>CM062093.1:10308967-10702464 GCA_031163375.1 Conogethes punctiferalis
ATTTAATCGTCTCCCAGTTACCAGTTAGCATTTAAGTTAAATCCAGGGAGGTTACTTAGCTAGTAAAATAAGTAAATCGTGCTTCGATCGGAACTATTCTGTTGGATGTTCGATTATTCGCTAATGGTCTCTTTAATTAGCAACGTTTCATTTCAAACTTTTCCCTTGAGCTCCGTTACGCTCCTTTTTTATTAAATGGATGAGGCTTTAATTAATGGACCTTGTACTCATATTATAGAAAACGAGCTAGGCTTGCATGAATAAATAAAATAGTTACGTTCCATTTGTACATTAATTAACTATAATTGTCAATTAATGCATAAATTACATTATTATAACAAGAGTTGTTAGTTACGTCCGTGTGTGTGTGTATATCGCCTGTATCATAGTGAGTGCTTTGAAGAGTAGTTTTCTCTTGTTCCATCTTCCCTCCTCCACTACAGAAGCATACTTCTGCCTCACAGTGCTGGCCTCTGTCGTCACAGTTTCCCAATAGAAACTACTTTAATACTACAATAACGACCTGATCATCGGCCTTTTGCAGTCCACTGCTGGACATAGGCCTCTCCAGTTGTTCGCCACTTAGGGCACACGCTGGACAGGCGGGTTGGCGATCGCAGGGCGTAGCTTCTCGCTCCGGTAACGCTGTTGCCCGTTATTGGCCTGTGGTATTTAGCTACGCCTTCAACTGTGATGTTTATACCGCCATCAGTCGGTTGCCAGCGCCCCGTTTGTTATTCGGCAGGATGCACCACGGGCAGGCGAGGTTGGCTTGAAGCGAAAAGATGATAGATCTCTCCCTTACTTGCGTACCCATAATAGCGACCTAGTCATCATTTATGGACTTCGGGGGAGCGAAAGACACTCATCCCTAGATTTATCGTACAAGTGCAGTTTTCTAGTAGTATTTTTCCGACTTATCAAACCTGACCGAAAAGGAGAGTAAGGCATAAGGTCAAAGACAAATTTAAGGACTGTATGGGGTAGATAAAAGCACACATAAAGACGCTGTTTACTCAGAAGGGTATTAATAATGACAATAATTAATAATCATAGGTTTAATTTACCCACGCACCCTCGCAAGCCCGCAATTCAGAAACTCTACACGAAAATAATCGCTTCGTCAAACAAAGTAAGCTCAAGGAAATAAGCCGAAATTAATTTGAAATTCCTTCACTTCAATTTAATTTCCCATCGTTAAGCTGCCGTATTACTGCATCCCAAATACCGAAGAAGTTATTAAAGCAAGCTAATGAATGGTTTGACGTGTTTAAGATAAAAATGCTCATAAAAATTTCTCCCCGTTTATATAGATAGTCTTTGAACCGAATCGTAACTTGCCGCGGTGATTGAATGGTGCTGAATGAGCGCAGAGATTCGAGAAATACTATTATGTGAATGCATATTTACATTATACTTACCTATTTTTTTTTTTATTATACTGACAGAGATTTTTTGAGGATTAAATGTGATCTATGTCGTAAGTAAGTACATAGCTTTACCAACTGTCAAGTTTGTAAAAAATCGTTCTACTTATTTTATAAACTTGAGTAAAAATTATACTAGAAACTTTCTTGATTTTTAGGTAAAAATTAATATAAAGGTTCATTGTAGGTATAAACTAGTAACAACAAAAGTCGGAGAAACTAGTTCGAACTTTTATAGTTCAGATCTCTATACATATTTACAAACCTTTGCATCAAAAGGCATCTTCTTGTACAATTTTTCTAGCAAGCGGTCTTATCACTAGTAAACGATGTCACGATGCAAACAATTTTCACGTAGAGAAAATGTAAATAACTGTAGTTAAAGTTTTGAGTAAATTTCTTTCTTCTTCTTTCTAATAGATCAACAATATGACTTGAAAAATCACTATTCAACTAAATTGTTCTAGTATTAGTAAAGACGCATCTCGCAAGCAAGGTGTCCAGTTTGATAAATAGAGAACGCACTTTAAATTAAAAGCTCGTACCATTTTATGTTCTCGTAGGTAACAGGTTTACAACACAACTTTGAAGTAGCGGCAGTTAAAATGGCGCCGAATCTTGTACTGACTTCGCTTTTGAAACGTGATGGAAATTTAGAGCAGTTGGGGAGACAGCTATAAATAGGGAAGAAATGTTATGTAAAGATGGTGGGTAGTTTGATTTGAAGTGACTCGTGTGTTCAGATGACCGTATATTATATACGTACATCATAATATGCCTTTTTTATAGTAGGACATGATAGTTTTTTCTTTTTCCCTTCGCCTGATGGAAAATGAAAGAGAAGCCCCAGTCGCTGTGACAACGGTCAAGTAACTGGTCAGTCACCTGTCAGTTGCCACCGCCATGCCGGCCATACCCCAACCCCCACGAGCTCCGAAAACCCTACTCTCCGGCAGGAACACGACCCGGAGGTCATTTGGCTGCGGTATTCTATAGGGTGGAGGTCCTTCCCCGGACAGGCAGCTCAATTCGAGCGAAGATTCGCTAAGTCCTAACCCTCTTAATAGTGACGCCTGATGGAAAGCGAAAGAGTAGCCCAAGTCGCTGTGGCAACGGACAAGTAACCAAATTAATCACTTATCCGTTGCCACGGTACAGGTGCCGCGGGCAGGAACAAGAAACTAAACCTCTTTGTGCGCGCCAATCGACTGGATGGAAAAAGATTAAATTCAAAAGGCTATGAACTCTGTTCATATTTTGAAATTAAATGTCACAATTTAAAACGCATTTAACACGCACTTCATTTTAAGTGTCCCCACACGTTTCAATCCAATTACGCTAAAATTTAAACTTAATGACCGCTACGGTCATTTCAAAGTACTTTGGTCTTTGTGAGTGCCGACGGGAAGGAATGAATAAATGATTGATAGTGCTTGATTTATAGACTTTGTAACTTTAGGGCACTTTCAATTTAGGCGGTGTTCTACGCTCCTTTTTTTAAGCAGCACAATATACCTACTCGTAGAAAGACAGCGCGACTTCGCAACGGCTACGAATAATACACCAAAAAAGAATTAAGAAACGTTTTTCGCCAGTCAGGAGTTATAATAAATAAATAAATAACCCAAGACATGCCACGCTGGGCCACACAGCGCCATCTAGCCCCAAACTAAGCCGAAGCTTGTACTATGGGTATTAGACAACTGATAAACTTACTTACTTTTTATTTTGTAAATAAATACATACAGAAAGACAGGCCGACTTCGCAACGGCTACGAATAAGTCACAAAAAAAGAATTAAGAAACGATTGATGCCAGTCAGGAGTTATCTACACTAATAATATAAAGAGGAAAAATTTGTATTTTTGTGTGTGTGTTTGTAATAAATAAACTCAAAAATAACTGCCGATTTCAAAAATTCTTTCACCATTGGAAAGATACATTCGCCTTGTGTAATATAGGCTTTATTTATTGCTAGAAAAGATTAGAAGATTTCTTATTAAAACCACAGATTAATAAATAGTTACTACGTAACGCTATTATCGTAACCCAATGAAAGGTTTATCTAATACGTATAGGTAATCCGTGAAGTGAGGGCGGGTCATCATCAGCCTATTGCAGTCCACTGCTGGACAATGGCCTCCCTGGTTGTTCGTCACTTAGGGCAAACGTCTGGAGGATATACCCATAATCGCCACACTGGGCAGGCGGGGTTGCGATCGCAGGGCGTAGCTTTTCGCTTCGGTGAACGCTGCTGCCCGTCATCGGTCTGTGGTATTTAGCTACGCTTTCAATTTGGTGGTTTCAATGGTTATAAGCCACCAGTCGGTTGCCAGCGCCTCGGTTGCTATTCCGCAGGATGCACCACAGGCAGGTGGGGTTGGCTTGGAGCGAAATGATAATGGGTCGCTAACTTACATCCGATCCTTTACATCGAGGGCGGGTCTCTAGTACCTACCAAATATAATAACCCAACACAACAGATGCCTATAACTGTTAAATCACATTTTTAGACAGAGCTTTTAGTGACGTCATCTACAACGTGACATAATTAAATCCCTTCCTCCAAACTTCCATTCATCCAAAACCCACCGAATCCGAAATTTCAATCGAAACCTAACCCTGCATTACATCACTTAACAGCGCGTTTAAGTAACTCGTATCAGTTCACGAGTCAGATCGAGGCGTAACTAATGGGAGCATGTCTGTTTGTCCGTCCGTTCGTTTGATATAATAAATCGGTCGAATCACCATGTTTAACGATGTTTTGTGTTCGGTGAAAGTTCCCTTTCGGTTTAATGAGAGGGATAACATTCCAATTAAGAGGATTTCGTGCCCTTTGTATCGGTAATGCGATGTTGCATCTGTTATAAATGTATTGATATACGTTGTGTATTGTGTAACTGGTCTGATATAATAATTGACGACTTTCTTAAAATTTCAATCATAAAAGTACTACAAAGAAATTACTACCATTTCGATAGCTTTTTGGATAGCATTATTATAGAAGTAATAACTAATTAAACATAGTGATATCAAACAATATCTTATATATTGTGAACCAACCCAAAAATAAGCTTTTAGGTGCTTGTGTTACGAAAATGGGAATCAACGAAAGTATCACAAATATGGCTTAAATATAATATTAACACCCAAACTCGAAGCAAACACAGAATTAAATGTCGATAATATGAGTGTTTGTCGGTTATGGATCGAACCCACGACCATTGATTCAGAAGGGTTTACTTTACCATTGGATTCGGAATAGAGATTAGAATGTAGCGATTACGATGTCTCGCCTGTAACTCTCACTCAAATTACGAGTAAACCTGTGCTTTGAACTTACAAAAAACATGATTTAACACCATTCATCACAGCCGGAACAAAGTAAGAGCCATTAATTTAAGCAAACAAAGCGCCTATTAGTGTTAATACAAACATTACCACATTCACGGAAATCGAAACACACCGTCCGTTGACGATGCACAGGTACACAGAGGCATTCCTAAAGTGGGTCAGTGTAGTGAGACTGAATGTTTGAATTTATTAATACTACTATGAGTATAGTATGCACATTGATATTTATGGTTTTGGTGGGCAACACCATGTTGTCTTGCTGTGTGTCATTTATGGAATAACGGATAATACAATTGTGGAACGCTTGGAGTTCAATTTGTTGCTTTTTATTAGAGACTAGCTGTGCCGGCGGCGTCGCACGCGTGGATATCGGGTTTCAAAAATAACGGACTTCCATAAATTGGTACAGTACATTTTAAGTTAGACTTCTAGCTTCTAGATTGGTGAAAACCGCATTTAATTCCATGCAGTAGTTTTCACGTGACGCGCGATCAAATATACAGGTAAAAATTTCTCCCGTTTTTCCAACACTGCTCTGTTCCTATTGATTGTAGCGTGATGAAAAGTATAATAAGAAATACTATAACCTGCCCAGGAGTACGAAGAATAATTGTACCAAGTTTCGTCAAAATCCGTTCAGTAGTTTTTTTTCTATAACGAACATACAGACAGACAGACAAACATTTTACTGATTGCATTTTTGGCATCAGTATCGATCACTAATCACCCCCTGATAGTTATTTTGAAGATATATTTCATGTACAGAATTGACTTCTCTACAGATTTTGTTATAAGTATAGAAGAAGATTGGCTGAGTATTCGGTTGATACTGCGACTCTACAAATGTACTCTACTCTGTGACTCTACATATCATGAATGTTTGACCCGGACGGTAATCAGAAGGTCATGGGACCTTTGGTTCAGAAAGCAAGGGTAAGTGGTACTGACCCTGCGATGAGCCACCGATAAATATAAAATAGTGTCTTGTGTGCCAGGATCGTTGCAAATGGAAGGATGTGGTAATATATTTAAGTATCTATAAAAAGGAACAAAAGCGAACTACTAGCGAACTATGAACAGAAGTTGTAGAATATTTAATTGATTATTTTAGCTGATACTAATAATAAAAGAACATGCAGTGTTCATTACAAGATATCTAGACAACATGATTAAGACAATGTATTTAGTAACGGAATGGAAATAGGCACAAACAGGAACTCCTTTATTTTCAAGTTGGTTAAGAATAGATGCATCGGCGCCATTTACGTGTTGCTATTATGTATAAACCAAACTAACGAGTTGCTCGCGAGCGCAGAGTGGCTCTAAATTTGGATTCCATCATAGTTACATTTTCATTTATCTGTTTACGCGCGTATTATCTCCAACGCGTTTAATTAAGGTGTGCAAAATTCACTTAATAAGTAGGTACCTGTAGGGTACCTTTCGACAGGCCATCTTAATAACTAAAATAACATCTTTATGGGGCCTTTTTGTCCCTTATGGAATTTTATCCGGGCGGTGTTTTTCTTAACACATTTTTGTAACGTTATTATGTAATTCCTTGCGTTGACAAGGTAATAAGATCGGATTTCTTTAAGGAAAATTGAAAAGTCGAGGTATTTTGTATATAGGTGCTTTCACGCCTTACTAAGTACAGGCGTAGCTTCGCTTTTAATTAATTAAAAAAAAACGAGATTTACGCGTACGGCCTAACTTAGTAAGAGGCCTTTATTGCTCCTTTCATTTTGCTTACTTTCCGTAAATTAAATGTGTTTCGTTAGAAGATACTTCGTTTTTTAGCATTGAAAAGAATGCATATTAGCACTTTTTATTTATACAGATTAATATATAGTATACGTGGTTCAGGCTACCCCATCTCATCACGTGGTATTTGTGTGTGGTGGATCTCGTGGGTATGACTAAGGCAGCAGCATTAACTGAATACAAATAAAACCTACTGCGGTCACCAACCCGCCGAAAAGCATGGTGACTAAGGCAAAGCCCTCTAAAAATAAGTGACAATTGTCATTGAGGGAGGTCTATGATGAATACGTACGTCTCAGTTTAAAGTAGGTACATAATTATATCCCTTAAAAATAATAAGAAAAACTAAGTATGTTTAAGCGTATGTCTGCGCACGCACTTATACACTCTAATATCTCCTGCGTAAGACACAGTACGAATTTCAAGCCCAGCGGTTAATCTCCAATAGCCCAGCCCGAAAACAGAGAAAGAGAGAGAGGTAGGTCATAGCGAACCTTCGCTCCACCTTACAGAATACCGCAGCCAAATGACCTTCGGGTCGTGTTTCTGTCGGTGAGTAGGGTATCATGGAGGGGTTAGTAAAGGGTTGGGCCGGCATGGCGACTTGGGGTCCTCTTTTGCCTTCCATCAGGCGTAGAGAAGCCATTATGTCGAGCTACCAGGTATAAAAAAAATCGGTCAGTAGAGTATTTAATAATAGTCCTGTAGCAGTAACATAATCTTGTAAATAATGCCCCGTTTTCCTCCTTACCGTATCTTTCTGTAATCACCTAATCTTCATAAATCTGTTTGCTGTAACCATAAATTCTTTCGAAGTGAAATGCTTGTTCGCTGCATGTACGTACAAGATAAAATTAATAAAATATCTAATTAGTAGGATTTCCGGTCAATAACAATAATTTTCAACTACTTTGATTACCTACAGCGATGTTTTGTAAGTACATGACGAATGAAAGTAGATTGTACAGTCACCGATAAAATTTATTAAAGTTTAAAATTATAATATTTTTTATATTTTGCCCACCTTATCCTGGTAATCTGTAATACAGGTCTTCCTAGTACAGACGCCAGTCTCTCACAATATAGTTTATACAAGAATTTAATATAATGTACCTATTTGTATCCTCTTTTTTGTAAACTGTGTTGTGAAAGATAATTAAATAAAAATAAATTTATTATTTATCTCACTGCTGGGTAAACCTCCAACGAATTCCTCACACTTCGCGATCCATCACCAATATTTACCAATCTTGTACTTCATCATCATCATCATCATCAGCCCACATCAGTCCACTGCTGGACATAGGCCTCTCCCAATGCTCGCCACTTCGATCGGTCCCGGGCCTATCGCATCCAGCACTTGCCAGCCGTCCTGCGCAAATCGTCGCTCCACCTGGCCTGAGGGCGTCCTGCACTACGTTTGCCCAGACGCGGTCTCCACTCCAGAACTCGTTTACCGCTTGTACTAATAGGTGTTTAATATGTATAATATGTATTTATTTACAAAAAAAAAGTATCTAAGTAAGTTTATCAGTTGTCTAGTACCCATAGTACAAGCTTTGGCTTAGTTTGGGGCTAGACGGCGCTGTGTGGCCCAGCGTGGCATGTCTTGGGTTATTTATTTATTATTATTACTTAGCTGACAAGATCAAGATAAGTACCTACTTTAAAATTAACATACAATTTTGCCAATCTAAACCTGGCGTCAGGCCAGGTGGCGTGACGATTTGTGGCAAGTACTGGATTCGAGAAGCCCAGGATCGAGCAAAGAATTGGAGAAAGGCCATTGTCCAGAAGTGGACTGCGGGGGGCTGATAAAAATGATTCAAAACCACGGTGGCGAACAACTGCAGAGGTCTATGTCCAGCAGTGGGCTGTGATGGGCTGGTGATTATGAATCGCTTACGGTAGAAACAACACTTACTACTCCGAGTGTACCAACAACGGATGATTTCCTGCCAAGGCGCGGGCGCAGCGTGATTTGTACGGCCCGCCCCCCGCTCCCGGACAATCCCGCGTCTTTATGGCCTCCTTCCGCGAACTACGGATTAAAGGACTCTTTACACTCTCAAAGTTATACAAAATTGTATCTAAACTACTGGACTTTTCTGATAACCGCTCTAAAAACCATTTTTATGAAAAATCTCTACGTAATCTTCGTTTAATGTTTCATCATCAGCCTATCACAGTCCGCCACTTTGGGCAAAGTTCTGGGATTTTATCCATAATCGCCACGCTGGGCAGGCGGGTTGACGATCGCACGGCGTAGCTCGTCATCGGACTGTGGAATTTAGCTACGCCTTCAGTAGATGCCTTACACCGCCACCAGTCGGTTGCCAGATCTTCGTTCGTTGTTCGACGGCGGTGACATGGAGCGAAAAGATGATAGGTTGCTCCCTTACATTCCAATTTAATTTTTATAAACTACGATATTGATACGTCTCCTTAAATGTCATGGCTCACTAGTACCGCCCTTCTTCTACTCCGCAAAAAGAATAAAATTCAATTGTGGGCTTTAATATTGCTCTTTAGATTGAAATATATCTATTAGCACCTAGCAGTCTGACCTAGTCGTAACACCTACCCTACTACTACCTGCTAGTCATAACATTAATTTATATCTAATTTTTTAAAATATTTTTGTATTCGTATAAGAAATAATATACGGATTAGGAAAATAGATATACTATAAATACCACCCTCACATTAATCAACTATTACTTATCATTAGTACAAAATTACGGCCAACGCAACCGAACGATCAATTAATAAAACTCCAATAATAATAATTACGATAAGGTGCAGTGCTAATAATAGTCCTAATAAAATTGATTATTTTTGTGACAAAGACGAAGAATTATTAACTTGACCTCGTTCTATGTTTATGAAGCAAATTATAGTAACTTTTATTGGTACTGCGTTAATGATAGTATACAATGTAAAATTAATGCTATTAATGCTAGTAGCTAAAGGTCGGAAGATAAATTTAGCCAAAAAAGTTGTAAAAATATTGGTATAATAGAATATAAACTCTACTTATATAAATAGAAACTCCCTCTACCATGGTAAAGTCGTAACTTTGGAATTTGAAAGAAATATCAGCGTATAAGTTGATACTACGTTCAAAAACATTATGATTATTTTTAAATAAGCAAATGTACGCAATCTTGCTTAAGGAGCAATAAACTTTCCATCAATAAAACCATTAGAATCATTAGTTGAACTATAGGCGTCATCGATTGATCGTCGGCATTCCGACGAATCAAATTTGAATGCGTAACCATAACGTAACGTCAACATTATAAACAGGTATATCTATCTATCTATCGTGACCTTATAGGTCGTAGTTACCCACGTCGATAAATAGGTACTTGATAGATAGATAGATAAAAAGTTTATTTGCAAAGGTACACACATTTACAACAAATGTATGATTGATCTTTTATGAAAATGGTATTTTTGTGGAATTATTCGTGAAATGCGAAGACGTAATTGATTAATTATAATTAGTGTCATGGCTAAGATTTGATTTTATATTTCTTTGTTATTTCTGTAAAAAAAATTAATGTCATCTTTAAAGAAGATTATAAATCTTTATTACATACACGTCTTACTCGAAGAATTTGTATGAGTACTTAGTAAAACTACCTGCAACTTAACTGAATTGATAAAATAAGCTAGGGTACATCAAAGTTGTTCATCGACACATCTTTATAAAGATCAGGCGCAGGACAGACGACTTTTCGATGCACACTGATGTATAATGTCTAACTTTACCGACTCCAAACTGCTATAGAGTTATTTCTGGACTTAAAAATCCAGTCTTTACTTTTTATTATCACAAAGGTGGCAAACAACCCCCCGCCTGATGTTTAACTGTTACTGTAACATTATTGTCTATGGCAATAGCCATAGAATTAAAAATATATAAGTTGTTGTCTATGGTCGACTGAACAAGAATAAATGGAAGACGTCTCGAGGATTGGATTTTTATTTTATCATCCCGAACCCACTAGAAACAAATAGAAAAGACCCAAAAAAACACAGTTACTGCAGCCGACGAGCAAGTGTGATGCCTTGTAATAAGAAGTTGACACCGCCTATGGACAACTGCAACTGAAATCGAGTTGTGGGGTCGCTGCCGGCCTTTTAAATATGAATATGCTCGTTTCTTTAAGGTTCCCAAGTCGTTGTTGTTTGGAAAATCTGCAATACCAATACCAGGGGCATCACATATTTTAAGGCTGGATCACATATTCGAACCCAGAAAAGATCGTCAAGACATTGTTATCGATGAGCCTTTTGTTGTGTTAAGGTGAAACAAAGTGAATCACAGGTCATCGTACTCGTCCTCATATAAAAATTCACATTTTAAATGTCAGCCGAAAAATGCTTCTATGAAAATAACTAATCACGATTGCGTGAGGCCATTCTTTACGATATTTATATTACAAAACGAGTCACTACTTTGATTTAAAAATAAAAACTCTACTCTGTAATTAGAACAAAGAAAGCAACAATTTATTTTAAAATGGAATATAACATTGATGTAAGTCCCCCTTAACAGGATGTTTAAAAAGTAACAGCGAGTTGCTTCATACAAAAATACATTCACTTCACATAAAATTGGCGTTATGATTTAGTATGCACCCCGTATGCATGAAAAACAACTCCACCTCTTGGCAAATGGGATAATATTTTAGTACTGTACCTACAGGGCTTACTATAACTCTCTTTGTTCACTCAATCATGAACCGAAATAGTTATCGTTGCTGGAGTGAGTTGTAAGACAGCTACAGTGTCCGTGTGGCTTTCGGATTTAGAATAAGACCACCCTACCTCACAGGGTTGCCAGATCTCCCGATTTCCCGGGAGATCTCCCGATTTTGGTCAATATCTCCCGATGTCCCGGATTCTGTATTGTAATAATATGACTAAACGGGGCTAAACTTCATCAACGGTATTCTTAGAAGGATGACCATTTTTTTTTGCTCTCCAAGCAACTGAATTTTATGCTGGATATAGGCCTCTCCAGATGTTTGCACTAAGTGGCAAACAACTGGAGAGGCCTATGTCCAGCAGTGGACGTGTGCAATCCATCGTCGCTCTATCAACCCATCGTCGTCCCATTGTACTATGAGAGTGAAGGAACTGAGTGCATCCGCGTTTAGGCAAACACTTGTACACTTCAAGAAGTATGTCCTGCGTTCTTGGCTAGTTGAGTGCCCTTGGAGATTCCAGAGTTGCGACTTTACCTAATGGACAACCGGATACGACTTAGGAACCTTCAAAAAGCGAGCCTACAAGTTTCTCAAAGGCCGCAACGCCCTCTGACTCCCCTAGTGCTACGGTATCTATGGGCTATAGTGCTACTTACCATCAGGTGACCTTCAGGCCCGATTACAAGTCTAGACAGTCATACCTAAAAAAATATTGGCTGCTGTAAAATTCGGTTAATAGAGTTTTATTCCATTGACCTAAAGTAAAAGTATAAAAACAATTTTAATATAATGATACTGTGAACTCCATTAATTTCGTCTTTTATGGTAGTCTTTATTAAAATAAGCAGGTAACTGTTTCCATGACAATTTCTCATTACACTCTGAGAATGAACGAATCATTATGTCTGTAATTCTCATTTCATGGAATTAATGAAATACATATTCGTAGTAGGCAATTTAATCAACGAAAAAATCCTTTTATTAATGAAAATGCTATAATTATTTCTAGGTGTTTTCAATATAATGTATTTTAAAAGATTGTTACGAAGCAGTTAACCGGTTATAGATCTGGTAATTTGTCAATTAATAAATAATATATAATTAGTTGCACAAAGGGGCGTTACAAAAGTATTCCTGTGACGTGCGCCAGGTCTAGGTTATTTGCCCGTTCTTCTTGCCCTTAACAAAGGTTTAGAAACCAAAATTTATTTATTTATTTATAAAAGGTACACACACAGAATACAATCAAAACATAACAATATTAATATTTTCTAACAATTCTGATCTAGACTGTACTCCAAGGTTGGTGTACACAGCATAGTTGGAATAACTATTGGCTAATTAAATGTATGATGCTATACTAGTTTATATAATGATATAAAGAGAAAAAAAAAATAAGACAAAAGAGAAAACTACACTTATTAACATAATTTGGTTACATCCGTTATGGAACTCGGCTGTGAGAAGTCGAGGACATCCCAGCTAGAATTATATCCGATACAACCCTCTTAAACTGGGAGAAACTAGAACCGAACACATCCAAGCATCCACCACCATGCACCACCTCGTTATATGTACGACACATTCTCACTAATGGGTTATAAAAAGAGGTGTTATTCTTATAAACCTCAATCGCGAACGTTCTTGGGTGTCGAGATCTATACCAGGTATTGAAACTAAGTAATGAAACTAAATCCGGTGCGTCATTAGCTGAGTGCACAATTTTGTGCAGATAGAGCAGGTCATATCTCTTACGCCGAGCCTCGAGGCTGATCATACCAAACTTCTTAAGCCTGTCGTTGTAATGACAAAGTGAACGACCGAAGTTAAATTTAAAAGCAATATATTTTAAACACTTTTTCTGCACTTTCTCAATATTATTGATATGAATATGGTAGAAAGGGGACCAGATGGGACAGCAGTACTCTAGAATACTGCGAACAAGACTGTAAAACAAACACAGGATGCTGCTCGGCTTGCGAAAGGCTTTGGTGGTTCTCATTATGAAACCCAAAAGCCTGCGACGAGGTTAGTTTTTAATAAACCCGCCATTCCCGAGCAAGTCATATTAATTCTAAATGACTACGATGATGGCCTTGTCATCATCACCGGACTGTTGGGGGAGCAGAAGGCTCTCACCCCTAAAATTTAAGCAACGTTGCTGAGGGCGCCCCCTGTGGGGCTCGAGCCTCGGCTCAGGGCGTTGCTGGGAGATGCCCTACGGACGTATGTTTGGGGGGAAAAGCGACCAGGCGCGGGCCGGTATATAGATCCCGAGCAAGTCGTTCCGTTCCAACTCTAATGTGATCAACATTATTTACTCTTTTACTTTAGCATATCCTCTCACTCCCTGACGGAGGTACTATGACCTCCACGATCAGCTGCAACAAAAGCATCTAAAAATACTCACTTCCTATAGGTTTGGTCGTGAGGCATGCGCGCGCGCAGCGTAGGGTCAAGTGGCGTCATTTTAGACGTTACTGTGCCATAGTGGAAGCAATTCCAGTAAAGTTTCTTTTTCTATGCGAGAGGCGGTCGAGCATGTTAATATTTTTCCATCCCTGTGGTTTCCGAATTTAGAACAGAACCACCCCATCTCATCCTCATGGGTGTCGTAGAAGACGACTTAACTTAAATTGCCGTTTCCTTATACCTAGTATTGCTCTCACAGTAGTCACAGTAAATAGATACCAATACAAATCTAACGACATTTCTCAAACTAAATATCCACCGAACCGTTAAAACTGTAGGGCGTGCCAAATAATACTTATCTACATATTGTCGGAAAACATAACCCTCTTTTCGGGGCTGTCGGGTAAAAACGAAAGAATATCACTGACGTCTATTGCTTTATGTCCAAAGAATGTTCAAGAAAGCGTGCGCAAACGCATTTCACGGGTATTTGCGCGTGCTGGCCTGTGACTGTATCATTCTAGGGAAAAACAGTATCGTTCGCTGTGGCAGCTCGAATTGTACGATCTGTTTAACGATATGACATTGTTTTTTTATGATAGAAGGAGTAAACGGGCCTGAAGGTCATCTGATACTAAACAGCCAATCGACACCGCAACACCAGGGGAGTCACAGGTGCGGTGCCCTTGAGAAAGTGCTCTCGCTTTTTGAAGGTCCCAAAGTCGTATCCATCGAAAAGGTTTGCTATGCTAAATTGTTATGTGTAGGGAGAGATAAGCATTTACTTAGTCATCATCACTATCGTCAGCCTGCCCATCTTAAGACTGGGAAGCACATTGAAAAAAACAGTGCAATCTATACTTATCTTCTATCTATACTTATAATAAATCTGTAGAGAGGTCAATTCTGTACATAAAATATTTTTTCAAAATAACTATCAGGGGGTGATAAGTGATCGATACTGATACCAAAAATGCAATCAGTAAAATTTTTGTCTGTCTGTCTGTCTGTCTGTCTGTATGTTCGTTATAGAAAAAAAAACTACTGAACAGATTTTGACGAAACTTGGTACAATTATTCTTCATACTCCTGGGCAGGTTATAGGATACTTTTCATCACGCTACAATCAATAGGAGCGGAGCAGTGACGGGAAGTGTTGGGAAAACGCGAGAAATTTAAACCTGTATGTTTGAACGCGCATTACGCGAAAACTACTGCATAGAATTGAATGCGGTTTTCATCAATGTATTGCTAGAGGTCTAACTTAAAACTTAGGCACAAGGTATAGATGGGTATTATATGGAAGTCCGTTATTTTTGAAACCCGATATCCACGCGAGCGACGCCGCTGGCACAGCTAGTAATAAATATGTAGAGAGGTCAATTCTGTAGATTGAATATTATTTTCAAAATAACTGTCAGGGGATGATTAGTGATCGATACTGATGCCAAAAATGCAATCAGTAAAATTTTTGTCTGTCTGTCTGTATGTTCGTTATAGAAACAAAAACTACTTACTGAATGGATTTTAACAAAACTTGGTACAATTATTCTTCATACTCCTGGGCAGGTTATAGGATACTTTTTATATCACGCTACGATCAATAGGAGCTGAACAGTGAAGGAAAATGTTGGGAAAACGGGAGGATTTTTAATCTGTATGTTTGAACGCGCATCACGCAAAAACTACTGCATGGAATTGATTGCGGTTTTCACCAATGTATTGTTAGAGGTCTACTTAAAATTTAGACATTTTATGGAAGTCCGTTATTTTTGAAACCCAATATCCACGCGTGCGACGCCGCTGGCTGGCACAGCTAGTCAACAATAAAATGCCAATATCCTATCTTAAAGACGTAATATACACATAATGTACCTATCGTGTTAACGAGCTGTCTATTATCCGACTGCAATCATTTGTCGAGGTTTTTTACAGAAATGCAATTATTGGCTCATCATTATATTCTCAATTCCAGCTAATTTGTCAGTAATCAGTTTCACTGATTACCTTATTGAGAACCTTGAACTGTAAATTATTAATATCTCTAGTCCCCCGATATTACTACTATTTACTAGTAATTATTTATACTATTATAATTTTTTCAATTTAATAAAATATCGACATGGTTTATTTATTTATTTATTTTATTTTGGCTCGGTAACAAAATACAATTCAAAACACTCCTTAATTACACATTACAGAAGACTAAATTTGCATTTCAATAACAACCTAGCATAGCATTCGATTAATGTATTTTAAAATAATGAATATGAATATGAATATCAAAATATCAATGAAATATGAATCAAACAATCCTCCGTTTATTCATCTCTCTATCCCCGGCATTCATGTATTAACCAAATCAATGAATTCAAATTCAACCTTTAGACAATAAATATTAATGCGAGATTTAGATCCATCTGTGTATGTATGTAGTAAAATCTTGTTAAATATATGTACGTTCACTAACCAGTAGGTAAAACGTTTTAATCTCGTAAAGGCGTCAGTTATAACCAGAAGCGTGCTCCAGGATTCAAGCTCTGAAGATTATTAACACAATACTTTATTAACTAGGTAGGTACAGATGTTAGTTACGAAGAATGCCTATAAAATAAGCTGTTAGCGAGAGGGTCCATAGCGACTATCGCACGTTATACTGACGACTTAATAAAGGACGCTATAGTGCCAGGAAACGACAAGAAATGGAGCTGTAAGGGATTTTTTAGAGAAGCATACTGACTCTGGTTGGTAAGTGAGAAAGAGAGTCGAAATCACTGGCAATTGACAGGTTGTTGTTTTTGTAAATAAGTATTGTTGAAAATGAACGCGCCCATAAAATGACAGATGTCACTGTATCGGTTTTCCGTTTTTACTTTTTGAATATACGCGCCGTCATCGTACATCTTATGTGTTCTCATTTGCTGATTTCCTTATATAGTTTAGATTTACTAGATAACTAATTAGTCTGGCACTAGTTTTCATTAAGTATTTAATTGTCACAGATTGGCCACATTATGTACAGATTCTATCCGTGCGGTGACGGAAAATAAAACTAATCATCGCCCTATTTCTTGCCGAGGGCAAGAGTCTACAAAAGAACTTTTCAACTTTGCTGCCGTTGGTAGGGCTTACCCCACAACGGCATTAAGTTTTTATTCAGGGTGAGGGCGACAAGCGCAATGGGTTTGTTCTATTGTGCCTGTCGATCTAACTTTTGGACCTCACGACCGCTTGCCATCAGGTGGAGTGAGGTTATCCTGAAAGCTCTTCTTATAAAAAAAAAATCCTTAAACCTACGAGGATATTATACCAGCCTTTAGCATATTATATCAGGCTAGTAATTAAATGACGAAATCTTCCTTTAGTTACTAACCTGATAGGTACAGTCGACATCAGATTAATGTGAGCACGAAAGCTTATATATATATATGTTAAGAACGGAGAGAAAAGGAAAAGGGAAGAAAACCGGGCTCAAAGGAAATTAATAAAATATAATATAGAAGTAAAAAATAACAGAAAATAAAAATACACAACACCACGCACGAGAGATTGGAAAGCACACAGCAAGAATTTTCATAGAACAAAAGAAGAACAAAATAGTAAAAAAGAAAAGAGGTTGGCCTATGCGGCCAGACATATAATATGTATAGGACATGTATAAATGTTATATATATAGAGATATATACAGAGTTGGGTAGACCTAGGTGAGCATGGGTAAAGCACGAATTAAAATTCATTTTACTTCATATTCGGACTTTACCCAAGTAGCTTGGGTAATCCTAAGTGAACCCGGGTAAACCTAGGTTTACTCCAACTTCTAGCATTACCCATAACACATATACCTGACGTTGACTGTACGGGTACATAAAACACAACGCAGCCGTGTATATTAGTTTTAAACAACATGATCAAGTTAGTTCAGCATGAGATAACAAGGATGTTTGTATTAGTTGACGAGCTCTTGGTAGCTTATTTACATAATCAGGTCATGGAGGTTAGGTATTGACTAAACTAAGTTATGTCTATAAATCGGTACGCAATATTGACTGACTATAGATAGACAAATATACTTAATGGTAGGTAGGTACATAATTCATAGAGCATGATAATTGGCTACTTGGCTATTTTTAAACCTTTCTCTGTCGACGGTCCAGACACAATAGAATTTCAATTGTTATGTATCATACGTGATGCACAGGAGGAACCTGTTAATTTTAGGTTAGAGTATCTACTCCACTGGTGAATAAAGTTGTCAGATAACATTAATAGGTTGTCTGGAAGGGATCGCTTACTAGCGATAAGACCTTAAGAAAGAAAGAAATTAAAGAATGAATGGTACGATAAAAATTGCATCCTAAATTTTTTTTTGCCAAAAAATTGTCAGATTGTGAAATTTATTAGAATACATTTTCTTTTTTCATTTAAATAATAATATGACGGGCTATAATGGCTGTCTTGAAATACAAATTTTACTATAGATTAAATTTTCTGTTAACTGAATTACCGTAAATTGTAATGAGTACCTAAAGTCATCCAGTGTAAAACTGCTCATGAGATTCTAATTTACATACAAGTTACTTGCAAAACAAGGAAAAGTGGGACCTAAGTGGGTCTAGGTAATTCTTAAGACACTACAGATCTTGAGATAGTATGGTTTACCAGCTCCGTGTAAACAACTTATTTAAGTATAGTCTTTATGGTAAAGAATGTTGGTATAGTACCCAGCTTAGTAATTTCTGCTAGTACAAGATCATAAGATTGTCATATCATTACTTAAAGTATTTTTTTATGATCATTACTTTGTAGCTTAGGTAATATTGAATCTTCCCATGCCGTATCTCTTGGTATATTTTTACGTCTTTGTCTGTTCGATCACGACTGCCAAATGCCTTAAATTGTATAAATACCTACGTTGCATCGCTTATCGTTTAAACTAAGTGTAATATCATCAGATTGCAAACGTCCACAGCTGGCCTCCCGCAATGACAGTAGTCATTATTGCGGATATGCGTCACCCCACATGGTGGGTTGGTGATCGCAGTAGTTTTATTAGTCCACTGTACGCTTTATGAGGAACTTCTCGCCTCGCGCATCGGTTTTCTGGTACCAACTCTCTGCGACAGTCTTTCCGAACTGCTACGACTTTGTAGCCTTCAAGAAACGAGCGTACTCCTATTTAAAAGGCCGGCAGCGACCCCAGAGCTCGATTTGAGTTGGGAGTGTCCATGGGCGGTATCGACTGCTTACCATGCATGACATTTGATCGTCTGCCGCCTCTTGGATAATAAAATAGTAGCTTTAGAACACAAAATATGAAGGAAAATTCAAAATAAAATTCACATTTCATCTTTTTAGGGTAGAAACAACATAACTACCTAACGTTTCTTCAAATTTGGTTCTCGCTCCGTCGTGACCTATAAAATTCAAGTCCATAAATAACATGCGCTGTCAGCAAGATAGTCTGATATTTTATTAGCTCGTAAGTCACATCAGAGATAAGGCAAATAAGATAGCAAGGCACCTTGCAGTGAAAATCTCATACATTTCATAGAACGCTATCCTAGTCATCCATTATGGAAAGGATACGAACGGAAATAAAGGAAGGAAATAGTATAGTAAAAGAAAAAAAATTCTGAGTCTTTGGTATGATGAATAAAAGTATGGAAACAAAATACGAACATATTTTTTTTAGGACCTAGTTTACCAATGATAATAATAACTATTGGCTAAATTAGTCTCAGATTAGGCTATCCAGAATTTATCCGTCAAATAAAGTTAAATACATAATTAGGTGTATCTAAACTTAAACTCAAAATTTATATAGACTTGAGACAAGCATTTGTAAATCGTAAAATATCTATACGATGTTTGGACCAGAGGCCTATGTCCAGCAGTGGACAGCGATAGGCTGATGATGTTTTTTAAATCGACCCCACTAGGAAACGACACAACCCTAGAGTCTACCTGGCCTTGGTACCTAAGGCCAACGTTGTCGAATATAGCTGTTTAATTAATTAGGCTCCTTTTAGCTTTCACAGTTAATTAGATCCAATGTTACTTCTTTTTGCTCATCATTGAGCGTAACCTGTTTCTCTCCATCTTAATTGAGCCAAATTTCCACTCTGTTTTGATATTTACGCACGAGTAGGAATAATTGAGTGCCTTAAAATGTTGAACTGAAAACCGCGTTGAGGTGGAAATGCTATAGGAATATGTCCCTTACGACCATGTACATAGGAGTTAGGACACGTAGGTCAACTGTTCCATGATACAACATACGTTACCACGGCTATTGTTTAATCAGCATTCGTATGGGAAAATACGACTGCGATGCATTTGCAACGGGCTTTTGACCGAACATTTGCGTGTAAATGACTTAGGTTTGATGTAGATACGGTTATACACAAACAAATGTTAGTCTAACTGACCAAATGCACATTATGATACAATAACGAAGTCATCATCATCATCATCAGCCTATCGCAGTCCACTGCTGGACATAGGCCTCTCCAGTTGTTCGCCACTTAGGGCAAACATCTGGAGGATACCCATAATCGTCATCCAGGGCAGGCGGGTTGGCGATCGCAGGGCGTAGCTTCTCGCTCCAGTGACGCTACTGCCCGTCATCGACCTGAGGTATTGAGCTACGCCTTCAATTGTGATGGTTATACCGCCACCAGTCGGTTGCCAGCGCCTCGTTTGTTATTCGGCAGGATGCACCACAGGCAGGTGAGGTTGACTTGGAGCGAAAAAATGACAGGTCGCTCCCTTACATCCAATAACGAAGTGGTGTTACAATTTATCAACTTCCTAATGGTGTTATAAATGATAAAGTTTGTTCGGACGTATGGATGTTTGTTACTCTTTCACGCAAAAACTATTGAACGGATTTTAATGAAACTGTTTACCTAGATTCAACGCATAGGCTATGATTTTTAAGAACATTCATACAACCTTATTTTTACTCATAGTATCGGTAATTTAGGAAACCTCGAAACAGTTTGTTCTAAATGAACAATAACTATTCTACTAGGTTATTATACCATATTAAATTGGCGATGGTAATAGTCACTTTCATATTCCTTACATTGAGCGTGCCTTCTTATTGTTATTACCCAATCGAATTTCTAGTCCATCAAATGTATTGCTAAAACCAAATCAAACATAAGATGTCGAATGATGTCGCCGTAAGTGCGGTATGATTGAGTTGTAAGACAAACGCGCTGTATTGAAAAGAGCACTAGCCGATGCGTATACGCAGACTAATGTAACCAAGCTATGTGTGCTATAATTTGGGACAGGATTGTTCACCATTAGTAAGTAATGTTTGCAAGATTTCTCTCTCTTTTGTCTTCTGGGAGACGCCAGTCATTATTTGATAGTTTTATAAGCACATCATTAACACAACTATGTGGGCGCCAAAAACCCTTTGTAACCTTCTGGTGGTGGATTTTTAAGGCTTATCGCTATAAACGAACCCGTCCAGGCACCATTAGGGTAGAGTTAGTTAGTAAGTAGTTAAAAAGAAAGCGTGAGATGATCTATCAACTGAACATTACCTATACCATCATCATCAGCATTTATCAGTCCATTGCTGGCTATAGGCCTCTTCCGATATTCGCTACTTTGAACGATCCCGAACATCTCCCATCCAGCGCTTGTCGCTCCACCTGGCCTGAGGGCGTCCTACACTACGATATAGGGACAGAAAAAGTGACTTTGTTATATACTATGTAATGATAACTAAGTGACACCAAATTCTTCAAAATCGGGACGTCCCAAGTAAACCGGAACGTCTGGCGACACATGCGCGGACGCAGAGAGTGTGACGGCCAATAAGACATGGCCGAACGCGCTTGTCTCTCAAGTCGGGCGAGCAGAGCATACTGAGATCGGCAAACATCACTTGTACACACATTATGTACGAGTTCATGTGATGTAAAACAAAAGCCTTGAAGTCACTGCTGATGAACGCAACTTACATAGTCTCTGCTGGCTACTCACAGTCTCAAAAAGTGAAATCGATTTGGAATCGATTTCTAGCACGTGCTTAGACGAAATTTAAATAAGTTTGACGACAGTTTTCAGAATAGGCTCGTTGACTTTATGAACTGATAGTAAGTGATTGATTTTGGCCCATAGACACTGCAACATCAGAGGATAGGTATGTTGCCGGCCTTTGAGAAAATTATAGGCTCGCTTTTATAAGGTCGCTTGAAGCTGACTCCGAAGAATCGTTGCACATATTGAGTCGATATGGATGTATCTTCCAATTATCTATAAATCTACTCAGCAATGTGATACCTTCGTTGTTCTGATACCCATAATACAAATGCTTAAGATACTTACTTTGGGATTAGAGCAATGTATGTGATGTTTCCTGATATTGTCTGATATTATATTTGTGTTATGGGTATCAGAACAACGAAAGTACAACAAATGTAAACTAAATACTTAAATACAAATACCCAGACACAGAATAAACCCACGACTCTTTGATCAGAAGGCATGGGCACAGATTAATGCAAACAGATTAATAACATTATAACACCATTGAAGTGAGTACACAAAACATTTTCCATTATTGATTCATAACTCGTCTTATTGTTCAAGGAGCTTTAATATCATTCGGCGATAGCGGGTAGGCATAACAAACATCGAAATTAATTAAAATACCCTTTTAATTGCCCCGTCGATGCAAGCTTCAGATTATTAAGAATTAATTACGGAGGAGCCAGCCCGCTCATAATAAGGCCCTGCCCACTTGATATTTTAATTCTTACTTGTATTTTATAAAAGTAATGTTTGTATTGTTTTTTTTTATTTTTAAGGTTCTGTAGTTTTCGCCTGGAACCTTTATACTTGTAGTTTTATCATGCCCATCCGTCTTTTGTCTTTTTTCCCGTCGAGAATGCCTTTACTTAAACACCAGGGTCCTGAGTACAGGCTACCTGGGTCATCATACCACTCTTATCATCATCATCATTAGCCTCTTAACACGTCCACTACTAGGCACAGACCCATAGGAATTTCCTTAGTCATTAAAAGGAATATTTATTTATCCAAAACAAAAAACTTTGACGACTTTCATACATACTTAAGGAAATATATCTACGTATTTGTTTAAAAAGGCTTTGCAAAAATGTTGGACAAATTCGGACTTAAGCACACTGACAGTTCGGTAACTGGATTAACACTTTTAACTTTCAGTTCCGGAAAAATGTTAAGTCCCTGCGGAATATGTGGGAAAGTCGTTTGACACAGCGGAAGTAAGGAGTTAAAAGTAGGTCATTTGGTATATACCTTAGTCTGGTCATCTGCTGGTCGTTATCATAGGCTATTATAGACTATACAAGCCATGTAAGTAAGGGAACATGACCCTCCAATAACCCATGGTCCTTCCATCATCATCATCAGCCTATTACAGTCTACTGCTGGACATAGGCCTCTCCAGTTGTTCGCCACTTAGAGCAAACATCTGGAGTATATACCCATAATCGCCACGCTGGGCAGGCGGGTTGGCGATCGCAGGGCGTAGCTTCTTGCTCCGGTGACGCTGCTGCCCGTCACTGGTCTTTAGTATTTAGCTACGCCTTCAATTGTGATGGTTATACCGCCACCAGTCGGTTGCCAGCGCCTCGCTTGTTATTTGGCAGGATGCACCACGGGCAGGTGAGGTTGGCTTCGAGCGAAAAGATGATAGGCCGCTTCCTTACATCCCATGGTCCTTCCACCTTCCGGCATACGGACCGAATCTCGGGAGACGCACCCGGTACATGCGACTAGGCTCTTTTCCAGGGTGCGCTTCTTGAAGGTCCCTACAAATTTCTCTATCCGTCCCTTCCCATCTTTCACCTCTCCCCCTTCTGGGACGTGACTCACAACCAAACAGTGCTACAGTACAAGTTAGGGCAACAATGTGTTTCATACATCCATGAAGCAATACGGGACACGACCATAAGCCTGGCAGATGTAGCGTGATCGTGATGAGCAGTTGTCGAGCGCGGCGATGACACTTAGGTCCGCCAACGTCCACCAATTATAGATGTCGTCAGGAGGATACCTCTACGCCCTCCCGAGGTGGGCTATCTACGTTTCAAGACCACTGTTATCTCACTACTCAGTTCACTCTTGTACTAGAGAGGTAGGGCATAGCGAATCTTCGCTCAAATCGAGCTGCCTGTCCGGGGAAGGATCCTATAGAATACCCAAATGACCTCCGGGTCGTGTTTCTGCCGGTGAGTAGAGTTTCCGGAGCTAGTGGGAGGTTAGGGTTGAGCCGGCATGGCGGTGGCAACTGACAGGTGACTGACCAGTTACTTGCCCGTCGTCACAGCGACTTGGGCTTCTCTTTCGCTTTCCATCAGAGGTAGGGAAGCCATTATGTCGAGCTACTATAAAAAAACAACTCTCTCACTCTTGTTTTCAACACACAACATTGACAGCAGAGAGCTATATTTGCTGGATCAATGAACTTGGAAATCCCCATTGAATTTTACGCATTAAATATCCTTTTAACCTTTCTAATTGGTCTTAAAACCAACCGGTACCCTTCCAAATGATATTTCAATCGTTTATTACTCCTCCATGTATGTCGGACCATAAAATTTAAATGAGATTTACGTAGGATCGGTTGTGGAACCGACTTTTAGCCTCCACTTAGGAAAATGTTCCAAGAAAAACCACAATGTATATCTACAAAATTTTTAAAATATGATTACTTATAAATGTGACTTTTATATACTTATACGAGTATTTATATTCCTCCCCTCTGGACCTCGTTCGCGAGTGCACGTATCCGAACCCGTATTAATTAATTTCTAAATTTTAAATTCAATATTAGCAAAAAAGTCACAAGTGAAAAAATAGGATAGCATAAAAAGTGAAGAGGTTACACTAAGCGCCTGAAGCCGCCGCGCCAGCACATCGCGTCATCCGCGTCATCGGCGTGGATTGTATGTGAGTCGTACCTACACGCGCTGACGTCACAGCGTGCCTCATTACCTCGCTGCCTCACTCACGGTGGGCCTCAATACATACGCCGCGCGCCGCTTACCTCTTGCTACGCTCTGTGGTCCTGGTACTGCTCGCTCGCCGTGCACCAAATCTGAGCCGTTTTTTTTTTTTTTTTTTTTTATCGCTGCACGAACAGGGGGGCCTAAGAAGACGCTGCTTACCTGCACCTGTTTTTGTTGCCCTGGTGCTACAATTTTTCTACGACTGGACTTCTAATGTATGTTAAGCAGATTATATAAAATTAGCATTGCTCTGAGTTTCTGATTGCCTGATGCTCAACTGTCAAGTCATTTGCTGTCTCTGAACGCATAGCTGCCGAAGCATTCAGCAGGATTGTCCATGATCCATTGGACGCTGTAAGCTAAGACCGCCTCTCTGTACCTCGGATCGCCTGGTGTTGAAAGCTGTCTCTGCTCATATTAAACACTCTAAGCTAGGACCGCCGCCGACGCTCTGATCACCTAGTAGTTAAAAGCTGTCTGCACACACACTGGAAGCTCCAAACTAAGACCGCCGGAGACGCCGCATTGTACCTCGAATCGCCTGGTATTTAAGAGCTGACTGTTCACATTGAATGCTCCAAGTTAAGACTGCCGCCGATGCCGTAGCCGCCTTGTAAATTTGATCGCCGGGTAGTTGAAAGCTGTTTTCACACTCTGGACACTTCAAGCTAAGTCCGCCGCAGACGCCGCCTTGTACCGCGATCGCTTAGTTGAAAGCTGTATACAAATTGGACGCTCCAAGCTAGGACCGCCGCTGACGCCGCTTTGTGCCACTGACCGCCTGATGGTTGAGTGCTGTCGGCACATATACGTACCGTTGTGTGGGAAGCACTACCTAATTTATATCTACACATATTCAATATAATCTAACCATGCCGTTAAAGCGAACCCCTCCGCCTCCTGTTGCCTCCCCCTCTTGTAGTGAATCAGAACCTGACGTAACTGCCACCCAATCAACCAAGCAGAATCGCGGCGTTACTATCAGACAGAAACGAGTCAGAGAGGAAGAAACACTAAGTGACTTCATGGACGATATAAAAAATATGCTGAAAGATTTTAGGGAGGAACAAGAACGGAAATTTGATGCCTTGCAGGAGTCTATAGCTCAAATAAGTAAAGGACAGAATAAAAAACTGGACTGCCTACAGAATACTATCACTGAAATAAAGAAACAAAATGAAAATATGCAAATATCTATGGAATATCTTTCACAACAATATGCTGAACTAAAGGAGAAGGTTATACAACTGGAAAAGGACCAGAAGGAGAATGCTGCCAGCATCCAGATATTGGAAAATAAAATTGAGAGCGCCGATCAGCAGAAAAGGCGCACGAGTGTGGAAATTCGTAACATACCTATGTCGAAATCGGAGACTAAACAAGATCTTATGAATATTTTCCAAAAGATCTCGACAACACTAAACATCGGGGCATCTACTTCTGATGTATGTGACATATTTAGGATCAATACTAAAGTCCCCTCATCAAAACCTATAATTTGTACTCTTACCACTGTGATAATGAAAGAACGTGTACTAAAATGCCTAAAAGATTTTAATAATTCCCATAGAGCCAACAAGTTTAATACAGAGCATATTCACATACAGGGTAAATCGCAAACTGTATTCATATCAGAAAATTTAACACCAAAGATGAAAAGGTTATACTTCTTAGCTAGGAGTTTTGCGAGCTCGAATGATTACCTTTTCTGCTGGGTCTCACATGGTAAGATTTACCTAAGAAAGAGAGAGGGTGATAAAAGTATACTTGTGGCGTCTGAGTTAGATTTGGCCCGCTTGAATACGGCGATGTGACTAGCATTCCCATTACCCTATGTCATTCTTATAACTTTTTCTATATGTTACTATTATCATATTTCACATAAACACAATCAACTATACATACACTCAAGATTAAACTACACACACGAAAAAATTTTGAATCCAAGTCAGCAGTCCATTAACATTTATCTACATCCATCACTCACATACATACATTTTAAAAGTATTTATATGCGACAATCATATCAAATACCAAATGTCACACACACAATCTGGCTAAAACTTAGAAAATATTACTTAACCTACACTGACCTAAAGTTATTTAAAAAGTACTTATGCTTAAATCTCAACTCTCTAACAGAACCACTAAGCGGGTTGTTGGGTTTTTCTTGGGCCACGCATAATGATTGAGAGTGAAATTGCACAAAATATTGACTGTTACATGCCGGCCACTAGTTGCACTTGTGATGTGGAGGAAGTGAAAGACAAACTGCCACATAATAACCATTTGATAGTACTATCCCAGAATATACGAAGTATTCAATGTAACATGAGTCAAATGGAAGTTTTAATTGCTAGCTTAAATCTCAATATAGATATTGTGGTTCTGTCAGAATGTTGGCTTAAAAATACGCAAATGCCACCAACTCTTGAACATTACAATTGTTATTATACTACAAAATGTAACACTCAAAATGAAGGAGTAGTGGTATACACTAGAGACTCAATTGTCGCTGAGGTTACCGAGCCATCTTTTGCTGATGCAAACTGTCTATTAGTTAGGCTGCCTAATAGCACCTGCATAATTGCAATCTACCGCCCCCCTTCTCACCAAAATATTGACAGTTTTTTAAGATCATTGAACGACATTCTAGATTCTGTCAAAACATTCAAAAACATATACATAACAGGAGATATAAACATTAATATTTTAGATAACAACAATCACTCAAATGACTATCAAAATTTACTGGCTTATCATGGTTTACTCCCGGGGCACATGATACCTACTCGAAACCAAAACTGTTTAGACCATATAATTATAAAATCAATGGACCAAATCTCTACTGCGGTAATACGTACTTCCATAACAGACCATTTTTCAACCATCTTTAGTATAAACAAAAATAAAAGTATTTCTAAACCAGTGACTACAAATAAAACCATAGACTTCAAAAATGTTATATTAGACCTAGAAAACACTGATCTACAACCTGTTCTGGAATGTAATGATGCAAACAGAGCAGCATCTTTACTGGTCTCTATAATCACAAATATTATTAACAAGAACACTACAACCAAAACTATATCTAACAGGAAAAGAATCACAAAACCTTGGATCACACCAGGCTTATTGCGGTGTATTAGGAACCGGGACAGACTGCACATAAAAAGTAAAAAATATCCTGATGATACAATCCTTACTACGACGTACAAACGATACAGAAATTTTTGTAATGATTTAATTAAGAAAGTAGAAAATAATTATAATAAAGAAAAATTAAGTGAAGCAAGAAATGATATAAAAAAGACATGGAATGTGATCAGAGATATAGCTAGAATAGGGAAGAGATCTGACGATAGCTTAAATGAACTTCTACAGCCTGGGGATGATCCGGTGGCCTCACTCAATTCTGTAAATGAATACTTTGCTAACATAGGGAAAGAACTGGCGGAAAAAATAACATCAAATACTAATCGCATCTCCTCTTCTACTGGCTCTGGTATAGATTCTTTAAACTCATTTGTACTTACCGACACAGATTATGATGAAGTTTATTCCACAATCAATGCTTTGAAGAATACTCCTGCTGCCGGTACCGATAACATACCAACAAAAGTCCTCAAAATGGCTAGTAACATACTTGTTATTCCGATAGCACACATCTGCAATTTGAGCTTCCAACAGGGAATTTTTCCAGATTGCTTCAAAATAGCTCTTATCAAACCAATACACAAAGCGGGGAACAGGGGCAGTGTCGGAAATTATAGACCTATTGCTATCTTATCTGCCATCTCTAAAGTATTAGAAAGATTAATAAATAAAAGGTTAACTAAATATCTATACAAATTTAATATTCTCTCAAACAATCAGTATGGTTTTATTGAGGGGAAATCGACTGAACAAGCTGTCATTGATTTAACATCACATATAGTCCAACAATTGGAGAAAAATAATAAATGTTTAGCAATATTTTTAGACCTGGCTAAGGCTTTTGACACTGTCTCTGTTCCTTTGCTTTTGAATAAATTGGAAGGAATTGGTATCAGAGGTTCAGCTCTAAATTTATTTAAAAGTTACCTAAAAAACAGGAACCAAAAGGTCAAAGTAGGAGAGTTAACAAGTGATCTTTATCCAGTATCCTATGGAGTCCCTCAGGGAAGTATACTGGGACCCACGTTATTCTTGATCTATATGAACGACGTATGTAACCTCCAACTTGAAAACGCTAGAGTCTTTGCATTTGCTGATGATACTGCGGTGGTTTTCCACGGTGAATCTTGGCACAAACTGGAGCAATTAGCCGAGAATGGGCTCAGTAAAGTGATGACAAACCTTCAGCAGAATCTACTTACACTAAACTTAAATAAAACTAAGTACCTTACCTTCACTAAACTTAGCCGCTGTCAACCTTCAGACCTCCAAATAAAAGCGCATACCTGTTTATCTGTGAATGATCGCTCTTCTTGTTCATGCATCACTCTAGAGCATGCTACATTAATAAAATATCTCGGTGTCTACCTAGATTCTACATTGTCTTGGAAACAACATACTGAAATACTTACCAAACGGATCAGAAAATTAATCTACATTTTTAAGCGGTTGAGAGTTGCAGCAAATCCTAAACTAATAAAAACTACCTATCTTGCCCTATGCCAATCGATAATTACATACTGTATTACGTCTTGGGGTGGAACCTATAAAACTAATATGATAAGCATTGAGAGGGCACAAAGAGCCGTCTTAAAGGTAATACTGTTCAAACCCTACAGATACCCTACAACGCAACTCTATTTGGAGGCTGAGGTGCTTAGTGTGAGGCAGTTATTTATTTTAAATACAATATTATACACTCACTCTCAAACAGTTTACAATCCCATATCTAATAACAACAACAGACGAAAGGGACTAATTTTCAAAAACCGTCCAAAGTACACCCCTTTTGCTAAACACCACCATATCTTTCTCGGCCAATACCTCTATAATAAACTTAACCGAATCCTTGAAATTTACCCAATGACTAGATTTAAGTGTAAAAAAATGGTAAGTAAATACTTGCGAACAAAATCGTACGACGAAATAGAAAATATTTTAAAGACAATACAATAATTGGACATTTGGTGCACATACGCACGGACACACACACACTTATATATATATATATATACACACACACACACACACACACACACACACACACACACACACACACACACACAAACACACACACACACACACACAAACACACACACACACACACACAAATACACACACTTTTGTTTATTAATTATCTTTTTTTTTTTGTACATATAACTATTAATTTAAAGCTGAAATCAGCAGATTCAAGGTTCAATAGGTGGGGGGCCGGAACTCTGTAACACGGGGTATCCCAGTACAGGTTCTGCTCTCTCACAATAGCTACATTTTAAATGAAATGTCTTAATATAATTTATCTTAATTAAGTTGAATATTGTAAATTATCAGTGTAGTTTTTGTGAAGGAAATAAATGATCTTTTATTATTATTATTATTATTATTATAACCTCAATATCTTGATTTCAAAATGATTCGCGAATTCAATTCTTTGGTTGGAATGATTAGGAAACGAATAATTCGGAAAATATACTTAAACTGTTGTCATCTAGTGCAGTATAATTTCTGTCTTTTGTGTTCATCTAAGTTTTCTGTATGAGTCACAGTGTTTATTATCAGTTTATTGTACATTATGATATATTGACTGGCTCTCGCGCCTCTGTATTGAGTGACCTCTGCCTTCTGAGCCAAGGGTCGTGGGTTCGATCCCCGCACATTACAAACATTTGTGTGCATGAACATGTCTGTTTGTATTGGTCTGGGTGTTTTCTATATATAATATGTATTTATATACAAAAAAAAGTATCTAAGTAAGTTTATCAGTTGTCTAGTACCCATAGTACAACCTTCGGCTTAGTTTGGGGCTAGATGGCTCTGTGTGGCCCAGCGTGGCATGTCTTGGATTATTTATTTATTTACAATAATACACATTTCTTGTTTTTTACAAAGGAAAACCTTGTTTTAGACCTTTATTTAGGTCTGAACCCAGTACCCATACCCAGTCTGACCCCCTGCGCATTTACAACAACTGCACTTAGTTCTAATATCTAAGTCCAAAATAAATAAAATACGTGTTCGGAAAGCATACGTGCGGTTTAGATCCTATTGTGCACTATATTTGGAAGCAAACTTATAAACAGGTCACATTTATCATTAAATACGGTTTCTTTCAGTTTATTTACAATGCTGCAATGCAGGGGCGCCGTACATAGTCTAAACCGTAGCCAAAACAAAGTACCTATCTAAGAAATATTTAATTTTCAAATAATAGTATATGGTTGGGTAAAGCCGTATTAATTTTATGTTAAGACTAGCTGTGCTCGCGACTTCGTCCGCGTGGAATATTTATTTTCTCCCCGTTTTTTTTTTACATTTTCCATTATTTCTTCGCTCCCAATAGTTGCAGCGTGATGTTATATAGCCTAAAGCCTTCCTCGATAAATGATCTATTCAACACAAAAGAAAAGATTTTTTTAATTCGGACCAGTAGTTCCTGAGATTAGCGCGTTCAAACAAACAAACTCTTCAGCTTTATAATATTACTTAGTTTAGATGTTATATTATTTAATGCACAAAAAAGAGTGCAATTAAAATTATTTTTTCGGTGACACAAGGCGATAACATAACATTTATTTTATTACTACAGGTGGCAGACGAGTTACAGCCCAATCCATTCTTCACCGTCGTTGGGTAAGTTTTATTTCCCTAAACGAGACCGAAGTCCCTTCACGGGCATTTCACAGTCAGAAATCACTAGTCGTTTCTTTCAACGCCCACAGGTCGATGATTTGTCTTCTCTACCGTCACCGGATGAACTATATGTTCCAACATGAATATAAAGTTATATTTTAGTAGTTTAAATATGTATTCAGCTCATCTAAAAATAAAAGTAGAGTGCCACAGAAAACATTGTATTTTGGGTTACACTGTTTTACTTTGCGCGTCAGGGCAGTAACTCACGGCTCTGAGACTAAAGAGAACATTTTTGTATACATACACCTAATTTCTTAGTTGAGTGAAGCGAGCGCTGTCACATACATCATTCTCGCGGTGGTTGGGTGGATGCAGTTCTATATTTTGAATTTATTTTTCAATACTTTTCGCCTCAAACAAAGTGTAAGCTAAGTTTAGTTTACAATTTTGTGTAATACTGTGTTCCGTTTTAAAATGCCTTTGAATAATGAAAACGCAATATTAATAGGAAATATGCATCGAAGAAACTTTCGTCCATTTACTAATTCATCGATAGATTGTCAAATTACATTCAATTAACAAAGAAAATCCAAATCCAAAGAATGGATGAAACTTAATTGTTTAGTAAAGCAAATTATATCTGTGTACCTTTATGTAGAGCAGATTTTCTGTGGAAGTTGAATGTATGACGCCAAGTTATTTTCTGTACTAAGTTCAATTTGGAATTTGGTTGGCTATGATATCTGTAGCCTCTTTATACACTTTGTCTGAAAAGTACCAAATAATAAGAATCATACCTAAGTAAATTTGCACAGAAAAATTGGCACACTACCTTAGTATTACTTTCTGCTTAGCCCCATGGTTGACTGGTAGAGAATGCCATGTGGCATTAAGCATCATCATCATCAGCCCGTGTCGGTCCACTGCTGGACATAGGCCTCTCCTAATGTCCTAAGTCTGCCTTATGTACCTACACTTATTTACTGTGCAATATAGATTAAATAAAAAAATAAATCTTAGCAAAAAGTTAAAATTAAAATAATTTATTTTTATAATAACATGGCTTGGTGGATCATTTGATGGTGACCGCTGACTTCTGAACCAATCCATGCAGTATGAAGGTCATACCATTGGTGGGCTTCAAACCCGGACAAAATGGGACAAACATCTTTGCGATGAACATGTCCTAATGTAGGATATCCATAACACAAGCTACTTACATTACCTTTGGGATCGTCCAATATTCATTATTTCATACCCTTTGCAACCTATTTTTGCAACAAAAGCTTGAACTAAAATGCACGGTGCAATGTGCGTGTAACAACTGTGGCAATTAAGAGACCCATACATTGTCATTAGCTGCACTTTTAAAAATAACACTGCCCTTTTAACTCCAAGAGTCCATTTGAGATCGTTAACTGCCGAGGGTGGCTCCATACTTATTATTTCAATTGCACCAAATTCCAACTTGAAGGTTTGTGCTGTTCAATTAATAATAACGTGGGTTATTATTGTGGGTTCTCGTGTGGTTATCATGAGAGGGAAGATGCAGGAGTTTTAGCTTATGAGTTGGACTGACTACATGATTGAGAAAGCGGGGATCCTTTGGATAGAGACCGCTTAAGACGGGTTCATATGGAAATCATTAGGAGAGACTTATCGTCACTTATAGTCACTTACTTTGGCACTCGGGTTGGTGACCGCACTAGGTTTTATTTTTACCCAGGTTAACGCTGCTGCCCTTTTCTTTATAGTCCCTTAGTCGTCTTCTACGATATCCATGGGAAGAGATGGGGTGATTTCGTATTGAAATCTACTGCGTTCTATCTAATCTAAATAAATAAAATAAATAAATAAATAAACCAAGACATGCCACGCTGGGCCACACAGCGCCACCTAGCCCCAAACTAAAAAAAAACTATAGATGAAAAAACTGCGATAGTTACATATTATGCATACGCGCACGCATGGTTCAGCTATGGAATCTCCTTATGGGGAAATAGTACAGATTTAAATATAATATTTATTCTACAAAAAAAAACTCATCAGAATAATTGCAAACATAGAACAAACAGAAAGCTGTAAACCTTATTTCCAAAAATACCAAATTCTAACTCTACCTTGTCTATTCATATTCGAAACTTGTAAATTTGTTAAAAAGTATCCAGACTTTTACACAAGACGTAAAGATAACCCAGCACCTTACAAACTGCGGCACAACAACAGACTGAATCTACCCGCGTCTCGAATGGCCCTATACGCAAATAGCCCCTATGTACTATCCATCAAAATATTTAATAAATTACCTGAGAATATTAAATTACAGACTAACATTAAACAATTTACTACACAATTGAAACAATTTTTAATAAATAAAAGCTATTATAGTTTAAATGAGTATCTAAACGACAAAATATAGTAAGAAGGAAAATAATAAATAAACAAAAGAAATAATATACCTAGGTTTAAAAAAAAAAATTTTACACATTCATTGGAGTAGTAAAGCTTATGAGCGTCCTCTCTTCAATTGCGTTACCCTTTCAGGGTCTATAATGATCCAACTTACCTATAACATCTTGTAATATTTATGTACTTACATTATAGATGCAATAAATGATTGAGTATTGAGAACTAAGCCGAAGCTTGTACAATGGGTACTAGACAACTGATAAACTTACTTAGATACATTTTTTTTTGTAAATAAATATATATTATACATAGAAAACACCCAGACCAATACAAACAGACATGTTCATGAACACAAATGTTTGTACTGTGCGGGAATCGAACCCACGACCCTTGGCTCAGAGGGCAGAGGTCACTAGCTCTACCGAATGACTATATTGTGTCTAAAATGCTATATAGTATGTAAAGTATTAAAAACATCTGCTACAACAGTAAAAGGGTGGTCCCTACAATTGAATCGCTAAGGAAATCAAGAAAACACACACCCATTCATTATTTACATCAGTGCACATTTCCATGCTTCCTTTTATGGCCATGGTTCTCTCAAAGATTAATTATGATAAAGTACGTGTAAAACTGCTGAAGAATGACAGCGCAACCCTAAACATGTCATCTAATTAGCTCCAAAAATCTTAATGTGTGGTCAAAAATAATATATCTTGTTCAATATCAGTGTTCGGGCGACAATAGATTCCTGATTAATATGGGACAGGAAGATAGTGTTATTCTTGATAGGAACACTTATCTTCTTTTAACTATGCTCTACCTAAAGGTCGATTGGTATATAACATTTAAAACGATTAGGCTGACTTAATTATATAACAAACTAGCTGTGCTCGCGACTTCGTCCGCGTGGAATAGTTATTTTTTCCCCGTTTTTTTACATTTTCCATTATTTCTTTGCTCCTAATTGTTGCAGCGTGATGATAAATAGCCTAAAGCCTTCCTCGATAAATGGTCTATTCAACACAAAAACAATTTTTCAATTCGGACCAGTAGTTCCTGAGATTAGCGCGTTTAAACAAACACACTCTTCAGCTTTATAATATTAGTTAAGATGTACTTCTTTTGTTATTCGTTTAGTGGGAAGTATCCCATCTTATCTAGTTTTGAGTCAACTGTATAATGTGTAATGAAAAATATCAACTAGGTACATAAAATTTTTGAATAATAATATTCTTATCGGTATAATCATGAATTTGATGTCAAGATTTTAAGATCATCACCGTCAAGATGTAAAAGCTATAAATATAAATCACCGTCCTAACTCATCACATGGTTCTCGTAAGAATCGAGTAAGGCTTCTCAACTCAACTCAGTCTGTGTAGATATAGCCAGATCCAGATCGCTATTGGCTACTTGGCCGCTGCATGCCGCAGTGACTTGGGCTATAAAAAAACACACATCCACAGGACATAACTTATAACACTTATCACGAATCACGTGGGGTCTATAATACCCCGCTTGCCTAATTAAAGGTTAAAACGTTCTGTCCCGAAACGTATCCCGCTCAAACTGGTAATACTATCGGCCGTCATCGGCTGTCAATATAATTAAATCGACGCCAGCGCAGGCGGAGCCGGGTGAAAGGTTCAGTTAAATCACTCATTATCGCCGCTTCATGGAAGCGAAGATGAGCACCACAGAAATATATTAAGATAGATGGGTCTTATTTTTAATCTAGCTGTGCTCGCGACTTCGTCCGCGTGGAATAGTTATTTTTTCCCCGTTTTTTTTACATTTTCCATTATTTCTTCGCTCCTAATAGTTGCAACGTGATGTTATATAGCCTAAAGCCTTCCTCGATAAATGGTCTATTCAACACAAAAACAATTTTTCAATTCGGACCAGTAGTTCCTGAGATTAGCGCGTTCAAACAAACAAACAAACTCTTCAGCTTTATAATATTAGTTAAGATAGTTAAGATAATAAATAACGCAAGACATGCCACGCTGGGCCACACATCGCCATCTAGCCCCAATGCCAGTGATTATAAGCCTATCAGAGTTCACTGCTGTACATAGACCTCTCCAGTTGTCCGGCACTTTAGTCATCTAGAAGCTGGAGGATTATTGGCATAGTCACGCTGGGCAGGCGGGTTGGCCATCGCAGGGCGATAGCTCCTCGCTCTGGTGCCGCTGCTGCCCGTCATTGGCCTGTGGTGTGGTATTCAGCTACACCTTCAATCGTGGTGGATGTACCGCTACCAGTCAGTTTCCAAAGATTTGCTTGTTATTTAGGCAGATTTAAAGAGAGGTAGGGCATAGCGAATCTTCCACCCTTTAAATTACCGCAGCGAAATGACCTCCGGGTCGTGTTTCTGCTGGTGAGTTGGGTTTCTGGAGGTCGTGGGGGGTTAGGGCTGGGTCGGCATAGCAGTAGCAACTGACAGGTAACTGACCAGTGACTTGCCAGTTGTCTCAGCGGCTTGGGCTTCTCTTTCGCTTTCCATCAGGCGTAGGGAAGCCATTATGTCCAGCTACTATAAGATGGCTTGGAGCTAAAGGATGATGAGTGGCTCCCTTACATCCCAAAATAAGTAGTTATTAACTTTGGGATCAGAGCGATGCATGTTTTATTTATAGTCTGATATTCTGATGACACAGCGTGCCTACCGATTACCATTCCACCACAACCAGTCGGTTGATTCAGACCTATTGAAACATAATTACAGTAACTGTTTTTGGGCCGATGAAGGGTAAATAATGCCTACAAGCGAAGCTGGATGAAAGGCTTGTTAATCCAGCGGGTCTCATTATCAGAGTGTTTTATCGTGACGAGCCGGAAATGAGCTCCCCAACCCGTCTGCGTACAAAGTAATTTTTAATTAAAACCCGCTTGTATGGAGTAAGTATAAAATAAGGATTTTTATTCGCTTCACGAACGTATACTTTTTTAATTGGGGAAATATTATAGCGATGGAAAAGATCAGATGTGGTTTTATGTGGGTACTTACGAGTATGTTCGGTGTAGGGGCAATGTTAAAAAAAGTTTGCAAAACTTTACTTAAGTAACTAAGTAAGGTCGTTACGACAGTGCCAAATTTAGAAAATTTTAATTGTTTATAAATATAACTTTCATTATCACCATCATCAGCCTAAAAACGTCCAGCGTTGGACATAGGCCCCCAATGACGGGAATTTAGTCCACTTTTATTATTGTACATTTATTATATGCCTTTTGAAGTCCACCGCTGGACTAGGCCTCTTAAGCTACTCGCCACTTTAGGCAAACATTTGGAGGATATACCCATAATCGCCACGCTTGGCATGTGGGTTGGCGATCGCAGGGCATAGCTTCTCGCTCCGGTGACGATGCTGCCCGTCATAGGTCTATGGTATTTAGGTACGCCTTGAAGTGTGATGAGTAGTAGTGAAAACTAGTTCTTCGTTAGGCTTATCGTTTCGACTTTCTCATTTGAAAAATTAAACGTAAACTTAAAACTTATTTGTCAGTGTGGCACACGCGGGCAACCATTCATTATTCGGAGAGATAAAACAAATAACATCTCTCCGACATTGGGTTACAAGCGGCGATGCCGGGTTTACGATAATTTGAAAAATGACCGACAATCAAACACACAGCACGTCTGTGGTTGTAGAGGCTCCTTTGTGGCGTAGGGATGGGCAGGAACCGGTTTTTGGTAGGGCTTTTTGGAACGCGCGAGTTCATGTTTCGTCTGACAGATAGTGATAAGAGCCAGTGTTGCCCAACATGTGGATCACGAGCCCTTGGGGGTGACAAAGATAATGTAGCGGGGCTGTTGCGGACCGACAACCTTTTTATACTTATACATTTATTATGTAAATAGTTTTATATATAGTTTTGTATTTAGAAGCTTTTTTACGAGTATATGTTGCTATGGTTTTGTTATGGTATTTGCCCTCCCCGGACCAGGAGTCCCGGCCGCTTATCAACTGCGGCTGGCCAGGGCAGGCAGGGATGTGGCCGGTTGCTTCGGCGCTATCCGTGTCCCTGCAACTTGCTGCCCACTGGCGACACAGGGGGGTTTAGTGGGTGTGCCCTCCCTTTTTGGGAGGTGTGAGTCCACACACCTCCCAAAAAGGAAGGTGCCTAATGCATTCCCTTCAAAAAGAAAATGTTATTGTTTTGAAGTCAGTATAGTTGGTTATACTGGCTACCGCGGCTGTGCGAATTATAGTGTCTTATGGTTTCCCCAGTGTTTGATTGATCCCACGCCCCTGACGCCAGCTCCAGCCGCCACAGGGGCCGAAAAGTAACCCTGTCAATCCGAAGCATTGACCAAATTTCTAATGCAATAAAAACGAAGTGTAGATGTGGTGAATACAATGAAAAAGAGTAGGGTAAGGACTTTAACGGTGACGAATACTCAGTAGGGGGATTAAAACGGGGAAGACAAAAGTAAGCAAAGGGATCGCATAATACGATTATTTCTTAATAATACCTTTATTCCCTTGATCATGAAGAAGATTGAACACCACTGGTTAAGACAATAGATACGAATTGAACCCGCAACTTTAAAATCATCTGCGTTTGATGAACGCTTGCCATAGACGTTGTACGTGCAAATCGAAATCCATCAAAAGAAAAATTGGTACGAATTCTTATTGTCATCGCACCTCTACCAACTTTACGACTCTCGATTAAAAATTATTCACATCGTTCTGCTAATAAAATTACCCAATAAAGGCTTACGTAAGTTACCTCAAAATAGAGTTGTCTATTCATGATAGCCGATACAATAGTATCGATAGACTATTGATAGTATCGATGAAATTGTAGGGACACGTAAGGAATACCTTAAAATCGGTCACACACTTATAATTTGTATAGGGGTTTTTTAAATTGGGTATTACATACACAACATTACACACATACATCGAGAAATTATTCGCAACTAGGTAACTCGTAATTAGGCAGGTAGAAATATGAGTGGCGAACGTGTCCGATAATTTTACTTAAAATAAAAATGTAAGTTGTAATAGACAAATAAAAAACACTTAGCGGAATAATATTCTTAAATTAAGCCCTTATTGTACTAAAGTACAGTTTTTGAAGATAGTTTTTGCAAGACTTAAGAGTTTGTGAAACGAAAAGTTGCTTAAGTTCCAAAAGTATTAATTCAATAGAATGTGATACGATACTTACTATGGTTACTAATTTGTCGATATTGTGAGTTATCGATATAGTAGGTAGATAGATAAAACTAAAATACTAGTTCGCATAGATACTGATAGATATAGATGGTGTTTTCACGGTCGAAAATCAATAGAGAGGTAGGGCATGGCGAATCTTCGCTCGAATTGAGCTGCCTGTCCGGGGAAGGACCTCCACCCTATAAAATACCGCAGCCAAATGACCTCCGGGTCGTGTTTCTGCCGGTGAGTAGGGTTTCCGGAGCTCGTGGGAGGTTAGAGTTGGGCCGGCATGGCAATGGCAACTGCCAGTTACTTGCCAGTTGTCACAGCGACTTAGTCCTCTTTCGCTTTCCATCAAGTGTAGGGAAGCCATTATGTCGAGCTACTACGAGTATAAAAGAGAGAATATCGATACTTTTGCAACTCTACCGCAAAACTGCCTGACAACACTACACTACAGAACAACAGTTTGAGTGAAACTTTCTCGCAACCTACGATTCATTCGGTCAGATTCTCTCATTTTGTTTATTTCTTGGGTAAACAAATGTTGCAGGTTATTTAATGTTCTGTTTTACGAGAATCTTTTATAGCGGTCGAGTATTTACAACCGAAAAAAGTTTAAGTAAATTAAACGCAGTAAAATCTATGAAGGTGTTGCGCTAAGTCTTTTGTATGTTGCAGTCATGTAGATTGATCATTCTCTCTAATAAAGGACTAGAATGTTCTTTTAGTCTTAGAATAAATGATAAATTAAAAAAAAACAGTCGAATTGAGAACCTCCCCCCTTTTTTTAAGTCGGTTGATGGAACTAAATAAAGCCACTTTGCTTTGACACCATGTATAAAAAAATTAAGACAAATTATGTCGATCGTAACCTTCTCCTTACTTGGCTCACACAGCTAGGTTCTCCTAGTGTCAACGTACATTTCTTTAGTCATCTGGATGAGTTCCGCTACAGGTGCAGGTGGTAGGGTACATTGGATACCCTTTGATTAGGTTGTAAACTAGGTTGAAAACTCTCTCAAACTATGTCACGCATAGTAGATCAAGGACTTTTAAATAAATAATAACCATATAGAATACCGCAGCCAAATGTCTTCAGGGTCGCGTTTCTGCGGGTTTCTGCAGCACGTTTAGGGGTTAGGGTCGGGCTGGCATGGTGGTGACAACTAACAAGTAACTGACCAGTTACTTGCCCGTTGTCACAGCGACTTGGGTTTCTCTTGCACTTTCCATCAGGAATAGGGAAGCTATTATGTCGAGCTTTTATAAAAAAATAATTAAAAAATACTGGTTGAACAACGCGGCTTAGTGAAGTAGGCTTATTAACAAAAATACTGACTGTACTAGTTAACTGTGACATGTACGTACATTTCTTACGTATGTAACTTTTAAATTGTGATGTTTTCATTTGGTTGAAGTCTTTGATGTAACGGTATTGTTTGGGTGTTACAAAGTACCCTATAAACGACCAACTGTTTCTTTGGTCTATATCAAAGTCACCGCATTTGTGGCAATATTCGTAGGTACAGATAGCAGACAAATTATAGGGTATGTTATTGCTTATGTTGTTCTGATTGCCTCTTTGTTCCGTGAGTGAAATTAGTAGATATACCTACTTAACTTTGGGACTGGCCATTCTGACAGACTCCCGCATAATAATAGTCTTCCTGGGTCCTCATTTAGGTAGTCTGAACGCTTATTGTCTTGAGTTTTTACCCGACTGCCAAAGAAAGGTAATGCTTTTCAAGAGTATGTATGACTATGATTTCTGGACTGTTGAAAAAGTTTGTTGTTTTCTTTTTAGTTATTTTTTTAATCATTTCTTTATGCAGTCGGTCGTTTTTCAATTTAAATTCACGGTAGGCAGTGGCTTAGCTGTCCCTGCCCCTGGCATTGCAGAGTCTATGAGCGGCGGTAACCGTTTATATCAGAAGGGCCGTTTGCTCGTACGTCATCCACATTGATTGAAAAATATTTAAGTTATTAGTACCTAGATATGCTTAAAATCTGAAAATGTCATATAACATTATAGTAACTAATTAAGAAAGGCCACTTTTTCCCATTGATTTATCTTCCTCACAAAAGCTTTAATGCTAAGTAAATCGTCCCCGAAATTTTCACAAAGCGGTTCATGACAGTTATACAATGACAGTGGTAAAGCAAAACGAACATAATTAATTCTTGGAAGGCGTCGCGTCTCGTTGCTGGGACCATAAAGATATCATTAATTCTTCCTAACTTCGTAATGAGGTGTCATTGAAACTCGAAACCACAACACTGTTGATGTCAGGAACGAGGGAATCTTGAATGAAGTACTGTGCCTTAGTTAACTTTGGGAGGTAAACGTTGGAAGATTTGTATAAAAATATTATTTTATTTATCTCTCTCGCTTTTCATAACGCAACTATGCTGTATTCAGCATAGTTGCCTTATGAAAAGCGACAGAGAGAGGCCCTAGTCGTAATCAAATTATTCTGGCTATAAACTGAATTTTGTTCAATCATTATAGATGTTGACCCGCGAATAATTAATTCTTAGATTTTTTATAGGTCCCTCGGCGACGTCACTGATAAATTTAAAAAGTAGACTGAATCAAGCTCAACAAATGCAATTCAGAATCGACAAATGCAACAAAATTATCATTACTTATCTCTTATGTACACCTACCTTTTCATTGATCCTAGAAGGAAAATCATTTTATAAGGGCTAAACTTGTAGAAAATCAAATTTCCTACAATTTTGCTCCTTACGGTTTTACTATAAAATCAAAATTGGCCGACTTATTCAAGAAAAACCGTTTTTGGAAAATATTCAGGAGCCTAATTCAGTTTATTTTCTGAATTTACATTCCCAGTGGCTACGTAACCACTAGAATAACAAAATCTAATGCATTTTAATATTCACTATTTTTTTCGAAACAGTAAAAACATTCATTGAATAACAATATGTTTTCCCAATTTCAAAAACGTTACGGTAATAAAACATTCTGGAATATATGGTTAAACTAGGTATCGTTAAACAATCTACAGTTTTCACAGAAAGCATACATGACATACATCTTTAATTGTATGTCAATACAACATCTTTCTTTTTTTTAAAACTAGGGCTGGCTTCGACCTCAAAGACGTAAAGGTCCTGGAAGTGTAGTTATAAAAGACTGTTTTATTTCTTTCTTTATTTTTGCAAAAAGAAAATTTACATAAAAATATATTACAAAATCTAAACTAAAGAAATATTTACAAATAACAACAATCATCTAAAACGGGTCCCTGTGGCAATGACCCCAGAATGCTGGTTCGCTGAATCCCTAGCGAGTTTTTTCTTTTATAGTAACACGACATAGTGGCATCCCTACACCTGATGGAAACCGAAAGAGAAACCCAAATCGCTGTGACAACGGACAAAAAAAAAAGTATGGCTCGTTTGACGCATTTTTAATTCCACGATCTATGTAGATATCTTGTAGCTGCAACGTTGCGATTTTAATCAGATTTTCACAGTGTTATCATATCAAAAGTATTAAAATTCACGTTAAAGTAATCCGTTCATCATTATCAGTTATGAATGATGATACATTAAGTGACGAGCCATTATTATGTTGCCAAACATTTGGCGATTACACGATTGCTTTTTAAATAGCTAATTTACTTTATTACCTACATACTACTTCTTAAATATGTTTAGATAGAACCAATCGCATGCAAACTTAGAAACAACAGACCTAGTCTTAGATTATACAGTTGGTCTGATCTTTAGCAACACTTGTTGTTAATTTTTCAGAAAGATTGTGTTAATAATTCATTAGATTATTTTAGTTTTCGGGAAATTAAATAAGTAGTAACCAAATTTATGACAACATCACATAGGTACATTGCTCCCAAAGAATCCTAAGCACTCGTGTTAATATGTACGGATAGTACCACAAATATAAACTTAAATACAAACATCACGGAACAAACACAAATGTTCATCACACGAATGTATATCCTGGGTGGGAATCAAACCCCTTTGGGTCAGAAGGTAATGGTCACTACCGAATGTAGGAACTACCTATGTAACGGTATATCGCTAGGGACATAACTATACCCCGACTTTAACTACCTTACTGCGACATATATAAATAAATACCAATGTGTACTTATCGAAATAAATCTTGGATTGAACCGTGGTAAGAAGCTATGGTGAAAAATTACAAAGTATCATATTTAATCTTTCCATTGGTTCTTGGTCATACTCGTCATAGAAGATATAGATACCAGAACAATAGTGGTCGGGCGTTTATCATCACACCATCGATCTTCGGTGAAATATGGAATGTGGAATGATGGAGTACCTAATTAGATGGTATCTGTTACCATAATGATATTTAGGCTACTCTGCTGATTGTACAGGCAAATAACTGATCATTTTGGTTAGTCAATTAACTACTACCTACCTACTTTGTTCGTATTGGGCATGGTAGGGTATAACCAGCTCAGGGTCCGAAGAAACTTCGCGCTCGTCAAGTATGTGGTGGAGGTGCTGCGTGGGATACAGCACAACCCAGAGCTGCTGCGCCACCTGCAGCTGAGCGTGCCGGACCGGTACGTGTGGAGGCGGCGGCGCCCGCGCCTGCTGGCCGTGCCTGTAGCCAGGACCAACTTACTGGCGAAAACGCCTCTTATTCGAACGTTTCACATAATGAACACGATTCATGAGGAGTTGGACATATTTTCATGTGCTTTTAGTGAATTTGCCAGGTATGCACTAGGGATAATTTGTTATAAATTAAGTTAGGTTAAGTTAAATAGAGAGATCAGAGATATATCTATATATTTGTACATAATTATGTATGATTGAGTTATAGATTGAGATTAAGTTATAGTAATAGTATAGTAGTGTAAGTTTACGGATGGCTATGTTATCACATTGGGCTATACCTGTAATGGTAGCATAAGGTTTTGTAAATAAATAAATACTTTGTTTTTACATCAGAATTTAGGTAAACAATGAAGCAAACTTTATCTATAGACGTGTTATGACAACGAGAGACCATGTATAATACACCCACTCTAATTACCTATTTTAGTAAGTATTTGAACACTGACATGCACTTTTTCATTTCGTCTTGTCAAACTATTCCTCTTCTTCTCTTCTGCTCTCTTGAACTTTTCACAGTGCCTAGTTTATTTAGATTAATTAAATACATGAGTACATACAAAAGTCACGCATTACTCCTAGAGGGTTTGGCAGAGGCCACGTCCTTCCATTTGCTACGATCCGAGTTATTAATCCTTACCTACTTAAATAATAAGTTTATCAACGAGACGATCTTTTAGTAATGACAATTGCATTTTTCTTTGTTAAATGGATGCAAATAATTATTTAATCTAGGTATTTTAGCGGTGGCCACAAATAGTAGCTTCTCTTTTTTGTCTTACTTTTTAACCGGGGAAAATGTGTTTAGACTTCCCACTACCGGGGGGAGAGGCGGAGTTTGTGGGACACTCCTCAAGAGGCAGGGAATACCCACTGAAACCCCCAGTGCCATGGGTCCTTAAGGAAGTTTATTGGGAATAAAAGACTTGCCTTTAATTGAAATTCGTTTGTTTGTAATGGACTCTTAAATTAGTGCAAATGAAAGTACATAAGGAGAAAAGGCCATTTTTAAAATAATTATCGGCTTGTTTATTCCGTAATCGACATAATATATCAATAGAGACTGTTCATGGCGACATTTCCCAGTAAGTCATTTTTGGGTATAAGTGGGAGTCATTTGCCTACCGCCAGGCGCCGTTTCAACCAAGTCAATTAATCAGGATAAGTAAAAGTGTTTCTGAACTGGTATCAATTAACATTGAAGGAAGTGATTCTTGATCAAAGCGAAATTTCGAAACCCGTAGGTTAAATTTGGGTTTAATTATGTTAGCACCTCAGTCGAAATATTGGCAATATCAGAGTGGTAAGGTGACCCTTTTTGATTTGATTGATTACCTCGGAATAGATTATTATAGGGCGTCTGGAGCCGAGTACGTTCCATTAGCATTAGTGATGTCATCCGATCAATTGACTATCGATGTTTTTTTTTAATATCCGCCATTATTCCCAAGCCTGGTGGACTGATGATTTGCGCAAGTTGGATGGCAAGTGCTGGATGAGCCCAGGGCCCCTACCACCAAAATCGAAAACGATCGTTTGTTGAACGGATGGAGTAATTTTACAAAATAAATCTCTCCTATTTGTCCCTCCCGTGTTTTTATATATGAATTAAATTAAATTAATTAAAATCGACTTTGACGAATTTTAGTTTGTATATCCGAACACGGAAGGGACAAATGGGCGGGATTTATGGTGCAAAAGTACGCCATCCGTTCAACGAACGATCGTTTTCGATTTTGGTGGTAGGGGCCCTGGATTGAGCAATGTGTCAAACAATTGGAAATCTATGTCCAACAATGGACTTTGAGCTCGTCCACTGCTGAGCACAGTTGCCTGCAGTTTTCTTCAGTCTAGTCGTCTCTATTCGCAGCCAGTTTCTGCTAGACATTTATTTCTTAGCAACCAGTTTGTTTCTTAGTTTATTTATTGTCACATTTAATATGGAGGCCCTTAAAGTCGAAGTTGGCTATTATATGACTATTTATTTCAATAATTTTATGTATATAGAACACGTCATATAAGTTAAAACTGACATCAAATGTAGTATCAATTTTTACATTTCATATTGAAAATACATCTTCGGATAACATCAAACTGCTTTCAAAGATAGTTAAATGCTGTGTCAGGCTCATCAATTTCCTTTAATTGTAGGTATAGCACACCTGCTATTCTTAGTCATCCTTGATGACACACAAGGACGAAGATTTGCGGATTATTACTTATCTACTCATGCGGTGAATAGCAATTCATTGTGTTTTACATATTTTTCTTTAATTAATTCGTTAAGTAGTTTATCTTGACGGAGACGAAAGAAAACCGTCTGTCGGTTTTTTTGGTTCATGATTAGTTGTTCATACTGAACTGATAACTAAACATAGAATAAGACTCTTATCCTAAGAGACATAGCTTTTTTAAAGAATACGAGATCAAATACATGGCTATGATTTAGCACGAGTAAGTTTAGCCGATGAAATAATCAAATACTTACTACCGAAATTCATTTTCGTAGAACGGTTCGACATTGATAATTCTAGTTATTCTATACGTTCTTGAGGCTTTAAGTTGTATAGCATACTGTTGGCAATCAGTTCAGAAGGAGTGGGTTTGTGAAAATAACAACCAAAATACTCAAGATTTAATCACTTTATATTCACTAGATTCACTATTTTTCATACAAATAATACTTCACTAGTATACAATCCTAATATCCTATCCTAACCTAATCCCTCATAATTCATATTCCTATCAATTCCTACCAATCCTACCATCCTACCAATCCTACCAAAAATATAAATCTATTAACACTTACTGGTTACAGGTAATCCACATAATATAATAATGCACATAATCCACATAAAGCACTCTATACGTCCGTTCGGTCCGGCGTCTCGTAACAGAATGTCGATAACTGACAACTTGTCTGCCTTTTATACGCTTGGACGTCAGATATCAATTGAGTGACTATTTAATTTAATTTCCTACTCGCACGCCGGATTTCAATTGAGAGACTATTTTATCAGAGAAATAATAAGCTATGCAATGTATTACCAACTTAAAGGTATAAAATGTATTAATGTGTATAATAAACGCTAACAGCTCGGCCATCCTGTTCGAAGCGGGTCCTCACGCTTGCTGCTAGAAGTTTCAGCTTGGCGTCTTCTTCGCCATAGTCTTCGCCTTAGTTTCAGCTTGGTGTCTTCTTAGCAGTTTCTTGAGATGTCCTCTTGTCCCATCTGTCCGGTCCGGTCCAGTCCGCTCCAGTCCAGTCAAGTAAAGTCTAGTTTGGCCCTCTAACCTGGGCTCTAGTTATGCCCTCTAACCTGGGCTCTAGTTATGCCCTCTAACCTGGGCTCTAGTTATGCCCTCTAACCTGGGCTCCAGTCCTGCTTTACCTGGACTCCACTCCTGCCCTGCCTGGGCTCCATTCCTTCCTCACTCCTTGCCCTCGACTGTCCATCCATATCCATCTTCTTCCGTAGTAGCGGGTATCTGAAAAACTTTTAAAAGCTTAGTATTGTTATCGTAAAATACACATTCATTGATGCAAACATGGACTACATGTACGTATATAGATACTATATTTAGCACCGTACTCGTTTGAATCTTCATCATCATCAGCATCATCATCAGCATCATCATCAGGTTCATCATCATCAGCCTGTATCAGTCCACTCCTTTGAATAATCTACTTATAATGAATGTTTGTTTTTATAGTTTCAATTTTACCTGTACCGTGGTTACCTATAACACATGGAATATGTAATTCAAACTTTCGCCACTTCGTACACAGTCATCTGATCTAATAAGTATTTTGAATCATCATCATCATCAGCCTCTATCAGACAACTCGTTTAAATGTCTACTCATAATGAATGTTTGTTTTTATGGTTCCAATTTTACCCTTACCGTAGCTACCTTTTATAACACATGAAAGCTGTAAGAAGTAATTCAAACTTCCTCCACTTCGTATACAGTCATCTGGTCTAATAGGCATTTCAACTTAAGTATGTAAAGGAAAGACAGATCAGGTGTTGAATAAGATTCATCAAAAACATCGCGTCCTACAAAATCAATTATTTCAGTTAAACATTTCATACATTGTTGGTGTTGTGACGAGTTCCAAAACGAAGAAAAAGGAACACACCCTGGCCCTGAAGAGCCTCTCGCCTCAACCATCTCATCGACATATTGCAACGACCACCATAGTGAATGCAACCAGAACTGTTCCCGCCAGCGTGCGATCATAACTTATAGGGAAAAAAAAGGCTTATGAGGTGCCTTCAATGTTCAAAATCCATTAACCATTCAAAATATTACAATGCTCGGACTGACCCACAGTGAGTGTCTAGCACGGACAGAAATCAAAAATTGAAATAATAGGTAATTTCATAAGAATGACTGCAACTCACTGACACTTAATGTATCGAGAATCTATTTGACAAAAGACATAACATTCTATTCATCCGATTTCAATAGGACAAATAAGTAGTAATATCGCTATCACATTGTATGTGTTCAGCTAAGAATCTGGCCACTTTGTTGTCCGTCTGTCCGTCCGTCCGTCCGTCCATCTGTCAAGACCCTTTTTCTCAGGAACGCGTGGAGGTATGAAGCTGAAATTTATATCAATTACTCAGGTCTACTGTCCCTTGAAGCTGTGAAAAAAATCAAACTTCTAAGCCAACGCAATCAAAAGATACAGCCGTTTATGCCGCAAATTTTTCGACACTTGCAAGGGAATCAAAACCTAAAGGGTACTTCCAGTCGGCCTAGAATCTAGAAATTTGGCATGAAGCAACGTTTTATAGCACACATGAAGGAAAAATTCCGAAAACCTTAAATTTTTAGTTACATTTTTTTTATAAACTTTTTCCTTTTTTCTTCATGAACGCGTAGAGCTATCAAGTTGAAATTCATATCAAATACTTAGATCTAATTGCCTTTAGCCCGTGAATAAAATGACTCGATTGTCGTAATGAACGAACTTTGTAAACCTTGCAGGTTTGTACGGAACCCTCGGTGCGCGAGTCCGACTCGCACTTAGCCGGTTTTTTTTTTTTTTTTAATTCCTTCACAAAGAAATACAGGACAACTCCGGCAATGTAGACATTATGTCACCAAAGGGAAAATCTAACCAATAAAACACGTCCGTTCATGAAAATATTCAAGGCCTTCCCGACGAAGATCATAAATTAGAATTATATTTAAATTTTTAAGGCATGTATGAGAAGAAATCCAGTTCCTATAAGTTTCCTCCAAGTCTGCCTCATCTCTTTGTCCTCATCAAGTACCTACTTAGTTTTGCCTAGTCGTTGTAGTGTCAAAATCAACTAACAGTGTCCAAGTTCTAATGTATGGAATCGCTACTTAGTGTACCAACTCCCAAAAATATTTATTATCCCTAAACTTTTCTCAAAAATCCCTAAAATCGCCTTAATTATATAGTTTTCTCCTAAAAAATAATTTTGTTTCCTTAAGGCATCATCGACACATTTCTTATCGACATAGTACGACGTAGATAGTACAAAATCGAATCGTTGAATCACTACTCAGTGTACAATCGTTGTACAATTTTCTCAAACATTTTTTTTTTTTTTGCAGATTCATATCTGACATAGTTGGAAAATATGCACTAGATGTTGTTTTGAGACACTAGGTCAAGAAACTAGTATTGTTAGGATAAAATTCCATTTTAAACAAAACATTTGAAAGAGTCAAAAAGTTCCTGTATATACTCCTAAAAATTTCAGACGCCCAATAATAATCTCATTTCACCTATATACCCTGGGAAGAAAACCCTTAAGTTGTGAACCCTGTCCCTACTATAAGAGTATGTTATTTTATTTCTTTACGTATCGCATTTACATATTTATCAACACTAATGCCAGAGAGTAAATTTGCCCACACACCTAACAGACCCTAAAAACACTGATCCGATTTGATATCTCCTTCATGAATCTTATCCTGAATTTCGAAAACACTATTTTAACTAGAAGTCTCTTCGGACGTACGATGATTCCACAGAACACTGTTTCGACAAATCACATATTCGACAGTCACATCACATATTAGTCAGACAAAACACTAGGTACTCCGACAATATTCTATTTCGACAAGCCTTTATTTCGACAGACCACAACTCACCTATTCGACAGAATACCGTTCAGACAAAATGTTAAATCTTTTGTCAAAACCTAATCAGTTATAAGCCTTTAGGAAGCTACACTATCTTTGGCATACACAGGTCATAATTTTTTTAATATGGGATTCATAATAGAATTTCACTAAAGTTACCCAAGTTTGGATTTTGCATTATATAAACGCAACTTTGCAGTGCATAATAACAATAAAACATTGTAATACAAAAATTGCCGATAGAAAAAGAGTAACATCTTGTTTCCTGCCGGTTCCCCCGGGCAGAATCCACTCTCCGAATATGGCGTTAGCATAACCCTTCCATATTTTGCTTGGAGATTAATAAGTACCTCTATTTAAATCTATGTAATTAAAGCTTCTATTTTCATTTTAATTCAAGATATGAACAAAAATCGTCAAAACCCTTCTCTCATCGCGTGCGCAGCGAAACCCATTGATTATAGAACTAAAAAAAAAGTGTACTATGACTCTACAAAAAGCATGTCCGGACCGAATACTGCTATCTGTTCATCTGTTACAGCGTGGCTGTAATAGACAACCTTAAATACTCGAAGGGAGGGAAGGTCGCTTGCTGTTCACATTCATCAATCATCAATTGTAATTTACTCAGTTGATAGATCACCTCATCCTCATCTTTTAACTATCCTCTACCCCAAGATTGTCTGGAAGAGACCGCTCACAGATGCAAGACCCCCTAAACTGCACAACAAGTTCACCATCATCAACATCAGCAGTGTCCACCAAATCACCCGTATAGGATACAGTAATGAATATCTATTCTAATCACAAAATCATTAGGTTAGATCATTCCCTAGGAACACCGCAGACAGAGACGGGCTACTGATATCAGTTGAAAATGGTTCAAAGTCACAAGATCGTAATAATGTGATATATCATCGCTCTTCGTCGAGTGCACCAGGCTATGCTCAGAGCTTGAGCAGCACAATGATGGTGTAGACCATGATTGCCTATATATAGACCCCGACCTCCGATAATGAAAATTCATCCGAATCCACTATTCTCTCAGACTCCGACCAATTTCCAATGTTATCCATATCCCCTGACCCTTTTGATGGACCCACTTGAATATCACGCACTGGCCCGAAAATATAAATTTTTCTGTTACCTCAAACCTATCAGTAAGTCAGCAGCAATAGACCCTATAAACCCGGACCAGAGCGACCAAATGGCAACACCTGGGCGCCTTCACGGGCGCAAACCTCACACATTGATCTAGCCTCGAAAATCGGACTGAGATATAGAAAAAATTGATTATAAAATCCCTCAAGTATCCCACACAGACAATGTTTTCTATCTGACACCATTAAAAATTAATTAATCCGTTTACAAATACTGCATGTATGTATTTACTAAGAAATAGGCCAAGGCAGAGGAAAGACAAATCTTTGTGACTGGGCCATTCTAGGCATTCACATTATTAACAGAAGGAAATTATTCGAACCTTGTGCAACCCAAGCCAGATCAAAGGATGAGAATATAATGTTTAAAAGTATACGAAACCCCTTTTAAAAAGGCTTGTATAGTGGCGAAGACAAATAACGAGTACTTATCTAAAAGTAATAAAGGATATAGAACCCCGGTTCATTACCACAAGATCTCTAAAGAAAGTGACAATCGTCCCAATTCCGATGCTGGAGCAGCCACTCAATCCAAAACCCACTTTTCTAACATACCTACCCTGAATAACGAGCAAGATAAATCCTTAGCCGAAAACCCTAAGCCCAATCTCCTCCAAAAGCAAATGTGAAAGAATGTCTTCTTAGCCATTCCAAATCATATTTATTGTGTAATAGCGATTCTACAAACCCTCAATAAACTTCATTTATCAAAAATATTTGTAAGGAAATTTCAGCAGTGGTATAATTATTGTTTCACAGAATTTTGCAATAATATTTAACAAGTGTATAGACAGTCATATCCAAATCCAATGAAACAAGTAAGATTATTCCTTTATTTCATCGATTCCTAGGTCCATTTCCATTTTACCTGCATTAAGTTTTAATCTTATCCCATCAACAAACGAGCAAAAATATGACTAAGCGAACAATACCTACTCTCTCACAGTCTTACATTAGTTTACCACAATTATGTTTTTGTAAATTCCAATGCATATCCGTCCATATAGGACAGGACACACACAAATATTAGATTATCACAATATTCAGAATTTAATTTCAGACTCATTTTAATTCAATTTTATCTTTATTTTTCTGTGAACAGAGGCTTCGGTCAGTTTATACCACTACTTCACTTCCGTGGGACGATGTAAATATGAATGTGAGTCAAATAAATACTCACATAACCATGAACAGTAAACACACGGAACCCGCTGAATGCACGACCCTTCCAGGGATAACTGCGAACTCTCAAGTTACAACGGGCGGACTCAGTTGTCATAACGTTACCTAATTAAAAAAAACTAGGGAACTGACATCGATACCTCAAGGCTAATTCAATCCAGTCACTTCCACAGCATCATATCCCACAGTTTGCCCTTATGGGAATCAGCCTCACAAACTAACCCTGTATCACAGAAGGGTGCTCTGGTCTACATTACAGACCCCAATCCCGTAAATCACTTAAAGAATTATCCAAAGAAATAAAAATCCTAACCGCGGTGTCCCAATACACGTTTGACCGCAACATATTGTTGATCTAAGTATTATATCGATTTAAATCTCGCACAGAGTCATTTACAATTACCAATGGCTACCACAAAGCGCAAGATTACCTAGATCACCAAATCACTAGATCATTAAAGAAGGCCTAGCAGACTACACGTCGAAACGCGGTCATAAAAAGTTATGATATACATTGCGAATCCACTTAAAGAAACACGAGTAAATCATTTTATTTTTCTTGCATGACCATACCTAAAAATAGCTTTCCAGTGAATACATATTTACCAAATATATGATCATTTATCCCTATATATCATTTATTATTACTTTACCAAATCCCGTAATATATTTGAATACTACTGATAACCGTTAAATTTGTCCAAGCTCTTTTACTTATATGATTCCTCAATGAATATTTGTACACGTACGTACCTATCACTAATTTTTGTTGTCTCCTATTCAATTCTTATTTTATAATTCTAGATTAGCTCGTTAGGCATTCATTCATGTGACATTTTACCTTAAAATCTGTAACAACGGTATTTAAAAGCTACGCCCTAATCCCAGACTCCAACGACATGTATTCGTTATTGCGTTAAGAGTACATCGTATACACGTTGGGCGATAGAAAAATAAACCTATGCAAGCACAACTCAACAAGTCTATAATATTGAGGTCCGTTTCAATTAGGAATCTACCCCGACTCCCATAATACGTGAAACAATATAATTTAATCTCTTATTTATTTAAGGAATTAAGGATATTACACAGCAAGCAACGAAGTATTGAGTATTTAGTTCCATTTGTGCTAAGAAAATGACTTTATTACGAAAATAAAATAACTGGGCGTGGTCAAAGAAAAAAATATTCAAACATGTACCGCTTTAGTTATTCTATTATTCACTACTGATTTTACTTCCATTTGCCAGTGGTAACCGAACAGCTATTCACTTTAAAGCCGTACATTATTGCTGAAAAAAAAAGTTCGCCCATTCTCGGTTATTGTGGACGTGAAAAGAAAATTAAGAGAATTTTCTTACGATCCCACTTCTGAACTGTTGGCAATCAGTTCAGAAGGAGTGGGTTTGTGAAAATAACAACCAAAATACTCAAGATTTAATCACTTTATATTCACTAGATTCACTATTTTTCATACAAATAATACTTCACTAGTATACAATCCTAATATCCTATCCTAACCTAATCCCTCATAATTCATATTCCTATCAATTCCTACCAATCCTACCATCCTACCAATCCTACCAAAAATATAAATCTATTAACACTTACTGGTTACAGGTAATCCACATAATATAATAATGCACATAATCCACATAAAGCACTCTATACGTCCGTTCGGTCCGGCGTCTCGTAACAGAATGTCGATAACTGACAACTTGTCTGCCTTTTATACGCTTGGACGTCAGATATCAATTGAGTGACTATTTAATTTAATTTCCTACTCGCACGCCGGATTTCAATTGAGAGACTATTTTATCAGAGAAATAATAAGCTATGCAATGTATTACCAACTTAAAGGTATAAAATGTATTAATGTGTATAATAAACGCTAACAATACTTTATATGGGCTCGTAGATTGTAGGTTCGACAAGAGCAGCACTTGTGCATTTTTTCCATATATCGGTTCATTGGAATGTGTTACTTGGGACTTAGAAGTAAGCCTACATATTCGCGGTCTATGGGCTATATCAGAATCTTTCAAGAACGAATGAAAAAGAAATTATTCAGCGCACATTACGAAATACACACGTTATTTATAAAACACAATGTGCAGCCAAAATGGAATCAACTCAGATAATGTCTGTGATCTTCAGGTTCGTTGCCCCCTTTATCATATAAAAACAGTATTTCCAATTACGTTGCGGCGCTGTGTACTGTATCGATGAAATTCATCATCCCACAACACTAATTTATCGTTTTAATGGTCATTTTGTGCCTCGCGATTAATGAGTCTCTCCCAAAATTGCTCTGGAAACATGGAGGCTTTGTACTGTAATCTGACCCATTCTCCCAAGAGGTTGCTTCACGCCCGAATTTAAAAAGTCTAATGATCAGTATAAATTACAATACTCCGTTATCAGACGATCTGAGCTCGAAAGGAATCCATCAAGGAGGGCTTATGAGCGAGTTCCCAAACTGTATTATGTTGGTAGTTAGTTAAAGATTGCCTTTACGCGATTCTTATACAATTTTTCAACAAAAATTTTACAATTATAAAATATGCATTTCAGAGTCACCGACTATTGACACCTAAAGACATCTGCAAAATGTTTTGATATAGAAATATAATAATTTCACAGATTGTGGTGGTAAGGGGTATCCTATACGTACTTAGTTTCGATGACTGCTTTTGTGACACTCGCTTTGTTGCAGATTTTCATTGCTTCATTACTATGGAGACTTTCTATGGACGTAGTTATTCGCGAAACCCACAGTTCCCAAAAACTTTTTCATTGCCTGACTATGATTGAATGAAAAAGGCTTATATTTTTAAAAAAACTACTAAGTTGAGATCTTAACATAAATAAGATTGAAACCATTTGACCACCGCTTGCACACACGAAATTAAACAAGAAGAAAAAAACTCAATTATCCGTGATTATGCCAGATGTTGTACTAACTTTGGGAAGCGCCTACAAAGAGAAAATATCGGGGCCATTCAAAGAATTAATGCTTTAACAGGAGGAATGTTAATTCGGCCCATTACACTTCCCGGCCTGTCTGATCACTGTTTGATTGTGCCGTAACGTTTTGATCTCAGATATCTCTATTTAAACTCGACTTTTCCACTCTTTATTGAACTGAGATCAAATGGCTTGATGCACCTATTATTTGGGGTTTAGTGTGAAAGGGGCGTGTGTGTTCGGGCGTATTCAAATAAAGGTTATCACCTTTCCACTTAAGCGATCGCGCTGTTGAGTTGGAAGCAAGCTTTCTTGGTTAAGCACGATTTTATAGTGTTTTTCAAGTGAAGGCGACATGTATGACACATAAGACACTGAAAGCTCTTTTAGTGTATAAAGTATAGTAGGTAAAGTTAAATTCTTCTTAATAGGTATTATTAGACAGACCTCTTCCAGTTTTTAAGTTTAGAATTTTTTATTCTTTATTATTTTTATTCATAGTTTCATATTCTTGCATATAATAGGTATATAGGTATGTCTCTCACTAAATTAGTGATTGTACCTAACCGCAAATTGATCTACCTACGAGTAATAATTAACGTGTACTTATTCATAACTTTACATAGGTATTTAATGAAACCTCTGGAGTGTTTAGCCATCCCATTAATAATGTAGATATGTCCCATTAGTGAATTAATAATGAAACTACTAACCTAGTAATTAGGGCACAACATCGTTATAATTAATTATGTAAAGTAGCAATAACAAATAAATCATTTCCTGTCCAAATTCATACTCCCTGTGTCGCTAGTAGGCAACAAATTGGTAGGACACAAGTAGATAGATAGGTTTAAGAGAGGTAGGGCATAGCGAATCTAAGCTCGAATCGAGCTGCCCGTCCGGGGAAGGACCTCCACCCTATAGAATACCGCAGTCAAATGACCTCTGGGTCGTGTTTCTGCCGGTGAGTGGGGTTTCCGGAGCTCGTGGGGGGTTAGGGTTGGGCCGGCATGGCGGTGGCAACTGACAGGTAACTGACCAGTTACTTGCCCGTTGTCACAGCGACTTGGGCTTCTCTTTCACTTTCCACCCGGCGAAGGGAAGCCATTATGCCAAGCTACTACATATAAAAAAAATCAAAATCAATTTATGAATTGCGAGCTCGTTAAACTAATAACACACTACTTTTTAATTCCAAAGTCGGAACTTAACATACCATGCATGATACGATCCGGTATTATTCCAGCCAGCAATTGTAAAGTAGCTGAAAGTTGGCCAATTATAAGTTTCTGCGAATATAATACTTTACCGTAGCGGATACACGTTCTAGGACTTAAATAGGAGCCTTCATGACTATCTATTAATATGTCTGATTGTAGTTACTTTGCAGTTACTTAAGGCTTGTATATCATCCGGGGGCAGGGGTGTTTGCCCTCCCCGGACCAGGAGTGCCGGCCGCTTATCATCTGCGGCTGGCCAGGGCAGGCAGGGATGTGACCGTATGCTTCGGCGCTACCCGTGTCCCTGCAACTTGGTGCCCACTGGCGATACAGGGGTGTTTAGTGGGTATGCCCTCCCTTTTTGGGAGGTGTGAGTCCCACACACCATGCCGCCTCCCCCCGGAGACGGCATGAAGGTGCCTAATGCATTACCCTCTAAAAAAAAAGGCTTGTATATCAAGTGCTTAATTTGGTGCTATACCTACAGTCTCTTTCAAAACACACTTAGTAAATTTGCTGACTATAAGTATATCACTTTTATCTAAAAGGACATGACTTTAAAAGTAGCCAATGGCAAACCAACCTTCGCACATCTCCGTCCTATAGATGAAACTGACCAGGAGAGTGAGCCGAAACGAAAATCGCGTATTTTTGCCCCATAAATCCCTCTCATTTGTCCCTCCCGTGTTCGAATATTCGAACTAAAATTCGTCAACGTCGATTTCAAAAATTTAATTGATATATTATAACACGGGAGGGACAAATGAGAGGGATTTAAGGCTCAAAAATACGTGATCCGTTCAACGAACGATCGTTTTCGTTTTTTGTACCCTGGAACGTAGGGAACCTCAAAAATCAAGACCTCTTGAGATGACGACGTTCTGCGTCCAGGGGACATTCAGGGGACATCCAGGGGAATACGGCCTTGAGTCCAGTCAAGTGCTGAGAAAATATGGCACGGCAAGCAATAGCACCTTTAAGTATTCCTAGCACGTGGAAGTTTTAGGTTCGATTCCTGACCGGGTAAACTACCCCGGCCAGGAATCGAACCTAAAACCTCCAACCACCCACGAACTTTTTTCAATTAGACTGTCTAAGTAGGTTATTATTGGTACAGACGCCAACCAAGAAACAGTATAAGACGTGAAATGCAGAAATACCTACACAATCGCTCCACAATGGCAGCACAGACATTCGAGTTAATCCTGACCGATTAGGGTTGCTAACTTTCGATGTTCAATAAATACTAGCATTTAATTAAGGTCACAACATATTAACATAAATAAAAATCGAGAAATAAATTGACTTATAAAAAAAAATTGAACCGACTTAAAAAAAACTAAATACCTATGGTTTTTTTCGGTTTGGTTTTACATTTTTCTCGTCAAATTCACGACTGCGAGACAATCAAGCATGTAAAAACATATATAATATATATAGCAGAAATATCAAATTTTTTGATTCGTACATACATATATAACGTCACCCCTTTCTCCCAGAGAGGTAGGTAGAAATGACGTCCTTCCATTCGCTACGATCCTGGCACACAACATTTGCTTCGTCCACATTCATCAATCAAGTTTTTGATTTGACATTATAATGAAAATCGCGATCTCTGCATATTGCCGGTAGCAGGACTTACAGGCGTGGAGCATGGTATACTAGGCGAAACGCCTGATTCTTTCCGGAACCGTTGGCTTATATTTCCTCCTACTTTTGAGGGGCGCGAAGAAGCAACTTACGGGCCGGCATGGCCGTGGCTGACAGGTTGGTTGGTTTGGTTACCTGTCCTTTGGTTTTTTTAATTCAAATTCGGTGTGCGTCATCATCATCAGCCTATTGCAGTCCACTTGGACATGGGCCTTAGGCTTCTCCAGTTCTGTTGTTGCCGACGCGCGTACCTACTAAAAAATATTGGTCAGACAACCCTGTACAAGCAGCCATCTCCGATATCTGTGGATCCTTTGAGATTGATTGACTGAACAGCTAAACAATCGGATTAACACTAGAACTAGGGCGAGCCGACACTGCGCTGCCAATTCGCCCGGCTTTTTGTCGGCTAATTCCATTGATATACTATAGAAATGTTGATTCGTTTTGTTACAGCTTCCTATTATATGGGTCAGTAGGATAACAGTAAAGCAGGGAAAAATGTAGAGAAAAATTTACACAACCTTACTTTTAATGTTTTTTTTCACTAGGATAGTGATCGTTCGATCTACTAGAAAATATTATTCCTATACTATGCAAACGGCCCGCGGCGCGGTTGTAGTCATGTCCGCGTGCAGTACGAGAAGTCATTGCTACGCAGCTAGCCAGTCAGCTGACATCAACTTATAGAAAGAGACCGTTTTCCTAATATTCCTTCATTATTATTTATATCGCATCCTTTAAGGGATGTGTGTGCAGGTATACCGAATATACCTACCACATTCTTATTTAAAACTGAATAGGTACTCGTACCTACTTGACGTTTGGCACTGCAGCTATATGCCGACTGTACCAAATTCTGAATAATAATATCAAACATAGACTTTCTATCCCATTAATAACACATACATCAAACTTTGTTCATATGTTTAGGATCCACAATCCACAGAAAGAAATACAGACGCGCACATTAAATTTTTAACTCCACTCATCGTGTGGGGGGGGTTAAAAAAAACCTAGAGAATACTCAATCCGTTCCGGATTTAAACCGCAAACGGTCGAAAGTTTTTAAATCCGCGGCTTTTACGTTGAAAGTCAATAACTTAGCCGACAATAGATCTGTTCAGATGTCAGACTTTTTATTCTAACTTCATCTATTTTGCGTAATTCTCGCTTTATCTGCCTTGGGAAAGACTGAAGTTTTACTTCAACTAGTTTTCTTAACTGTAATTTATCTTGTGAAGTTTCGGGAGGCCTTACACCCAAAACTGTTTCAATTTTTTCTTTAAGGTTGTTAGGTATTTCGTTTTGAATTAATCTATGTACTATGTAGGCATGTGTATTCCCACATTAGTTTGGCACTTAGCAGAAGTTGGTAGGTACTTATTTAGGTGAAATTGTTGTCGTTACTACCTACGTACCTAACACGTTCGTCAACATTTGTTGGATGTTTCCATTACCCATCATCATCAGCCCACATCAGTCCACTGCTGGACATAGGCCTCTCCCAATGCTCGCCACTTTGATCGGTGTTGTTTGCGAAGAATCATCTTTCGAGTTGACATGGCATGCATTGGCAACAAGTAGGAAACTGAACAAAATTAGTTATCTAAGTTAAACCTGCCTGTTAAAAGCCTGTTAACCCTCTAAGTTAAACTTGGCTTTTCATTTTGGCACACCAACTGGAGCAAAGATAGGTTACCTTCCTATACATCCTACTAATATTATAAATGCGAAAGTTTGTTTAGATGGATAGATGGATGGATGTTTGTTCCTCTTTCACGCAATAATTACTGAACGGATTTTAATGAAACTTTACAGTAATATAGCTTATACATTGGAATAACACATAGGCTATGTTTTATACAAATATTCACGCGGGCAAAGCCGCGGGCAGCAGCTAGTATATTATATTTGACAGGGCTCGGTGGCTCATTTGGTGACCTCTGCCCTTTGAGCCAAGGGTCGTGGGTTCGATTCCCGCACAGTACAAATATTTGTGTTCATAAACATGTCTGTTTGTATTGGTCTGGGTGTTTTCTATGTATAATATGTATTTATTTACAAAAAAAAATGTATCTAAGTAAGTTTATCAGTCGTCTAGTACCCATAGTACAAGCTTCGGCTTAGTTTGGGGCTAGGTGGCGCTGTGTGGCCCAGTGTGGCATGTCTTGGGTATATAAAAAATGCATGTAATGCCCTAAACATAAAAAATACAATAGGCAATACATTACACAAACGGGCAGTTTTAGTATTCACGATTACTTTCCCTTAACAGGCCGTAATTGAATCGGGCGAGCGATGCATCAGTGCCTTCATAAATAATTAACTGTTCTAATTACCCATTGGACGGCATTTGGGACTGGAGGCGCTACGCCAGATCGATATCTTAAATAGTTTTATTGTTTCCGTTGACAAAACTGCCTGACGCGGGAATATGAACCTTCCTGCGTTAAAATTGGTTATTATTACACACTGAGTTATATTATTTCAATACCGAATTTCTTTAACGACAGTAGGTACAGTGCCGGACTTAAAATGTTCAAAGTCAAACTACTTTAAATAGCGACTACAATATAGAAAGTAATTGCCATAGCCTTTGCGATTATAGCCATAGGTATTAGCGCTTTTTTTATTACGATAACTTTAGTTAGTGTGAATAATAGTATACTTAGCAATATTCAATTGATTAGTATTTCAGCTATGATATCTATTAAGATTGGAATTGCGTTAGGGACAGCGATTGGGAACTTAAACTGGTTAGTGGAATAGGGATTAGCAAAATATGATTCTTAAAATAATTCAACAAAATAATTTTCGTTCTAGATTTAGAAACAAAAAGTCATTTCATCAAAGTCCGCTAATAATTGATAGTTGGAAAATGAAAAAGCTAAGTATTACTTCAATTTCTATCACAGTATTAGGTACTTTACTTTGAACTATAATGACATATTTATTTATTTATATATCTACTTTACGGACTTTCCCAACCCGCCACTGTAGATCAAAGCTCAAAGCTCGCCTCGCCACATTATCGTCCATAATTAGACGTTGAAGAAGCCAGTTATCAGATGTAAGTACCAGTTAATAGTTTGTTAAGGCATTTTATTACCGATGCCGCTCTAAAAGCTATGTTTTGTTACACTACATGTAACTTTAGGTTTCTACGGTGTTATTAAGGATTGTGCTGTTGTATCGTAACATGATTTAGTTAGGTACATTAACTGTGGGGTGAATTAGGTGACATAATGTTAGCTAGGTTTGTGACTTTTAATGTGTTTTACAACTTTTTTGGTTCAGTGATAGGGAACGCTGCCTCTGACGGAGTGGTCACGGGTTCGATACCCACACAGTACAAACTTTTGTGTGTATGAACATGTCTGCTTGCATTGGTTTGGGTGTTAGCTATGTAAATATAATAATATATATATATGTATATGTCGTAGTCATCTGGTTGAATCTCCTATTCAATTGAATGCCTAGCGCGTTCATTGAATGACGACATTCAATTGAATGACTAGACCAAACGTTGACTAAACACGCGTCACTTAACGTCCAACTAGGTAGCGGATTGAAACAAAGCTCTTTGAACAGAGCGGACGTAAAAGCTGTCAGGTGATTGTAATTTAGTTCATTCTTTTCCCACGCGGCGTTAGTAGTCACCAAAACCAATATGGCGTCAAACATGGTCAAAAGATATGAACAGTTTTGATATTTTTTTGCTTAGATTCACTGACTTATTCGTAATAAAATTAGTGTGACAGCGTGGATTTACCTATTAATACGCCGCCACCGGATACTTTTAAAGAAAAATTATAAACTAAACATTACACATTCAACGACTATGCTAAAATGACGTTCAGTCAAGACGTTGAACGTTTCAATCAATAACTTGACGAGTTGTCCTTTAGGCAATCAATTGAACGTGGTCATTCAATGAATGCGCTAGCCATTCAATTGAATAGGAGATTCAACCAGATGACTGCGACATATATATATTTATAGTAGCTCGACATAATGGCTTCCCTACGCCTGATGGAAAGCAAAAGAGAAGCCACAGTCGCTGTGACAACTGGCAAGTAACTGGTCTGTTACCTGTCAGTTGCCACTGTGATGCCGGCCCAACCCTAACCCCCCACGAGCTCCGGAAACCCTACTCACCAGAGTCACCAGCAGAAACACGACCCGGAGGTCATTTGGCTGCGGTATTCTATAGGGTGGAGGTCCTTCCCCGGACGGGCAGCTCAATTCGAGCGAAGATTCGCTATGCCCTACCTCTCTTAAAATCTATGTAAGTCTAAGTATATCTAAGTAAGTTTATTATTATTTTGCTTTGTGGTGACATGTCCCGGGCTCATATATTTCATTGTAGTGTTTCAATTGTAGGTATTCATAGTTAAAACAAATTCAGGGGTTTTTCTATCAACTATTATTCGATACTTAAGCAGTGCTTATCTGCTGACCGCTAGCAAAGCTTATGTTAGCTTTGGTTTAGCTCGCACAGTTAATCTTTTCAGAGAGTTCCTCCAGTTCTAGTTTTAAGCTGAGCGACAACTAGTTTTAACTGAAAACCAGTGGTAAATTCTAGTCTTTACAGATACATTTTGTATAAATTAGTTATAACTAGGGAAAACGAGTTCTAGGGAAAAAGTAAGTAGCTGCTACATTAATTATGTCAGATGCAATATAATCAAAGGGATTGTTTTAGAAGTAAGACAGTTACTAGAAGTTTACGATCATGTCTGAATAATTATTACACTCAAATGAACTGTAAGTAGAATTTACTCAATTTCACAGCATTCTTAGAACCGTCGTTCCGTGTTCAGCCAATTTAACAAAGATCTGAGATAAGCTCGGCGAAGTTAGATGTTCATCTGTACCATGAAGTTTCTAATAAAGCAAAAGTAGTACCTATTTAGCGGTCCCTTTGGCCATGCCATGGTGTGAGCCGATGACCTTTTACTGGAGCTGTCATTAAACTTGCTATGTGGACTTCAATTTGCAGTAAAACTCCGATTCATTATTCATTTTAATCATTGTTGGAGCTAGGAACTTTTAATAATATTTTTAATCGCGTTCCTTAATATCCAGTGGACCTACAGACCGACGCATCCTTTAACGCATTGACTCTTCAAGTTCTTAAGTCATTTGGGGGGATTTCCCTTACTCACCACGCTTGGCAGGCGGGTTAATGACCGCAGAACGCTGCTGCCCGTTTCCTGATATTTCCTCAATCGCCTTCTACAACACTCAATATGGAATTACACACGGACATTAGGAAATACTCCTATACAAAATTTCGTTAAGTTAATTTTTTTTTATTGAGTGGGAACGAATGATTAATTTTGTCAATATGAAATGCTTGTTTGTCTCTTGTTTTATGGAAGACTGACTTGGAATATTATGTAAATGTCTTCTTGTATGTGTAGTACATTATAGTCCCTTTGCAGTCTCAATAAGTGGGCGTTGCGCATATATTAAATTAATAAAGAAAATATCTAATTACTTTGCTAAAGACTAGGGTTCAAACAGTAGGTACCAACGTTTTACCTAATTACCTCATTGTAAGCAACGCTCTGAACAATGACAGCCCATCTGAGGTATTGCATAATAGATTACAGGTCTTTGAAAAAGGTTCTGCTAAATCCAGGGATCGCTAACCTGAGCCAAAGCCGCTTCATTATTTATCAGTACCTACCCTTAGGAGGGTATGCTCAGTTAACGCCATTTATCTACCTCATCCGTTTCCTACCAATAATACTTGAATTAGGTAACCATTGAATAACCTGGCTCATTTGGTTGTGACCTTTGCCTTCTGCACCAAGGGTTGGGTTCGGTCCCCATCCGGGACAAACTGTCTAGTGATTATTCCTGTCTGGGTGTATTCGTATTTAAGTATATATTTGTGGTACCTTCTTTGTTCTGATGATGTGATGTTGTTTAAAATTTACCTACTTATTTATTACAATAACTTTGTGCACTCTTTTTGGGCACAGATGCACTCTCTTCCTTCATTCTCATAATCTGATGGGGGGGGGGGGGGGGGGGGGGGGTTGACATCAACCGGAGAGAGATCTGGTTCAAGACCAACGGAACATCTGATGATGACCACTGCTTATCCTGGTGATAAGGTGTTTTCCGATGCAGGGGTCGTAGGTATTACCGCCAACTTCTTCACTCCGGACCTACTATCGAATAATTTATCTACAGAAAAAAAAACAAAAGCAATAAAATCTATTAGTAATTATTTATTTTATTTATTTATAACAAAAGGAAACACAATAAAAGAAAATACATTATTTGTATAAAAAAAATTATATGTGTAAATATGCTACATAAAGTAGGTTTAATATACATATACTGCCGTCATACTGAAAAAGGGCGCATCTAACACTTTTGTCAAAATTGAGTTATATAGTGATTCGGAATCACCAGAAAAAGACGCATCGACCAGTATTTTTAAATTTTGAAAAAACCTTATACTTTTCCTTTTATTAACAACGAAAAAGGACTTATCTACAACAATTCTGGTGGACCACTAAATTGAAAAGACGTATCTGTACTATACTTAGATGAAAAGGCGTAACTACGTAGAAGCGTCTTATTCGTTTATAAAATATATTAATGTTCATAGGTTGAAAAGGCGTAACTACATAATACTAAGAAGAAAAGACGCATCTGAGTAGATACGTCTTATCATCTAAGTATTAACATTTATCGGCAAGGCGTATGTGGCAGTAGCGTCTTTTCTACTTAGTATTAACATAAATCCGTAAGGCATGTGTGGCAATAGCGTCTTTCCTACTTAGTTTTGATATAAATCGGTAAGGCGTATGAGGTAGTAGCGCCTCTTCTACTTAGTATTTATGTGTGTGCGTGGTGAAGTGGGAGCTGCGGTAAAGAACTTATTTCATCATTTACGTCCAGATACTTAACCACGAGCGCGCGGCACTCTGAGCCATGTTACCGATATCATGACTGATAGAAAAAGACTTTCACGAAGTTCAAAAATAAAGTCAATGGTACCTAAATGGTATCCTCTCAGCAGTCTACTTCAGATCTGATTTCTCCTATGTCTTCCAAGGAAAACATTATCATTGACGCCGATCTTGATTTTTATAATTCCGTGTTTCATACGGATTATGTACCTTCAAGAACAAGAATCCATAGAAAAATCCGAATCTTCTAATAAATTACAACACCCCCATGTCTTGTCCTACCTAATACCAAATAATTCTTAAGTAGAATTTGGGTCTTAATGAGAGTATTTTCAGGAACGATGCCTTAAAAATCGTTTTAATTTTGATTTTTCATTATTTCATTAGAACTAAGCATCCCAAAAGCGATGCCGTGAAGACTATTTTTATTAGTCACTTATTAAAGCTACAATTATTAAACATTTACTTATCACACCGACCAAACACAGACCGTTTGGTCGGCGTATGAATCTCTAATCAGTTCATAGCATTTTTGTAAAAATGTAAAGTATCAAATAAAGAAATTAATTTTAACTTTGTATTAGAAATATATTTATTATGCATGCATACGCTGATCGCAGTTCTTGTCGATCTAGACAATTGTTCTCATATTTCTCGAACCTTCTGAGACCGCGGTAAGATTTTTTATGATCTTAAATCTTTATTAAACTGTGATTCATCAACAAATTCCGGTAGACTTATTTTGACTGTACACAATGCCTGTATGGCGTGTAATTTATTGCTAAATAATGCATTGCAACCTCGGTGGTTGTGTTTGTAAGTAGTGTACGTTAGTCATTATTTTCAGCCTAGTTTTTCAGTTGTATTTGCTTCTATTATTATACGAAGAATTTCATTCTGATAGTAAGTAAGTTACACACATCATTTATTTCACTCCAAAATGTATGAGCAACTAGGTGCTCCGATATTATACAATGTCTCCTTTTACTATAATGGTATTTAGGAATTTATTGCGTCTAGTAGCCACATCCCAATTCTCAATTTATCCCGATGTTACTTGTCATGTCCAAAAAATAATTTCGTTGCCAATGTCAATAAATTATTCTAAAAAAAAAAAAATTAAAAAGTAAAATTATTCCCGAAATCTTAAATTAAAAAATTGAAAATGTTCTTATAATTTATAGTCTATGTGTTAATCTGATGCATAGGTATGCAAGTAGGTACTTCACTTAATAATAGATAGTTTTGCACCAGTATGCCCATCTCTTCTGAAACGGTTTCCGATCTGAAGGTTGTTTCGAAGAGATCGATACAAGCGATAAGACCGCCTAAGTTGTAATATTATGATTTCCTGTAATTTCTATGCTTGTGCAATAAAGAGTTTCTTTATTTATCACAAAATATACTCCTGCAAAGTTTCATTAAAATCCGTTAAGGAGTTTTTGCATTACAGAGTAACAAACATCCATCCACCCATCTATCGTTTCATACATAAAAAAACTTTCGCGTTTGTTATATTAGTGAGATTGTCTTAATATTGGTGTTGCAATACTTAGTAAAAAAGCAGTAAATGGCTAAATACGCCCTTTTCTATTTAGCCTGAATCACATTATGATACAATGAAAAGACGTTTCAAGAATACACTACGTTGAAAAGACGTATCTAGCCAGATACGCCTTTTCAATGAAGTATTGCAGTTTTGTTTGGATTTTTTTTACTAAGAAGAAAGGGAAATTTGCGTTTTTTTATTAAATAATATTTAATTAATTTGTTTTAATTTACATGTCCTGATAGCCTACGTTAGTATACAAGTTTTTCAATTGAAAATTTATTAAAATATAAATTATCTGCAAGACAGCAACGTTTTTAATTTTAAAATCACTAAATATTTTTTTTCTCCGTTTTCAACTTTATGTAGAAGCGCCCTTCTTCCGTATGACGGCAGTATAAGAGACATATACATATCGTACATAAATAGAAATATATGCCATGTACTAAATATATTACTTAAATTACAATTATTACATTAATTACTGTTTCTATTATAAAAATGTTAGATCTATGTATACGTAGGTATAGAGCGGGTCGCGATCTACTCGGGTACTGTACAAACTATTTTATAAAACGGCAATTTCCGTCATTTGCCGATTGAGTTTCGTCAAAGAAAACATGATGCTTTTCCCGGAAACTACGAATAGGTACTAGGTATATTCGAAATAAAAAGCGCCTTGGTAGCAAAAGTGTACGTCCAATTCGCAGACTATTACTTGATTGCCGTGAATAGATAGCATTTAGGGCAATATTTTTGATCAGACAGTGTAAGAGAAAAGTTGGAGGATGATTACTTGTATTCAAAAATACATAGATTAGACTATGTACTTCCACTATTGACTATTTAGGTATGTACCTAGGTGCTACCATTTACCTTGCTGCTGTAGAATGGTGGATGGTGGTCTGACAAAGAAGGTATATCTGCCCCCAAACAGAACACACGGTCGCCCTTAGGGGTGCACGGTGGACCACACAGCGCTATCTACTCCCAGACTATAATAAGCTGTTATGAATCGTGTACTATGGCACAGATTGCGCGAAACTGTCACAATGGAGATTGGTGCGTGATTGTTAAGGTCAATGCAATAGATGCACGCCGTACCTACGCCATTCAATCAGATCCTATTGACAAACTATTCAATTTCGCATCCAATACGCGTTCCAGATGCATTTTCTAGCGGTTGTTTTAATGAGAACGCGCAATCTATTTGAAGTTGACCAATATCACGAGCGTTTGAATTTCAAGTGCATGGTAAAGTTCTGTCTTGTGTTGTTTAAAAATGGTTGTGATCGCCATACTACACAGATGTAATATTTATGTGGATGACAGCCTTCCTTGGTTTAGTGATCGGTTATCAATGACATGACCGCCTTTTTCTCCTAAATGACTATACTGAAAGCTCTCACCCTAAACAAAACCGCCTTGGCTGAATCGCACTATTTTATATTTAAAAAAAAAGATACTACCTACCACTCCAAAACTATTATAAACAGCCTGTAACGTATTTTCGTCAAGATTGACAATGGGGGTGTAACTCAGTGGTAGAGTGTCTGCTTCGCATGCTGAAAGTCCTGGGTTCAAATCCCAGCACCTCCACATATAAAACGAATTTTTGACATTATTTTTATATTAGGTATCCGAAATTTTCTTTTGCAATTAAATTGATTTAAGATTCAAGAATCTAACAAATTCTATTTCGTAAATTGATTCAAATTTGTACTTAGGTATTAATTGAATATCAGATAATAGAAATAAGTATGCAAGTCACAAATTTTGAAAAGGTGATCTAAGTATCTGTTATGTGCAATGTGGGCACAATATACATGTTATGGACCAAGTGATTAATGCGGGCATTATTTATAATGCTAGGGCATTATGAATAATGTCAAATTCTATTGGGCGAAGTGATAATTACTATCGAAACTTCATTATTTATCACATTGGCCGGTCCTTATTGTATTGCTACTTGGCAATTAGGCAATTTGATAATAAAGCAAAAGGGAGGCGTACTTATTCGGAGATCGATGTATCCGGTAATGTTTTTTTTTTAACCGACTGCGAAAAAGGAGGAGGTTCTTAATTCGTCTGTATGTATAATTTTTTATGTATGTTCACCGATATTTCCGTCAATTATATGTAGACGGATGAAAAAAAATTTTTTTTTGTTCGGCAGAAGACACTTCCGTGGTGGTCCCATTATCACCAAGTCAGGATCTGATGATGGTATCCGGAAGAAATTGAGGGCAACAACCAAAGTTGTATGCTCATATGGTGATTTTGTTACGCAATCATAACCTACTTAGGCATATGCTTTCGGGCGTCAACATCTGGTGCTGATGATGAAGCCATAGAACTCCTTAACGGTTAGGATATAGGGGACAGTACTGCCATTGGTCGATGGGAACTAGGTAGTAGTATGTACTTATGCAGGGCTAATAGGGCAGCTGATTTGACAAGTAATTTGCTTGATTCTACTTCGCAACGTTTTCACTTGACTTAAAGCAAATTTTTTCTTTCCTAAGTAAAACTCTTAAGGACTTTAGTTCCCATCATTATGCAATAGTGCTGCATTTGCCGAGTAAGTATTACTACTGAGTGCGTCATCTTGGAGCAGTCAGAAGTAATGTCTGGCCTGTGTATCACATACACATATTATATTATCTCAGGAGTGGATGAGCTTGTGCCCCCACGCAAGCCTTACAGAGGACCAGGAGACTGCGAAATAGTTATAAAATATGTTTTTATTACTTTGCCCAAAGGGTGATAAACAATATTTATAATGCCCGATCAATTTGATTATTTTAATAATGATTATCAAATTGCCCTCTCATATTGGCCATTTATCAGAATGCCCGGGAATGCCCGGGCATATATAATGATATATAATGCTACATTTATCACTTGGTCCATAACATACATACTTAGTGGCGCCTTATGCATTGTGTGTGCATTAGCTTGAAAAGCGGAAGATCTTTGGTTCGATTCCCGGTGGGGCAGTGTTTCAAAAATGCCAAATAGTCGCATACATGATTGGGAGCCTACGCTCTAACAAGAGAATAAATACCTGTCCTGTACCTACCTACTTCACATTCATTCCACGTTAAATACGAAACCTTTCACCAGCTCTTCCGAATGTAAAACCGCTGATCAGGAACCCCTAAATTACCTACAGACGTAGCTAGCCGCGAGCGGTCTATGTATACGGGTACAATAGGGTTGCCAACGTTGAAACTTAAGTTAAAGTCAGAGAAATAAGTGTTACCACCACAAATGAAAAAAGAATCGTCTACAAAATCAATCGGGAGGAGTGGAGAAAACTGGGAGAAGCCTTTGTCAGCATCATTATCAGACTTATTCGCAGTCCCCTGCTGGACATAGGCCTATCCTATCCAGTTGTTGGCCACTTAGGGCAAACATCTGGCCATCATCGCCCTGCGCTGTGGTATGGTGCTTAAAATAAGATCCAAGCCTCCCAATTGTTATTGTTATTGATGTTTTAGACTGTGCGGTTATAGCGGACCACAGTCTGGCTTAGTAAATGAATGAATGAATCCAGGTGCCCCGTACCCAGGGCCTTCGTGTACGAGTAAAAGGCATTCCCGACGAAAAGAAGAGGCCTTATCATCTTAGCAGGTAGGTTCCAGTCCCACGGTGACATAATGAGTTAAGAATAATGATGATGATTAGCTAAAATTTTAACTTTTAAACATCATTGTCTATGTCCAGCAGTGGACTGTGAGATGTGATGATGAATATAGTTTTTTTCTTAAAACTGATCATTGACAACCCTAGGCATATCTCTAAAAGTCTACAGCTACGCCACAACATGGAGCAATTAACCAGTGATTTATCTTCATCAATACTCCATCAATAGCGCTTCATTTGTAATTAATTATTACTGTAAATGTTTTGGAAATATTTTATAAATAGTAATGTTTAAATGTTGAACGATTGCCATAAAATCTTGCAGAGATATAATTTAACGATAAATTACTTTCAGAAGCTTTTAAGCACGCTGTAGATGCTTTATGAAAATCAAAATTACCTCATCAAGAATAATAATATTATGTAAGTAGGTAGGTATGTTAAAGTACCGATAACAAGATAGATTAAGAATTATTTGATTCGATAGATCACCCGGTAGACAAAAGAGTGAAGGACGACCTTACTCCCAGATCTTGGACCATAATCGAATGAGAGCGTTCCGCTTACCCGTTTGTGAAGTCAGACACAGAATCCTAATTTTTTGTTTATTGATCGTACCTTCATACAACTATTTTGATTCCTTAATTATTTTCATTAAATTTCTTTGAAGCGCCATCTATTACTTAGATAAAGAATTAGAACAAGATGTTACTGATGTTTGACACACGAATGCGTCGATAGATAGAAAACGAAATACAGATGGCGTTGTAAGTATTAATGACGTAATAATGTATGTGTAAGGATTACACATAATTTAAAATTTAAAGAAATGAAATAAATACTCAGGTACTTAAAGTTCATTAGACGATTATAGTGATATAGAAGATATTCAATTTATAGTCTAAAATAAAATAATCAAAGAACTTTTTTGTAACAAAATGTAAAATGCAAATTGCAATGGAACTCGCGATGCGGTAAATGAAAACAGCCTGGCGCCTATTCTTACATTTAATTGGTAGATACAGCTGTCAAATATTCATTAACCAATAGGAGACAGTTTCATGTGGCACTTTGAATCAGGGCTTGGTAACGTTACCAATTTAACATTATAATAGCGTTAAGTAACGGTAATTTATAATGTTACTTTTTTTACCGGTAAAATAATTACCGGTAAGTCGGTAGCGATACTAAATTTTAACGGTAAATTATAACGGTAATTTTTACCGGAACGAAAACTTAACGTTAAGTTTCAGGTATCGATACTGCAATATAACGTTAAAAGTATCGATACCTGCTTTAGTTACCGGTAAAAGTAACGATACTTATTACGCTACTTTGCTGCATTGCCGCTCCGCACGGTTACCTATAGCAGAGCGGCAACTTCGCGACACGAGACGCATGAGACCATGTTGGGTGGGAGCGATAGAGACAGAGAATGAATTTAATCCAAAATTAAGTAAGTAACGTTTGAACGTTTACCGATACTTTTTACCGATACCATCATGAAGGTAGCGGTAATTTTTAACGTTAAAAATTACCGCTACTTTAGGTATCGCTACTTAAAAAAGTATCGATACCTCGGCGAGGCAAAAGTAACGTTACCATATTTTTACCGGTATTCCAAGCCCTGCTTTGAATGAAAAATAACAATGTGATAAATGAAAACGTACAGTAAAATAACTTTGATCGGATCTCGTGTCTCTGTCTACTGTGCAAGTTCACGATAACAAAGTGTATTTTTATGTGTAGTGCATTGTAAAATGACATGATTAATTGTGTTTAGTGAGAATATTTTGTGGTGCATACGTAAACAAATTTAAATAATACATCGTGGAAAGCGATATGATACTCTCCTTAGCAGTGTTCTAAGATTGTGTTCATATCGTCGAGTTTCATAATAGTGTCGTTTGATAAAATTTTGTGATGGCTTCGAAACCAGCTAATCAGAAAAGGAGGTAAGCTGATTCAATTTTCTTAGAGCTCCATATCATTTGACTCTACATTGTATCCAGTTTATTGGGATAAATAGGAACCCTAACCAATATTTTCTAATTTTCCTGTTGCACCTTGGCACTACAATTCCTGAGTTCCGACTTTCTCTTTTATGATTTCTTTGATAATATTTGATTATTATTTAGGTACGCTTAGTTTCGCATTTAGATGTAAATAATTGTGGAGTTATTACCTTGAATGTTTGTGACTTTCCATAAATATGTGTTGTTTTGTTGACCAAATAATATAGATCAGTTATATAAAGGAGATAAAAGTAAATTCTTATCATATCCTTATGAGTGACTTAAAATTTTAAATTTTTCTATATTTGATACAGTAAATTATTGTTTTATGATAAAAAAATCAACTCGAGGTTATTTGCGTTAAACTGAGGTTAAATTCAAGACATGCTCATCTGAATAACCTTCAAGGTGCTGAACCTTTTTATAGTATGTTTTATTGACTAGACCTAATATAAAATCTTTAATAACTTTACCAGTTAAACCTTAACGGTGTGTTTCATAGTACAGATGAATGTGTTGCAAATGTTGGACACATTCATCCATACTATAAAATGCACCAATTTATGCATGCATATCAAGCATAGTTAAAGATTACAAGGTATGTTAGGTATATGCAAGCCTTCCACTACTTACAATCTGGTGATGATGTGACATTCTATCAGGCAAGTAAGGCAGTCAACGCAGATAGGTATCATTGACGTCAATTAGATTATTAATTATAAAAGTAACCTGCTCACCTATCTCTTATTTTTCATTTCTAGGGTAACAAACATATCATTTTTAATGTTTTTATGTTTAAATGAAAATTTATAGTGACTTTATAACAGTCCAGATCTTCAGTTGCATTCTTGTATTCAACCCGTTGAATGATTCTCGAACACCTAGGTGTGCATAACATTTTGTGGCTGTACATAGACCTGGGTGTGAGATTTAAAGTCATGTGAGAGTATGTGTCATCATTTGCCTGCCCTGTTCCTATTATCTGGGGTCGGGGGCCTGAGGTCCTGTGCGACAGAGACGAGGATGTGGCACTCATTGGCCCAGGTAGGGCAATGCACAAGCGTATACTCTGCTGTGTCCTCCGAGCCACTGTCGCAGCGATGGCATAGAGAATCAGGCTCTCCTTGAACCTCCACAAGTACCTACCGGCCGAAGCCAAACCATGTCCTTTAATAAAAGAGTACCCATGTATGTATTTGTCACTAAAGAATTGGGTATCAAATTCAGTTTTTGTCATGCACATATAATTTTATCAACTGATCTCACAGGCGTTCTAATTCTTTAAGACTCTCTAGTACTCCTATTTAGATATCAATCAAGATGACTATGGATCGGTGCCAGCAAATCGAAGTTCATTGCTCCTTGAAAGATGATGACAGAATGTTTGCAAATTATCAATGCCAGATTTAAAAGGAGGATATTAAGTTTCCATCGTTTAATAAGTGGTTGAAACATTTTGTTTAACAAATTATTGTTCTACAAGAACCATAGATTAAACTATGAAACTATTAGATAACACTATTATTATTAGGTTGGTTAACTGCCAAATCAATTGATATTACCTATTGTACAATTAACTCTTTGCAGTACTAGAATATACAGTGTTTGTTCAATGAGCCATGGCCCAATTACTTTTCGGAAATAGGTTGGTACTATGTCGTTTTTAATTATAAAACTGATAATGATCAGCACTGGAAGCACCGCGCCATTCACCTTGCTTACACCTAATGGGGTTATGGGTCGAGTTTTCAGCGTCGACGTTTCGATGCATTCTTCTCCTCCAGTCAAATATAAAACCCATGAAATAAGTCACAAATCTCCACCATACCCTAGCATCTGATACTGCACTATCAGACGCCTGAGAGAGATCATAGTACAGATAGATGTTAGGGCACAATGGACGGCTGACTCAAGTGTGACACAGTTAGAGGATGGGCTATAGTCAAACGCTCAACCCGCCTTTCCCCCGCCATGTCGGTCAACCGCGATCTGAAGAAGACTCCTTATGGCTTGACGGCAAATCAGCCGTGGATGGATTATGATTTGAGTACTGTCAAGTAAAGACCTTTAGATTTCTTTACAAACGGTAACACCCTTATTGGATACCAACTGGATGCTGTGAGATTGTGATAAAAATAAACATATTAGTACATCATACATGAACATATACATTTAAAAGTTGAATCAAAGGATTAGCAGTAACCCTTTATGGGTTTCAACCAGATCCACGATAACTAGCTTATTAGGTGTAGTTGTATTCTTTACCAGCAAGAAACCAGTGTGCCTAGCACGAACATTTTCGAAAAAGTATGCGTAGCGTTACCGTAAACATTTGTATGAAACTTGGTACAGCGCCCCTATCGTGCGTAAGAGGTACTACGTTTACGTACTGAAAATGATCGCCCTGTGTTGACAGTTGACATTTACGTGACGCATACTTTTTCGAAAGTGTTCGTGCTAGGCACACAGGTAGGTACCTTCTTTGGCGTCACGAGAAAATAAGTTCGTTATTTTCTAATGTTCTGAATTAAACGTGCTTTTGTTTACATCAAGATTTAAGTATCGCCATGTCAAAGGAACGGTGAAGGTTGTACTCCGCAGTCGCAAGGATGTTTTTCTCGTCACCCGCTATTGACCATGACCTGTAGATAAATAAGAAAATAAGCCAGGGACGCACATTAACACTCTACTATGACGTAAATTGTAGTTGCTTAGGGAAATGTTAAACTGAGAAGTTAAGGAAGGATTGTTAGGATTTGATGACGTGTGGTAATAGATTTTTGAAGTTTATTATTACTAGCTGTGCCAGCGGCGTCGCACGCGTGAATAGTTACCTATCAGGTTTAAAAAATAATGGAATTCCATAAAATGGTGCCTAAATTTTAAGTTAGACCTCTAGAAATATATTGGAGAGAAAACTGTATTCAATTCCATGCACTAGTTTTTGCGTGACGCGCGTTTAAACATACAGAAAATTTCTCCCGTTTTCCCAACATTTCCCTACACCGCTCTGCTCCATTGATCGTACCGTGATGAAAAGTATACTACCTATAACCTGCCCAGGAGTAAGAAGAATAATTATACCAAGTTTTGTTAAAATCCGTCAAGTAGTTTTTGTTTCTATAACGAACATACAGACAGACAAAAATGTTACTGATTGCGTTTTTGGCATCAGTATCGATCACTAATCATCCTCTGATAGTTATGTATTCAAAAATACATTAAATGTACAGAATTGGCCTCTACAGATTTATTATTTAAGTATTAGATTAAGATTACTCGCTGGTCATCACCCTTTGGTATTTAATCAATTGGTAGACTTCGTCCAAATCTACGTCTACCAAATTTATTCCATCGATTGATTTCATCATTTTCATCGATCCACGATCGATCGATACAATAAATAAATAAATCAGTTTATGTTTTTCGTACTTATTTATTGTCATAATGGTTATAACGTCCAACAGTTATATTGGTTACCCCTGAAAACTATTGGTTATCGACTTAAATCAGAACCTCTAAAGAAATACTATAAATAAAGTAATAAGTTATAACTAAGTACGCCGATAAATAAATTCCATGAACGCCTCATATTTATCTTTATTGAAACTGCATAACTAAGGAAAACAAACAACTTCGACCGATGTCCTGTTCGGGGATTTGGGATTTACCTCCTGCTGGTTGCACCTCCAATTCGGCTTAAAACTGTGACGGCATTATTTTAAGCTGTCGAATTGTTCGTTTGGATACTTTTGAGGTATTTTTTCTAATAGCCAACCAACTCGTAAACAACGTTTCTTTAACATTTTTGTAATGCATTGTAAATTGTAATACAATACATTCCGGAAGAATGTTGTTCCTATTTCTTTTAAAACCAACTGGCAAGAGTAGCAAGCTTCCCAAAAGTGGGTCACGAATACGATACGCATTGTAAATAAACATCAGTTTTTACGACCCCTCACGTTGCGTAAAACTGCGCCGCGCCAACTAGGTATAATATTAATATGTGACGATTAAAACTGCGTTCTTGTATCAAACCATTTAAATGAGCAAACGTATGATAATGCTTTGGTGATGCGTTGTGTTGCTTATGTAATGTAATTGTCATCATTAGTTCGCGTTATTTTAACGAACTGCCAAATCAAAATTTTATGACGTCCAACCGTGGAAGTATTAAGTACTACGTACCTACTTATTACTTCCATGCGTCCAACCTTTACGTTTCTGTCACTACTCACTACCATCAGTTTTTTAATATTCCCTGTTGGACATAAGCCTCCGCTAAATACTTCTACTGCGACCTTTCCGGGCGGCCAGCACCCTACAACCTTGATAAGGTCGGCGACCTTATATTGTATGCCCTGTACTTTGTTAACCAGCTCGAGCTCGCCATGTGAGAACCTACTGTTCTACGATCTGGGCTGCTACGATTTGTTGTTTTTTTTACATTTTCCATTATTTCGCTCCTAATAGTTGCAGCGTGATGTTATATAGCGTAAAGCCTTCCTCGATAAATGGTCTATTCAACACAAAAAGAATTTTTCAAATCGGACCAGTAGTTCCTGAGATTAGCGCGTTCAAACAAACAAACAAACTCTTCAGCTTTATAATATTAGTTAAGATAGTCTTTAAACTATGGCGGTTGTCTTTGTTCTTCTTTCTGAGGCCATTATTATCACTAGCAAACATACGAATCAAAGAAAGTCGAGAGAGAGAAAGTAGAATTTTGGATAAGAAAATAATACGCAATTTGTTATGTACAATGCCACGCTTATGTGGTACGATGGTGCGAAAATATGTACGAGTATTCCATAGGTAAATTTTGAACCTTTTTATCTATGTTTTTCATTACGGATAAGACACCGGGTGTACATAAAATCCGAACATCCTTAACGAGATATGGTCGCTATCAATGTTGATAAGAACATGCCAAATCTTTTTTTGTGCAGAATGCAATGCAGAGAGAGTTCTTGAATTGAATCGTTTGACGGTGACATTAATTTTATGCCAAAAGTTTCAACGAATTTCTTTGAAAATTAATATAAGCTGACAGGAGTTTGAAGGGTTTGCCAATTAGTGCGGACACTGGTGGCATGGCAGCAAAAGTCTTTTAGGATGCTTAGCACCCGCCCCTAAAGCGCATGACGAGGGATCGGTATTTTTGTGGGTATTCCTTGCTTCTACATCATATTGAGGCAGGGTTCCCCCTCCATGTTACAGCTGGTCTCTTTAGTAGGACTCCTTTCTTCCTTGTGTACTTAATAGACCAATGGGAATTGGTCCCTTGGAAGGGGGGACCCTTCCTTGCGTTGGACGTATTTTATGGATAGTCCCTAGTTAATAGTTTGGATGCAAGGAACATGTCTGTTACCGTATCGTGAGCAAATAAAGTATTATCTATCTACACTCCCGTCTCGATCTGACTTTACCATGAACTATATAGAGGTAATCCGAGATCCACGACTCGTGAGAGCGTGTCAGCCAAGTTCCAGCGAAGATTATTACTTTCTGCAACAACTTCAATATTCCAAAATTACTTTGATAAATTAAAATTAAACATAATTATGACCTACTATCTGCTTAATATTGCAGTAAATATTTTTCGATGACGTAAAAGATATCGGAAAAAAGGTTTGATTGGTTGGCCAGGAATTATTGTGATCTGCTATCACCTAGATAAGAGTAAATGTGATAGGTCGTTGATTTTAGCAATTTCATTTTCAGTTTCAGTGTCTAAATGCTATTAAAATATATCTTATCGCCGACATTTTGATTTTGATTGCTGGTTTACGATTTTTTTTTGTATTTTCCACATGTCAAAAAATCATTGATAAATGTTGAGTCCAATATTGCAGGTACATTATAAATATTGTTGCGTTATAAATGGAATCATCAAAATACTGATAAAATTACTAATAAATTTTATACGGAATTTAATTAGTTATCAAAAGTCGTTTTAAACTAACTAAGCAAAAGAATATGTAGACAAATATTTTTATCCAAATAGGTATGTAGGCAATAACATGAGTTGTAGGTGTCCATGGGAGGTGTCGACTGCTTACCATCAGGCATCACATTTGATCACTTGTCGCCGCTTGCATAAAAAAAAGAGTCCTATTTCAACACTTTCCTTGAGTCACGCTTAAATTCTTTTTAGTAGTGAAGAACAATACAGCGATGGTGTCGTATGCATCAAGATATAAATTTTATGACAAGATACATTTATTGCTGTAGGTAGGTACATACAATTGCAAATGTAACGCCAATAGTCAATTTTTAGCAATGTTGTATTTTTGCGGAATGATTGGCAAAAAACTTTAGCACTTTTGCGACCAGCTCGTGTTATCTAATATAATAATTCGTTATTATTACGACTTTCTGCTACCAAGCCAGTAATACCGTCGGTGCAGATAAGGACATCTGGCGCTATCAGTCGCTCGCTGATTACGGTCCCTGATGGACTGGTCGTGTTTCTTCGATGTTTAGTCTCGGTGCCTCATAATGTTTGTCAGTGGCGAGCCCACGATGGCCCAGTGCCCCGTTATGGGACAGCTGCAGGACACCGGGTGGCAACTACACGGCCAGTGCCCCATGGCTGGCCCCGGACAGTGGAATGTCCAACCTCCAGACGTGTGTTACGGTGTTTACAGTCAAAGTTTCGGTGAACAATCCTCCGAGTGCTATAGGAGTTACTACAACAATGTGCCAGGATATTATCCCACTCAACAGTACTACCGCCCCGAACAGGCTGTCGCTCGTCCACCGATGATTCCCGATCTTCCCTGTCAACAGGAGCAGCAGTGGAATTACAATACCATGTGTTACAATGTCAACGGACAGCCGTGTCAATACACGAATGTCGTGGACTTGGAAGATTTTATGTGAGTTTTTATTAATGTTCACATGTAAAATATCTTCAAAAAACATCACGGCATTAGTACCTTTGGCTTATTTATGAGCTAATTATGTCTTTAGTCTACATTCAAAGCCTAGTATTAGAAGTTACAAAGCTTCATCCACAAATAGTTTTACGAACCACGCGGTGTTCATAATGTTATCATATAAACGAGCGCGCTTATTAACAACATTATTATTACGTACTTTGTGATTTGGCTGTCATGATGTGACAACGACCAACGGTAAGAAATGTCTGTGGTCGTAATAAACTGCATTGCTCCCTTTAATTTCTGATAAGTTAGATATTTCTGAGTTCTGACTATTCCGTCACGTGTTTAGGCTTTCATCCCATAATTGTAGGCGATTGTCTCTTAAAACTCTAATTTCTGTGGAAGAGTGCCAAACGGTCCCGAGGTTCATCAGCTGATCAACCACGTGTTTCTCAATAGCTTTAGTCATATGGTAGAAAGGAAAATGGGAAATGTAATTGTAGATTTTTGTTTTTCCTGTTATTACAATTCAATGGATTGTTTTACATGTAACTTTGTACATAGTTACAGCAAAACAGTGCATTGTCAATGTAATCTCTGAACATGCATTGTCAAGGAACTCTTTTTGTTTTACTGCTTAAATAAAAACCTGTAATTACCCGTGGCTGTATTCTGTTCTCCCTCTACCTTGTACTATGCATCGCTGTATCATACTTCTATTCGACTTTCGATTCCCACGCTAAGAAATGGGACGGTGGTTCGAAAATGGAGTAATGTAAATGTATAAAAAAGGTCAAAAATGCAACTGAGTTGCTACCTCGATTCTAGAATGTATCAAACGAAAGTACAAAGATTCTGAAGCCTAAATCTAAATTACTTGCTGTGGCGTTGGAGATGTGAAGGTTCTTCTGCGCGCTTTTTGAAATGATAGAAGTCCAGACACCAGGAGAAATATAATATTTGTCGGACCGTTTAATGCAATAATAATTTGCATGTTGCTAGTCAGTGGTCAGAATGTGCGGCGGAGAATGACAGCTTGTTAGGCAGCGCACAATACAAAACTGCGTGCGCTGCAAAACTGCTTATGTAGGACGCTACACTGCCATACAAAATGGACTATAGATGCATCGACCAAATACCCACCTCTGGCTACTTACATATTTGCTTACGGTAAACACCAAGTGCCTTTAGGATTTTCTATGTATCGTTTATGTATTTACACCGATAACCTAACCATAAGTGACCCGTAGGACGTACGTGCGCATATCCTGATAAGAATTGCAGATAAATATTAATTGACTCCACGGTTTTCGACTTAACGTATAAAGTTAAACGTGCTGTTTATATTTGCATTCATATATAAGTATAATTTGCAACCTTTGCTTTCTAGATTGTTGTTATTAAACACGCTGCATGCGATTACAGGGTTAAAAAGTCTTGAAATACAAACATTCACAAAATTAGCGCTAATGAGAGATAACACAAGGACAGACATTTGTTACTGCAATTTAATTCAAGTCTTAACGTTGCTAAGACAGAGTAATAATGTGTCACATGATATGAAAATGAAATCTTACGCAGCTTTAGTCTATTTCACCTTAAAAGACAGAACGAAACACTGAATCCCATTCATATAAAATAACTTGTGATTGTTTTGAGAGAACACAGGCATTATAAAACGGATAAAAACACCGAATTCCAGTTACTTTCCACACCATACTGATTTAGAATGAAATTTCCAGACGTTTGTAAAAATAAACCTATACGTCTCAGTCGATTGATGAAGTGTTTAGCAGAGATAGTGGGAAAAACATGGATGTTTGTTAGATAAATTAAAAGCCTGTAGATTTGCGAAACTTTTATAATGACTCATTCATTAAACCATTATTTTGATATAAAAATGGATTCATCTTGCGCAAGCGCAACCTTAGATTTATTGATAGGAGTACTATCGACTCTTCAACGTACTGTAATGTATGTCAAATCTAACGGTTTGATAGTATCTTATCATGGTCTGACATTTCACAACCCCAGTGTCTATCTGAGACACGTTATTTTATTGAATTTGGAATTTTTCTTGAACTTACTTAACAACACTTCTGTCTCTGTCTTCATATTATTTTGTCTCTTTAAAGACATGTTTCCTTAGCTGTTTATTATTAGAATCTAATATTTTAGAGACAATAATTTTGTCTTCTAACAAATTGAGAAATTTCCAGTCTCAGTTTGGGAAGAGACAATTTTAGAAACTAGCTTACCTAAGTTGAAATAACAAATAACGATATAATTTTTATACTACCTTGATCAACAGGCTTGTATGATCTGATCACACTATGAAAAAAGATAGACCGTAAATCAATGATGATTAATCAAATTACAAGGCTAAAGAAGTACCTCTCATCACCATTGAAGATCGTCACAACAAATTGATATCTACGTCAATACCTAAGACTATACGTGCCTCTATTGCAAATTGAGACTGACAGTGCAACGATGTCAGCGTGGGGATTGATCATTATCAACGAACGGAACATACAAATTTCTATAATAACTAACAGCACGTCTGCTCTGCTCAATTGGTCGACGGGGTCGCGAATCCCGATTACTTTTGCAATCACAGGCAATTTCTGCACTCGGCGAACGCTTTTCATTCAATTTAGGCGTTCAAGTTTGCAGAATGGAGTGGCTTACTTCCTTTTCCAGGCATGCACATATTTGAGTACCTCGTCAATTACAGATACCAAAATCTGGATTCATCGATGCGGCTTTAAAGCAACTTCTTTTACCCTCTCTTAAATTTAAAACTGACCCGTCAATAATTAGGTATGATACTAGGTATTTGTTATTAAAAAGGAGAAAAATAATTTCCGAGGAAAACGTTTCACGACGATGTAAACAATTCCGGACAAGTTTGATTAACAACAATAAAACATCTTTCATTTTTCAATAGATTAAACAATTAGTAAAAGAGATCTGAGTGAGGTACAGGAAAAAATATTACAAAGAAAAATAATTTGTTTTACAAAATCTCAATTCAAATGTTATTTACCAATTTTAATGATTATTTCATTTGAACATTATTTGTTTACTTTGTGAATGTAAATATAATTTTGAAGATTTAGCCGTTTCGTAGAATATTAATATTTTTCACAAAATATTTAATAAATCAGGTGAGTATTAATTCAGATTTTCTCATTTTGCTTCTTTATTTGCTGACTCGGTTGAAAAATTACTTATAATTTTAATTGTGTCTTCTCCTTTGGAGAAAATAATTCACTTTAGGAAATTATAATATAATAAATCTTTATTGACAAAAACATCGCTACAATCATGTTGTGAAATCTCTGATTTCCGAACTAGGTATAAATACCTGTATCTCGGATAATCAGCGCCCTCTTCCGCGGTTGCTAAGTACATTATTATGTCAGCAGCTAAAACTAATGTAATAATTATATTCTAGTTAATTAAGAAGATACCCAATTTTTTATTCTGGTTTAGAAAGATGTTATCAAAAGGACTACTTATTAACTAACGGTCAGTTATGTTACATGTACATGTTTAGTTAATTTTATTTTTACCATACTTTAGTTAACAAGATTATTTTTAGCTACTATCCGTTCATTCGTTTGACATTGGCCTAAAATGATGTAGACGTAGGTATTTCATAGCTGTTTGTTTTTGAAGACAAGACGTTAATTGACTTCGTTCTAGCATTGCCTCTTAATAGTAGACAACCTAGTTTATAATGGGTACTTCCACAAAAACATTCACAGGATAGAATGTTCTTTAAGTTCTTAGATTTTACTACAAATTCGCCTTTATGTTAGATTAAGACTTGAATGAACTTTGAATGAAGGAAGTTTGCAATCCAATTTTTTTATTGAATCTCAGCATAGTGGCCCCTAGTCGCCTGATGGAAAGCAAAAGAGAGGCCCAAGACGCTGCGGCAATTGACAAGAAACCAATCACCTGTCAGTTGCCATAGCCATGCGGTGATTTGTATAAATTTCTGATACGTAACCGAAAGTTGTTAAATTGATATAAACACTTTCTAGAAGATAAAAAAGAGGACGTCTGTCCTTTGATATAACTGATTCTGTAATCAGTTATGTAACTTTACAAATATCACATTAGCGTCTGGACAAATAACACTCATTACTCCTAATGTTATTGGTATTTGAGCGTATAATGTTATCTGTGCTTCAATGTGTTTTCGCTTAGTAACTTGTCGGCTCCTATTTTACTTTTAGAAGCAGAGCAAAACATGTTTATTGTTTTGTTTACAAGAAACTTTGACTTTAAGGATCTTGTGGTGACTTGATTTAAATAATCAGACAGAATGTACCATATATATGTGAATTTTTTGTTTTGTTTCTAATTTTATGTTATAATTTTTGTCTGAAACGGTTCGCCAACAGTCCATTGCTTCATGAACGTTTGACCAACAGAGTCATTGACCCATTAACTTTTCGCCCAAAAGACATTTGACCCATGAACTATCCGCCAAAAGAACGGTTCGGCAGTGAACGTTTGACCAACAGAATGTTTGGCCCATTACCTTTTCCCCAAAAGACATTTGAAAAAAATCTTAGTTTTTAATTTTTTTACCCAATGAAATGTTTATCTGAAATACCCGAAGCGAGGCGAGGCCGGGTAGTGACCCGGAGGACTAGTGAGTACTGATTAAAATACAAGGAAAACTCATAAAAAAATATATTACCATATACCTATAATAAATTATAGAAAATATTACAAAATAAGTATTTAGCTTAGACGACGATCATAGAACCAGACAGTATTACCAAAAAACGAAAGTCAATCAAAAAGCTTTATCACCATTAAAATTGAAGACAGCCACGACAACTTTGATTCTACGTCATTTTATTCTTAGTTACAATAACAGACCGCGCCTAAAGGCTATAATAAACTGAACTATCAGTAAACAATATTCACGTTTTGTGATTAATCGTTCACTGGTTCCTCTTCAATAACTGTTCAACACGAAGGCGAGACTCTACGGACGTTTCTATAAGAACTTAATGATAGTTCGTGGTTAATACCGCATAATTCGATGAATTATAAGGAATTATGCCATTATTCTCGTTGTTTTTACGGCTCGCTGGACCCATTTTCCAGATGCATCATTTTCCTCATACTCCACCACTCTTTCAGTGTCTCCGTCCTTATCTCCGGCGCCCAAACTTGTTTTATCACTTCCTATTAATACAAGTATTTACTTACTGTTCTAGTTTACAACTAATTTTAATATCAATCAACTTTGATTGAGGACATGCTGTGATTGGTCATTTTAGGGTTATTAATAAATTGTCACAATCGACTTGTAAATGAGTTTTTAATTACTATCTGTTGATGTTTAGATTGTTATGCTGTTAACTATTGTTGCTTACATTCTCACCCCTAAGCAGATGACAAGTACACAGACATGCCTACCAGTTATATTACTGGGTTCTGTTGCTATAAAAAGCCTAATTAGTTTTTGATATCAATATTTCACCCAATTTATAATCATAGGCCCATACTTGTCCTAGAATGGACGCCACTTGTTCCCTAATGTCGACGGAAATATTTAATTAATCTTATCATTTATCAATATTGATTCCGACGGAATATTGTTGTCAACACGAAACTCTGTAATTAACAATTATTATTGCAAATCTATTATATTCAATTATAACTTTCATGCATATTGAATTGTTCAATGTGTAATTCTTTTTATTCAATTTAAATTATTACTTACTTCATCAATTTTTTTTTTGGCAAATCATGTTCATTGTCCAAACATCTAATAAATTACTAAAATCTTATTCCCGATTAATAGAAGAGACGCTGTAAGACTTTTGTAAGCTTAAAAAGGTATAGTAGATTAGCTCCTCACAAAATAATCACTACACATTAAATTCGATCATTCTTGTCAATTACAACTTAAAAGGTATAAATGAGAACTTGGCTGAGACGCTCCCGCGTGTAGATTGGGTAACTAAATATTACTTATGTACCTATTTTTTTATGTCACATTTACACAACCAGGATTTCTAGGGGTGAGAGCCTTCCGCTCCCTCAACAGTCCGGTGATGATGACAAGGCCGCCCTGGCCATCATCGTAGTCATTTAGAAAAAAAAAGGTTTCAATTCGGTTCATGTACAGAGGTCATATTATGCCAATCTATTTTAATAATCAGTAGTAATTATGCTATACGATTAATCGCAATCGTAATGTAATCAAGCGGCGATAATTTCGGTGTAGACATAATAATACACTTGGGTGTCATTATATCAGTACCTGTTGACTGTACATCAGTATAGCGCGACAATACTATGGACTTTGGACCTTGGTTGCGCTTTATGATTTAGGTAATGGTTATGTAATGTGGAGCCAACTGTACCTACACTTATTATAAAGAAGCAATGATTTTGATTATTAAACAATCACCGTATCGATGGGGTGAAGGGTTAAAGTATCTATACTACGAGTTTACTGTATTTGTCAATAAATTAAATCGTTCCCCAAAAACCATTGATACGGGAGTACACAATTATGTACTCCGGTATCAAATCCAAGGCGTTTTAATTTCATTCCCATATAACGTGGCCAGTGTATAATGTAACACCGGTCAGTATTCGGATCACGATCCGAGTTGTGTGCGTCAACGGTTCTAAATAGCATCATTCATACTGTCTAATGGGCCGTCCCTATCATTGTCGCAAATACATTGAATAAAATGTGATGCGGGACCGCGGGGTCATATAGATGTTCACGTCTTAATAGGCTAATAAAAATCTGGACTGTCCTAAGAGTTTAATAAATTGTATATTTATTGTTCTGACCTGGCGAAGACTTTAGTATCTCCGCAGAATTCAATCGTACGCTCGAATCTCTTTCCAAAATACAATTTACTATCGCGTTCCCTGTTACATTCCCGGCCCGGTCTCGGTATCGTCCTGCAGAGCTGAGAAAGGACATTTGAATAAACTACAGTCATTAAAATTTGACCCTCACCTGCCCGTGGTGCATTCTGCTGAATAACAAACGAGGCTCTGGCAACCGACTGGTGGCGGTACAACTATCACGATTGAGTTGGCAGCAGCGTCACCGAAGCAAGGGAGCTACGCTCTGCGATCGCCAACCCGTGACGTCTATGGGTAGAGCCTTCCGATATTTGACCAAAGTGGCGAACAACTGGACAGGCTTATGTCCAGTTTTGGACTGTCATATGCTGATGATGACGATAGTATTAGAACTTAGAATTAGACTGATACCTATATAGTACTAGCTGTGCTCGCGACTTCGTCCGCGTGGAATAGTTATTTTTTCCCCGTTTTTTTTTTACATTTTCCATTATTTCTTCGCTCCTAATAGTTGCAGCGTGATGTTATATAGCCTAAAGCCTTCCTCGATAAATGGTCTATTTAACACAAAAAGAATTTTTAATTCGGCCCAGTAGTTCCTGAGATTAGCGCGTTCAAACAAACAAACTCTTCAGCTTCAGTTTATTAGGAAAGTCGCACACTTGCGACATTAATGAGAATCATAAATAGGCAGTACCAAATTTAAAATTTAACTTTAACTACGCTCAACTATAAATTACGCTTATTGGACGTAAAACAAAACATGAAAGTTTTAAACGAGCACGATTGGCTCGCAGTCAAATACCGACATACGGCCGGCCTCTTATCGGTGGCACTTGCGTGTCCGACGACTGTTTACTAAAACTTGTTTATGTTGCGCTTAGATAATACGTTTTCATTAGCATCACCATCGTTTTGTTCGGAAATATATGTAGATATTAATGCATGACCGTGTCGTTTCCGGATTTAAATACGACCACCTCTTCTCATCCCGTGGGTAGACGACTAACGAGCAGCTGCGTTTACCTGGGTACAAATGTCAAACGTGGTGATTATTTAAAGCAAATGCCCCCAAATGCCACAGTCATTGAGGAGGCCTATGTCCAGCAGTGGACATTTACAGGCAGACGAAGATGATTCATTTGCATTGAAGTGGAAATGGACAGGCCTTGTTTCCAGGCGCTACGAAGGAAGATGTAGAAGGAACATGTTGGATAGACACCTTGTTTTTTAAATTATTTTCGCTTTAACCATTTTGCTCTATACCAATGTGGTTTTTTACTAATATGGGCTTTAGACGTTATGCCCTTATAACCATTTTGCGAACATTTTGCCATTTTGCTCTTTCACCGTTTCGCGCCTACTACGTGCTGGTATATAGGTACGGATATTAAAAAAGGGGCCGACAAAAGGTTTTATTTTTAATGTATACTTAAGTGCCTTGAAGTGACTTTTAGGTACAATGGCGTAGTATCCAAATGTAGTTATTCATTAACCTTAATTAATCGTTAAACCAAAACATTCATTTAGATATTAAAGTCGTGTGTCTTAATTTTCTATCTTCGTTGATCTCCCTATATATTACACTTTTAAATTATTTAGTATAATAGTAAAAGTAGACTGACCAAGTACGCAGGAATATAAAATATAAATTGCATGTAAGACAATTGACAAATAGTAGTCTAAAATAATAGAGACCAAAAGTTTCATGTCCGCTAAATGAATAAGCTACTCTCTTAATTACGTAAATTACCTTAAATATTTCTAAATGACTGGCGCTCAGACACTTTAAATAGTATTTCGCTAGTTAGTACCTATTAATAGGTACCTTACCTTCATAAAAACTAGCTTGACAACCATAGGAATCTATTCGAAAATGCATTTGGTGACGCACTTTAGACATACTATTTGGAACAGGCGATAAAGCACCGGTCTTAATGACAAATTAATGGGATACCAATTTAATAAGTACTCATACTAGCAAGAAGTCTTGGACGGAAACGTCCTATGCTCGAAGTTTCTTCGTCGATAATAAAAGTGAAATTTGTACATGAGACAATTTTTGTGAAAGTGTGAAACATGTGTTTACAGGGAATCTTTCCTATTGCTGATGAGAGGAGTAAACTGTGTTCGATATCCAAGAGGTATTTTTTGTAGTTGTCGATAATTTATATGTTATTTACGACTAGTTGTTGATAATCTAGTTAGGATAATTGATATCCAGCTCGAAGGACCAACGTTTTATGCTCGTGTAAACAAACATTAACACTTATTTAACTTAACTGATATACGTATTTAATTCAGATCGCTCATTCAGAATGCTTTTAAAAAGATTATCTCAGAAGAGAGTCTGTTTCGTTTGTTAAATATACTCGAATTGTCAAGTTTTCTCTAGTCTCTGAACTCTCGTAAATTTTCCGATGTTCAAACAAATTCGCGAAAACGAATGTTAAATTTGTATAATCGTGCAAGCAGTATCGTTCTGTGTCCAAGACGATTGTAAATGGCTCTGCAGATCGAGGATTTCGATAACTAAAAATAAATTCACTCGAAGCATTTACGTACTATCTTAAGTATATCTCGTTCGGTAGTGAGATATGAAAGATATGGTTGCCAATCACTGCATTTTTGTCAATTAAACCATAACCTACGATTCGGATCGTTATTACGGACTCTGTTGATTATGTTAGTGACTTGAATAATGATTAACTCTGCTGTAACATACTTTCCTTCTTTACAGGAACAATGAGAAACGCAAGGAGAAATCCCGCGTTGCGGCTCGGTGTAGACGCACCAAAGAGATGCAGATCTTCTCTGAGCTGACAGCAGCTCTGCCGGCCAAGAAGGAAGAGGTGGAACAACTGGACAAGGCGTCTGTAATGCGTCTGGCTATATCTTACCTTCGCGCACGCGATGTGGTCTCCATGCGTGAGTATTAAGTTCTATATTAACCCTTAACCACGCCCATACAATACACGTAGGTATGACCATCGAAATATTTCATTGGCTCTGACTATTTCAATGTGCAACAAAGTTCAAAGTCCGTCCATCCGTCTGTCTTTCACCAGGCTGTATCTCAAACTCCGCGACAGCTAGACAGTTAAAATTTTCTCAATTTATGTATTCTGTTGCCACTATAACAAAAAATATAAAATACAAAATAAATATACATCAAACCCTATTCTTTTCCCCCTTTTTCGCTCAATAATAAAGGCTCGGTACGGAACCTTTCGTGCGCGAGTCCGATTCGCACTTAGCTGGTTTTTTTTTATTAAGAAAGAGTGTTGTCATTTTTCCATCTCACCCTCGTAATCATCTTATTTATGTCAAACAAGAAGTTTATTTGCGTACAGATAACATGAAAGGATTGTTTCAGCAAATGGAAAATTGGCCCTCATTATACATATTTAAAATAGTATCTTTTAGTTCCCATATACTATTAACCTTGTTTCAAGCGAAACGAGTTTATTTTAACTATGTACTAGATACAGTTCGTCATACAAGATGTTTATCTAAATTCATGTATCATCAAACTAAATTATGGTGAATTAACAACCATGTAAGCGGCGAATGGGAATTATTTGCAAAGCTTTAGTGTTATTATTAAACAACGTCATAGCTCGCATTTAATAAATGAATCATACAAATAACAGTATTTTTGATTAAGTAGGTAAGTTATTTTTTTGTAGGTAAATAATATAACAAAAAGATTCATTATGTTTCTGTACGATAAAGCATTCGTTATGATGATAATGTCGGATACCTATTGACCTTAGCTTGCCAATATCTTTATGATAATATTATACCTATCTTTAATAACGTAATGAAGTAATTATATTCTAAATTATTATGCATATCCTTATAGCACCTAAGAATATTTTGGGGGTATTTAGCTAAATTGAATTGATTTTTATGCTAGCTTATGTTCTACGTACCTATAGGTAGGTATGCCTTAAAATTACTTATAACAATAAATTGTTAACAAACATTATAAGATTTTAAACTTTCGTGTTCCATTACCAATTTAGGTGTGCTTGTTGTCAAATGCGTTATAAGAAATTAATTAAAAACAAAACTTAATTAACGCGAATCTGCTTTTGACCACGGTTGTTGAAACACAGCTGAAACTTCAAGCTACATATAATACTATAAACTTATACATATTTGAAAATTAGATCTCAATGAAATGGTATCTTAGGTATTTCTTATCGATTGGTTAATTGTTTTTCTTATAATTACAGTTAGTACGTTGCGCAATGGCAGATAATTTGCATTAATTGGATTCAAATTTGCAAACGCTTATTAATTACATACCCGAATGTTAAATATTCAACTATTCTCCTAATGAGATGGCGTGATGATTTCATTTAACCAACATCATTGTTATTTTGTTTCGTTATTTTTTATATGTCCTCTGTGTCAAATAGGTAGGTACCTATGATAATGTAATTGTGACCAACCATATTAAATTCATTGCTTAATTGAATCCCATTTCTTATCATGCTATGCCTTGCTATGCCATGCTATGCATGCTCGTATATCGTATGTCATTTTTTCGTCATTCCAAGAAATAAAGTATCTTTTTCCTGTTACTTTCTTTAAACAGGTTTTAGAGATGTTAACAGAACTGTAGCCGCAAGGCTTTTGCGAAATAAATTAGCGATTGCAAAAAGGAGCATTTCAAAATTCAGAGGAAGTTAAATTTTGATCGGCAGTATTAAAATGTTTCTTTCTATTCTAAAAAACATTATCTTATTTGAAAATTTTAACAACACCTAGCTTTCAATTTCCGTCTACTTTCATACAACTCGATATTTCGGGATTTTCGGTCTATTCAAATTAAATAACTACGAGTATAAGGCGGAAACAAATCGAGAAAAAACGTTTCGATTCTTAGTAGAGTAAACATACTATTACTACTTTTGTTTTTTATAAGATGTTTATAAGAAGATCATTCAGGATTACCTTAATCCATCTAATGTAAGCGGTCGTGAGGTCCAAAATTAAGTAGACAGGCATAATTATAACAAACCCATCGCGCCTGTCGCCCTCACCCTGAAGGCCCACAGGGATGCCGTTTCAATCAAGCCACGCCTAAAGAACCCAGGATTGTAAGAGGAAGGAAATAAGGGCATTCCATGACTAAGACATGGCACGGTGCAGGAACGAGGAACTGAACCTCGTGTTGCGCGCCACTGTCGTCTGGATGGTATGCGGATGGCAACGCTGTCCAGCACGTGTTGTTCGGTAGTGGAAAGGAGACTTTATAATAAACACTAGAAAATCATTCGTCCAAAAGGTTATAATTTATCAATCAATTCATAAACATTGGATTATATGGAATTTTCTAAGTTACATCATACAGTGTCGCATTCAATACGTGAGTGGTTCGTGAAAGTGGGATAAACATTCAATCAATAAATGGGAAGTTATGTAACACATTGTTCAACTGCAATGTGGTCAAATAAGCAATGACAAAACTAAAGTAGGCCTAAACTAACAATGAACTCGGAAATACCAGTTTGATATTTGGGCTTTCCTTCTTATGTTAAAGCATCTTTTAAAATAATAGCTTTTCCTAAAATATTGTCTATTTTACGAATAGTTAATCTTGTTCTTCTTTCTTTGCGATTATATTTTCAACTAGCTGTGCCAGCGGCGTCGCTCGCGTGGATATCGGGTTTAAAAAATAACGGACTTCCATATAATACCCATCTATACCTTGTGCCTAAGTTTTAAGTTAGACCTCTAGCAATACATTGGTGAAAACCGCATTCAATTCTATGCAGTAGTTTTCGCGTAATGCGCGTTCAAACATACAGGTTTAAATTTCTCGCGTTTTCCCAACACTTCCCGTCACTGCTCCGCTCCTATTGATTGTAGCGTGATGAAAAGTATCCTATAACCTGCCCAGGAGTATGAAGAATAATTGTACCAAGTTTCGTCAAAATCTGTTCAGTAGTTTTTTTTTCTATAACGAACATACAGACAGACAGACAGACAGACAAAAATTTTACTGATTGCATTTTTGGTATCAGTATCGATCACTTATCACCCCCTGATAGTTATTTTGAAAAAATATTTTATGTACAGAATTGACCTCTCTACAGATTTATTATAAGTATAGATGTTCTCCAATCAATCAAATCAAGCAACAGCCCTGATCCGTCCACTGCTGAACGTAGGCCTCCTTTAATTCACGCCACATTTCTCTATCCCAGGCTTCCCCCATCCAGTAACTGCCAGCAGTTCTTCTAAGGTCATCCGCCCAGCGGGTACAAAATCTCCGCAGCAAAAATGAACATACGTACAACATAATTCGAGCAAGCAAGCTAAAAATAGTCATCCAAGTTAAAAATTTGCAAATTAAATAAAAATATATTTTTACTCTCCATTATATTACAAAAAAAAAATGTTTCTTTGTCAATCAAGTTAATACTACCGAACTTTCTCGACCCTTAACATTTACCGAAATCTATTATGAGTTACGTAAAAATGGCAATATTGGAGATTGCCAAAGTTAAAACTTCGACAATTCTTGGCCGACCTTCATGTCAAGTGATTTCCCCAGACTGAAAAAATATAAATACGTTAATTTTCCTTTGTTCTCGAAATCAGTCGTAATACCATATAATATACATAATTCATTTTGCAAACTTAAAAACATTCCATTAATTTTAATAAGCTTGGTGTACTACGTTTAAAATGTTTGTGGTATACAAGTGCTGAATTTGCCTATTTACAGTGATAACGGGCAACGTATATTATGAAACCGTCTTTTATTATATGTTTTATTTACCACACAGCATCATTGGCTTTGATAGCTAATACACAACTGTCTACTAGGCTATACTTTGCGGTCAGATCAACCTTTTTTGATAGAGGAATGACGCAGCAACCCATTTGGGAAAAACGGAATATGATATCCACTGTTTTCCATGCTTCTATTTAAAGGTTTATAAGTTTTGTGATTAAGTGAACTTAATTAAAGTGCTGAAAATCCTCATTTTCAGCACTTAATTACACTTGATCTACACACGAGGCTGTGTAGAAAGTTTTGAGGGGTATGCCAAAAGTTGGCTATTTGTCTGTGGTGAAAAGCCAACTTACAACAACTTGCATTGCATCTAACTAAAGGTATGTGTAACTCAAAATTTGGGAATTTTATTTGGTGAAAACCCTCCTTAACAGAATATTTTCAGTTATCAGTACAAGTTACTGTAAGAAATTTGGCTATACATTTATCCCTTTTGCTTTCCTGGTACTCGTATGGGAAATTTATTTCGTAAACCTCCTTTACTGAAACTCAGTAGGTAGCAAAGGTTTGCTAATTGTCTAATCCTTTGGTGGAGAGCCAACTTAAATTGAATTCAGGTATCCAGTTATCAAAACAGAAAAGTTATCAGTATATATGTAAGTGCTAAAAGTTGCCTATAGATTTAGATTCAGGTATCATGTTATTTAATACCCGTGGGTGTTTAACGCGACCGCAGATTTCCGACTTATCGGCAACTTTGGCACGCGTCAGCGTCCACCGACTTTTGTAGTTCGTACAGAATGTTAATAAAACCGCACTGACTGACGTCACACAAAGTCAATTGTTCAATTGAAAACAAATTCGACGGTGACATAATGGCAGGATACAAATAAAGTTCAAGACTGTCGTTATTTTCGTCTATACATACGTAGGTACGCAGTTTTTTTTGTTTGAGGAAAATTAAATTTACTCATAATAACATTTACTAATTTGTGCCTGCCGACCTAAAATTTGAACCTCACGACCACTTACCATCAGGTGGAGTGAAGACATCCTAATCGCTCTTTTTATAAAAAAAAAACCTTGTTACCGACATGCGTTGCATGCAATTCATGGTTAAATGTATTTGGACCAAGAAATCTTGCGGGCGTTCTGCAAATGCAAACAACACCCTACCAAAGTTGCATCATAACCCGCCCACCCATTCGCATCTTTCGGGAAACAGATTCGGATTCGGAAAATATATTTTTTATTTTAGTTTAAAACCATACTGGAGAGGCCTATGTCCAGCAGTGGACTGCAATAGGCTGATGATGATGATGAACTCTAATATGAAGTTCTAATTTCTAAATGCCCCTTACATTTCATTTCAGTCCCCGTTGACTCAGAGCAGCCGTCGCTGCCGAACCCTAAAGGCCTGGAGGAAGTGTCTTCAGAGCTCTCCTACATGAACGCTTTGGATGGCTTCGTGCTGGTGCTGTCCCAGCAAGGCGATATTGTTTATTGCAGTGAGAACATCGCTGATCATCTTGGAGTATCTCAGGTGGGTGCCTTAGTATCTATAGTTAACACTTCTTCTCGAGGGCCTCAAGCGGAACTAGCCGCTAAGGCGACTGCGATTTACTATGGGATAAAGAATATATTGTCTACAAAGTCGCGCAACCCGCCTATAGTACCAGTGTCGCCACCACGGGCGTAAGGCTCCTCGCCCACGGCGCTCGCGATGCTGTCGCGCGTAGCATCGATACAGACGCGAAGCTGTCACTAGCTGTGTGCCCTCGCCCACAGGACCAGATTCGGTCGCGATGCAAACGCGAATAATTCACGCGCCGCGCCACACACTCCCGCCCCCCTACGTTCTCTCTACCGATGATGTCGTCCGATGCGGACGCGCAATCGTAGCGATAAAATCGCGATGAAGTAGCGCGTTGCAAATGTGACTAACACGCGTTAGAAGAGATGCTGTCGCGTATTTGCTAAACTCGCGACTGCATCGCTACAAAAAGTCGTCGTAGGCGAGGGATCTTAAGCTTGTCGCCTTGTTTAGGAGACGCGTGGCGTCGCGTGACGTGAAGAAAGAAACATGGCGAATTATGGAAGCGTTTAAGGAAACGCGTGTGCGTCGCAAGCAACGACCGGTGCAGTGCCCGATGTGCTACGACAAATATGGGCCTGGCGCGGAATTCCGTACAAACCTATGATGTAATTAAAAATGTATGGTTTCCACAATAGTTTGCGCTATAAGACTTTGCTTCGCTGCTTTAGGAGTAACTCTAAACTGTGAATTCTGATGATCTGGTAATGGAATGAACTAGGGACGTTGGACGATAAATAGGTTATCTAGATTGTTGGCCAGGGCCAAAGATCCAAGTCAATCGTCCTTAAATACCGTTTAAAGAATTATAATGCAATATTCAAAGTGCAAATATTATGTACAGACCTAAAAAAATATAAAGATAAAACATTTGTAGCGGAAACAATGTCCATATTGTATTACCATTTCAAAGCTACATTTTTAAGTAGTTAATTTAACTTTCCATACTAAAGGTCTGAAAATGGTCATATCGAAGCTTTAGCAACATGCACTCAGCTAATGGTTCGATACACGTAATTCATTCATCATTATTAAACATAACATTCATTATTAATCCTTAAAAAATAATCAGTTTATCATCAATATAATCTTATGTTGATAAAATTTGGTTGATTTTGACATGTTATTTGGACGAAATTAAATAAAGGTATCTATTTATTTAATATTCTAGTCTAGTGTCCGTCTCCATTGCACGGATTGATACGCTAATATTGATGTGAGTATCACCAAGATGCATAGATAGTTATCTAATTAAAAAATAAATGCACCAGTCGTTGCTTGCGACGCAAAACGCCTTTCCTTAAATGTTTGTGCCAAATAAATTTTATTCTATTCTATTCTAATTACTTAGAAATCTAGATTATGAGATGTGGAGACCGCGTCTTGGCAAACGTAATGTAGGACGCCCTCAGGCCAGGTGGAATGACGATTTGCGCAGGACGGCTGGCAAGTCCTGGATGTAGGAAGCCCAGGATCGATCTAAGTGGTTAACATTGGGAGAGACCTATGTCCAGCAGTGGATTGATATAGGCCTTATGTTTTTACATTTTTGTCTATTTCAATTGTTATTTTTAAGCGAATAGTGTAAATTGAACACTCATTGTGATGCATTTATTCTGACCTCGCTTCGCTACTTGTAACCATTTATTGTACGACATAAATTTTTTTTTTTTAATTCTACATAAAAGCTTAGACGAGTTCACAAGCTTAAGATCAGGCAAAGCAGCGAACTATTGGAGAGGTCTATATCCAGCTGCGGAGGATCTATATGCTTTGTATTGCGAAACTTTCCTTATCCAATACAAAATATTGATTTGATTATGCAGTTTTCAGTCTGCTGATGATGAAAATTACTGTATTTGTTCAGTAATAGATTGATTTTACGATCTTTTCTGGGTCAACGTACTGAAGGTTAAATTTATTTCTGCTCCATTGCCAATAAAAATTTGTTGATACAGTGTAAAGAATGATGCAGGGTTCGGTATACCAATGTGTTATCTGATATCTCGTAACCTTATTACTATCTTCTGTTAAATTGCTTTCAATTCCTGTTGTATATTTACAAAGTATGGCGATTAGATATAGGACTGTTTTGGTACCAAGCTTCTTATCGTACTAAACTAACGTATAAACAGTTATAAATGTTTAAAAGTGACATTATTATGTATGTTTTCAATTTTCATATTTCGATGGTAAAATGTGGTTGATAACCTTTTTAAATATCGTAGCCGAATTCGTTAAATAAGTATAAATAATACATACATACATAAATCTTCCTCTTGAATCCCTCTCTCTAAGAAAACCGCATCAAAATCCATTGCGTAGTCTTAAAGATATAAGCATACATAGGGACAGAGACACAACAAAAGCGACTTTGTTTTATGTACTGACAAATCAATTAAGTATCGAGTTAAGATAGAATGAGCACATGAAATAAGCATTATAATCAATTTTGTATAATTTGCCGTTAATGTCATCACATAGGTATACGTATTGCCCTAATTTAGGGTAGGGTCAAGCTCCTCGTTGGGGACATAATCAGTTAATTATGTCTAAAATCTTGCGGCAAGCGTGACAATCGCCTTGATTACGATTCATTTATTAAATTTATAATATGTAAACATTAATGGATTATAATTGAAATGAAAATTTAATTAAATTTCATTAACTAGAGCTGTGAGCAACTCCGGGTACATATCCCAATTCAATCGGCTATTAAATGCGTTGACTAAACACTGTCAGAAATTATCGCCGCTCCAACTATGATACTGTGTTACGCATGTATAATCAACTCGGGCGCATGTAGGTCGACCTCTGCTCATTCCACGCGCACCAATCACAAACGCACAAGGTTCAAATTGCGATGACTCAAACGCTTTATCTGATTATAATGTGGCCGACGCCTCGTGGTCCGACGTCACATGCGTTCGCACCTAACTAGTGGAAGAATACTATAATTTGAAACGATTATTAAGTTTATACTCTGACTAATAGTTTTATTAAGTCGAGATTAAGTATTTTATAATAACACATATAGTAATTTTGTTTGGATCACGTAGAAGACGGATAAGACGTGATAATTGATACATATCAATGTCTGTACTACAATCAAACATAGTTGTTTGATTGTTTAACTTCTATAAAAGGGTACAATTTCGTATCGCTTAGACGTTTTACCCACTGCTCGGGATTTGGATATTATCATTAGCCCCTCGCACTCCACTGCTTAACATAAGCCTCCCCAATGAGAGTTTTATGAAAAAAAAAACACCAGATGGCACCACCAAAAAGGCAGGTCTAGATATCATGTGATTGGTCAGTTGCTATGTAAATGTCAGTGCCATGTCAAAATTAACCAATCACGTAACAGTTGGACCTGCCTTTTATGTGGTGCTATCTGATGGATGTAGCTGTATACTCTTTCCTGTAAATGTTTATTACTTTTGTGCAATAAAGAGTATCTATCATCTATAGGAATTAGCACTATAAGTACTAGGTCGTGGTTACATATAAACCAAATTTAATTGCACCTCAATAAAACCAAATAATACTCGTATAATATGCGATCGCCAATCCTGCCCAGCGTGGCGATTATGGATAAATCCATCATCCATCAGATGTTTGCCCTAAGTGGCGAACAACGGGAGAGGCCTACGTCCAGCACTGGACTGCGATAGGGTGATGATGATGATGAAATCGAACAAAGTGTGAGTTCATCGGACCGATAACAAAGCATCTTATTATATTGATATGTTTAATGACAATAAGTCATTAAACATATCAAGAGCTGAGCTCAAAATAACGAAGTCGTCCTTTTTGAATTGGGTTAACAATGCCCGGAGCGATGCACAGTGCACGGATGCACTGAGTGGGTTTATTTTCATCGTACTCGTAGGTCCTTCACTTCGCTTATAAATGTACAAGTGCGCTCTTTGTTGAAATGTTATTGGGTCTTTTAGGGCGAAAAGTAATGAGACGGTTTCGGTTTTTGTTCAGCTTGCTATTTCGTCATAACATAATAAATATAAATAATAAATATAAATATTAGACAACATCACATACATTGCTCTAATCCCAAAGTAAGTAGCTTTAAGCACTTGTGTTATGGGTATCAGAACAACGAAGGTACCACAAATAAATACTTAAATACAAATTATAAACACCCAGACACGGAACAAACACAAGTATTCATCACACGAATGTTTGTCCCGGGTGGGAATCGAACCCACGACCCTTGGCTCAGAAGGCAGGGGTCACTACCAATTGAGCCACCGAGCCTGTCAAATATAATAATATTATCGCAACGGGGTACACTGTAGTATCTTATAGGTACTTTTTAGGCAATAAAGATAGAGCAGATGAGGGGTAGGGCATAGTCGCCCGTCTGGGGAAGGACCTCCACCATATAGAATACGCAGCTTTAAGACCTCCGGGTCGTATTTCTGCCGGTGAGCTCTTTGCATCCGGCTTCCGGGTTTACTATTTCCAATTTATTGTCATCAGTAACCTTGACAGATGATAGTTGATTCTTTATAGCAACATAACTTGAATACCATTTGGTAGGTAGGTAGGTATATCATTTTAAAGATTACTTTTCACGATGGAACGGCATAAAATCTACTATCAAAAATATAATTTAAAAAGCCAGCCTCTTTTAGCGACTTCATGAAAACTATTTTACTGTTAGGTTTTTCGAATGTTTGTTTTACTACTTTGAGGTATTACGACGCTTTTAAGTCGTCGAACTATAAATGGTAACTTGTTAATTACTCTTTATTCGTTTCCTAAGAGTTTGTAAAATTAAAAATAGGCATATCCATAAACATTATTAATTTGACAACGCTTAATTCAGTGCTAGTGATCAGTGAAACAGCGAATTCGATTCATACGTAGTACAAACATTATGTGTATGAACGTGTCTGTTTTTATTTTGGGTGTTTGCTATGTATATGTGCGTATTTATTTAGAAAAAAAAGTATGTAAGTTAGTTAATCATTTGTCTAGTCTAGTACCCATAGTACAAGCTTCGACTAAGTTTAGAACTAGATGTCGCTTCGTGGTCCAGTATGACATGTTCACGCACGACATGTTTATATGTGCGTGGACGGAACCCGCGACTCTGTTCAGATGCAGTGTTTTAATACTACTGAACCAAACTTGTCATTCTTTGATGGAACTCGACTTGATCCAACCAGCCGGCTTTTGCCGGTAGGTTGGAACAAGCCATCATCATTAGCAGCCTGCGGCAGTCCATTGCTGAACGTAGACCTCTACCAAAACGCGGTAATCCGCTCGATCAGCGACACTCATCCAGTTCATACCGGCCGCCCTGCGCAGGTCGTCGCTCCATCTAGCCCAGGTGCGAGAGATCGGTAGTCATCATCATCAGCCTGTAGCAATCCACTACTGACCATGGGCCACTTAAGGCAAACACCTGGAGGCTTTACCCATAATTGCCACCCTGGGCAGGCAAGTTGTTGATCGCAGGGCGTAGCTTCTCGCTCCGGTGATGCTGCTGCCCGTCATAAGCCTGTGGTATTTAGCTACGCCTTCAATAGTTAATGTTATACCGCCACAAGTCGGTTACCAGAGCCTTGTTTGTTATTTGACAGGATGCATCACGGACAGGTGATGACCCTGCTCGTTCCCTTCAAGACGATAATAACTTACATATTGTATGATCATATTTCAGATGGAGATCATGGGTCAGAGCGTGTTCGAGTTCAGCCACCCGTGCGACCACGACGAGGTGCGCGAGGCCCTGCGCTCCGGCCACGGCAGACGGGACATGCTCCTGCGTCTCAAGTGCACGCTCACCAGCAAGGGCAGGAATGTGCATCTCAAGTCTGCGTCGTACAAGGTGAGCGTACGGTTTTACTAAGCGATACTGAGAGCGTGGTCGAGTTGAGGTGCGCGAGGCCCTGCGCTCCGGCCACGGCAGACGGGACATGCTCCTGCGTCTCAAGTGCACGCTCACCAGCAAGGGCAGGAATGTGCATCTCAAGTCTGCGTCGTACAAGGTGAGCGTACGGTTTTACTAAGCGATACTTAAGGCGTGGTCACGACGAGGTGCGCGAGGCTCTGCGCTCCGGCCACGGCAGACGGGACATGCTCCTGCGTCTCAAGTGCACGCTCACCAGCAAGGGCAGGAATGTGCATCTCAAGTCTGCGTCGTACAAGGTGAGCGTACGGTTTTACTAAGCGATACTCAGAGCGTGGTCGAGTTGAGTAACCCGTGCGACCACGACGAGGTGCGCGAGGCTCTGCGCTCCGGCCACGGCAGACGGGACATGCTCCTGCGTCTCAAGTGCACGCTCACCAGCAAGGGCAGGAATGTGCATCTCAAATCTGCGTCGTACAAGGTGAGCGTACGGTTTTACTAAGCGATACTGAGAGCGTGGTCGAGTTGAGGTGCGCGAGGCCCTGCGCTCCGGCCACGGCAGACGGGACATGCTCCTGCGTCTCAAGTGCACGCTCACCAGCAAGGGCAGGAATGTGCATCTCAAGTCTGCGTCGTACAAGGTGAGCGTACGGTTTTACTAAGCGATACTGAGAGCGTGGTCGAGTTGAGGTGCGCGAGGCCCTGCGCTCCGGCCACGGCAGACGGGACATGCTCCTGCGTCTCAAGTGCACGCTCACCAGCAAGGGCAGGAATGTGCATCTCAAGTCTGCGTCGTACAAGGTGAGCGTACGGTTTTACTAAGCGATACTGAGAGCGTGGTCGAGTTGAGTCACCCGTGCGACCACGACGAGGTGCGCGAGGCCCTGCGCTCCGGCCACGGCAGACGGGACTTGCTCCTGCGTCTCAAGTGCACGCTCACCAGCAAGGGCAGGAATGTGCATCTCAAGTCTGCGTCGTACAAGGTGAGCGTACGGTTTTACTAAGCGATACTTAAGGCGTGGTCACGAAGAGGTGCGCGAGGCTCTGCACTCCGGCCACGGCAGACGGGACATGCTCCTGCGTCTCAAGTGCACGCTCACCAGCAAGGGCAGGAATGTGCATCTCAAGTCTGCGTCGTACAAGGTGAGCGTACGGTTTTACTAAGCGATACTGAGAGCGTGGTCGAGTTGAGGTGCGCGAGGCCCTGCGCTCCGGCCACGGCTGACGGGACATGCTCCTGCGTCTCAAGTGCACGCTCACCAGCAAGGGCAGGAATGTGCATCTCAAGTCTGCGTCGTACAAGGTGAGCGTACGGTTTTACTAAGCGATATTTAGAGCGTGGTCACGACGAGGTGCGCGAGGCCCTGCGCTCCGGCCACGGCAGACGGGACATGCTCCTGCGTCTCAAGTGCACGCTCACCAGCAAGGGCAGGAATGTGCATCTCAAGTCTGCGTCGTACAAGGTGAGCGTACGGTTTTACTAAGCGATACTCAGAGCGTGGTCGAGTTGAGTCACCCGTGCGACCACGACGAGGTGCGCGAGGCTCTGCGCTCCGGCCACGGCAGACGGGACATGCTCCTGCGTCTCAAGTGCACGCTCACCAGCAAGGGCAGGAATGTGCATCTCAAGTCTGCGTCGTACAAGGTGAGCGTACGGTTTTACTAAGTTATACTCAGAGCGTGGTCGAGTTGAGTCACCCGTGCGACCACGACGAGGTGCGCGAGGCCCTGCGCTCCGGCCACGGCAGACGGGACATGCTCCTGCGTCTCAAGTGCACGCTCACCAGCAAGGGCAGGAACGTGCATCTCAAATCTGCGTCGTACAAGGTGATCTTAGGCCCTGTCCGCACAGCGATTTTTCACCGCGCGATTTTTTTTCCGCAATTCTGTAACTCGTGCAACACTATAGAAGTATCCGCACTGGCGATTAAAAATTCGCGCGGAAAAAAATTCTGTGAATTGATGCAAAATGACCGCGATTTTTTTCCGCGCGAATGTTTTGTGCAATATAAACTGGTACGGGCTTGTCCGCACTGCGGAAAAAAAATCGCGCGATCCGCTCAGTCGTAAACTAACAGCGTAAGGAAGACGAGATTATGGAAGGAAATATTATATAGATATATTTTACTTGGGAACAATATAGTGTTGTTGAAAAAAAACAAAAAGGTGAATAAAGCTAATAGTTTATTAATTTGCCTAATAAGTACTTTTAAATTATTATTATAAAAAAATACTGTGTCAATACTCATTAGATGTTCACATCGCCGTCGTTTTAACATCTTATTTGAGCTATTGATGGAGTATCAAGTAAATTAAAATTTTTCTTCTGTCCATTGTACACGTCCGTTTCAGCCGGGAACTCCATCGAAATGAGAAAATACGCGCGGAATTTTATTCGCAGTGCGTATATAATGTGATTCCGGTCGCGGAAAAAGAATCGCGCGAATTAAAATCGCGCGGTGAAAAATCGCTGTGCGGACAGGGCCTTACATACAGTATAAAATACAGTAATTTACTTTTTGTACCGAAGTCAAATTTATTTGTTATACAATAAAATATAACTCAAATCCATTAAGCATACAGTTCAAGGCAAACGGCTTGATTATTTTGTAGGTACACATGTTATTATTGTTTGTGTAAACAAGTGATTTGAATAATGTTTATGATCTTTAGTTTTGAACAAATAAATATAAGCTTCCGATCCACAGTATCGATTTTTTTTAATTTACGAGTAAAGTTAGACTTGCATCTTTTAAGGAGGTTACGTAACTTCGAATTAGTTAAAAAATTTAGACAATAATGAACGAAACTAAAATGCTAAGTAATTATTTTCGGTCAGTCATATAAAGACATACTATGTATGTATGTTAACTGTACTATTACTATAGTATAGTCCAGCCATACTCTAAGTGTGTTCCGCGGAACCCTAGGGTTCCGCGATACCCCTGTCGGGGTTCCGCAAGAAGTTAGAAAAAAAATCAAAACACCTCTCTCTAGTCGACCGTTCTGACGCGGCGTATCACGATTCACGAAATTGATGAAAAATAAAAAACAGTTTCATACATCCCATTAGTTAGATTTCTTTTCTTTTTTAATGTGATTCTATTATTATACTTGTTATATAAGTAAATAATAAGTAACTGTTACATGGTACTCTAATTATGCTTATTAATACAAAATACACTTAAAAACCATTGTTTTATTGTAGGGTTCCATCAAGTATTTTGCTATCCAAAAGGGTTCCGTCACCAAAAAAGATTGAGAACCGCTGGTAGTCTAATCGACAGATCACATTTGACTTGCTTTCATTACCGTCGGCAAAATCACATGCTCTAGTGATGTAAGTACGTACATTATCTATGATGATAATTGGGCAGTACACGATTACATATCTTATGAAAATGACACATTATATCAGATGTCAGAGATAGTATATGGACAGACAGTACTGTCTGCAGGATATGGACACTGCATCCATTTTTAAATATGAGATAGTACACTTATTTATATGCATTCAACTCAATACGTATTTGTTAACAGTATAGGGGTAAAGGTAGGGTATACTATCATACATGAGCGATCTATCAGCCTTTCGTTCCAATCCACTCTCACCTGCCCGTGGTGCATGCTGCCGAATAACAAACGACAATCTGGCAACCGATTGGTGGCGGTATAACCATCACGAGAAAGAAATAATAAGTACGTATACCAAATAATTGAATACCACAATCGCAAACCTGCCTGCTCAGAACGTGACGATTATGGGTACAGCCTCCAGGGTTACCTACTTATTAATCTGTGCTCCAGGTTAGAAGCCAAAGTGGTGATCAACTGGAGAGGCCTACGTACATAACTTTAGGGCGTGAAAATGCAATACTAAAAACAAGTGTTTTGGTAAATCTGATTGTATGTACGATGATAAGATATTAGATAATAGAAGTTTCTCGTTTGTACTCGTATATTATTTGTTTGGTTGTCTTATAACGAAAAGTTACGATGGTAGGTGTATAAAAAAATAAAGGACAGAAATAACTAACCGCAAGGAAACAGACCTCAAACTATGCTATTTCCATTGTAGTCGTTTACCATATTATGATGAATATGACATGCTATCAGAAACCTAGTCACGAACACGGAGTCACGGACACAGGCAATTTAAAAAGTTTGTTTTCAAATCGTTTCTAATGAGACTTGAACCCGGAATCTACGCTTAGGTAAACAGTGGCTAAGATTTCTCGCCAATATAGCGCGGCAATCCAAACGGAACTATGTAAAAAATATACGTTTCTAAATTGTCTCGGGTCTGGGTGTTCTGGTAGACGTTGGAGTCGTCTGGGACTCGAAGTACGAGGGAAAACCTTAGTTTCAGATCAGTGGTTGGTTTGAAATGTCCGGCTCGATTATTTGTATATTCCTTTGACCGCGAAGAAACGAGACATAAGAATCTATTCTCGTTTCGCATTTTATATTAGCGTCCCTGGCGTTCAAAGGGTTATTGTGACTAAGCAGTGGCGTAACTATACCATTCGAGGCCCGTGGCAAATTCATCAGATTTTCACTAAACGTGTACGGTGTAACGTGTACGGTGTAACGGGGGCCCCTTACGGCTGGGGGCCCGTGGCATTTTGCCAACATGCCACCCTGTAGTTACGCCACTGTGACTAAGGTATCCAAATTTTTATAAAAAACCCGCAGACTCATTTTTAAAACTGAATAATCTACCTACATACAGTATCAACTCCTCCCATTTGACCGAATCCAGCGTAGGGCTGCTCTTATTGTTGATGACTTGACCCTGTCTAGTCTACTCGACTCACTGACTAACAGCATCATTAGCAAAACACTAAATTTTTATCAATACCAACACAAATCATTTCTTACTTCACAGGTCATCCACCTCACCGGTCACATGCTGACCCCCGACACCAAAAATAACAACGAGAAAGACGATAAGAAACCAGACGACAAGTCTCCGAACAACGGGTCTTTGGTGGCCGTGGGCAGACCGATACCTCACCCGGCCAACATCGAGATACTTCTGGACAGCAAAACGTTCCTATCTCGTCACAGTCTCGACATGAAGTTTACATACACTTATACTGATGCGTAAGTACTTTTGTCACCGTCATTCCTGCTCTGTTTGTAAGTTATTGGGGTCGGGAAATGTTTACTTCTTTTTTCATCATCTGCCTATCGCAGTCCGCTGCTAGACATAGGCCTCTCCAGTTGTGTGCCACTTTGGGCAAACAACTGGAGGATTTATGCATAATCGCAACGATAGATCGGCAGGATCGACAGCTAAGCGTCACCCCTCATTTCATGTTCCTTATACTATTTGGCTGGCCATATTATTATATTTCGCATCCCTCCCTTATTGTCTTAGTCAAGACAAACTGTTTCTATTTACTTTTTTGTTAGTTACTGGTGCCAATTGCATACTTCATCTAAGCGAAAGTACTATACTCGAATGAAAAAGGCTAAAAGGAGTTTATGCAAAAGGTTTTGCAGTTTTCGTTCCGCTTTCGTTACCGCTCCATACGTCCGTACTGTTTTATTATTTTTAAAACATACTCAAGGAAAGGCTTTGTTAACAACAAACTTTGTTAACAAGTATTACAAGGTCACTGTGATAAGCTCATTCTGCCTACATATTTCCGTATTCCTTGAAAGTGTTAATAATCCTCCCAAGAGCTTTTTAGAGAGTAGGCTATGCTTTCGGAAAATGGTACAAGATAAATGCTTCATTAGAAAAATAATCGTACAATTCATAGGTACATATTGAAAGATCTGTGCTAAACCTACTACTATCGTATGAGAATGAAAACCCAGGTGTGTTGTGTTGCAATAACCTTTATATAGATGGCGCTGTTTGCGATATTCATTCGTATTACCTGTCCGAATTCACATGATGCCTACGAGGCCGTCTCTCGCCAGTAGTACCCGTCCAACCGAAACCGAACGTATTATATCAACAAAAATATCACCTTCAAATGTATTTTGTAGGTTAAACATGTAGCGATTTCGCGGTTTTGTACACAGTTCTTGATAAGTTCCCAAGTGGCGATCGTTTTGTACCCCTGTGTTGTGCTTTGTGATAAATATTGTGTTTTTTTTTGTGTGTTATTGTGCTTATTAATCGTTTTTTAAGTGATTTGAGTTCCTGTGTTTTTTAGCCATGGCGGGTGTTTCAAACCCGGTTCCAGTAAGTTGGGAATTTATTTTGAAACTCTGTTAAAGATAAATTTTAATGTTAATTGTCGATCAGCGGTGTAGCTAATGGCGTTATGATTCAGGGAGGAAATATCGTATCGGTTGTTGGGCGGTGGAGCGAAAGGCGATAGGTCATTCAAGGTTAACTATGTAGGTACTAGGTACCGGTAAACATAACCTAAACAGGACTCTAGGTCACATTGGGCATGACCTTTAAAGTTGACAAAGACATTATTGTTATATTGTTTGGTTTTTTATTTGAATGACAAATTGGGCAACCTTTGAAATAGGGGAGATAAGAGTAAAATTGATAAGATATGGGAGATCGTTTCAAAAGGTGACTTGTATAAAAATGACCGTTAGGGCTTACCCTATTTAGGTAGTCTTCAAAATTCCATGGGTGATTATTAGGTATGTTTTCTTAACTATAAATATTCTGTACTGCATGAAAGAACCTGAGTTCAGATAACCTACTGCGGTTACCAATCATCATCTGCATCATCAGCCTATTGCAGTCCACTGCTGGACATAGGCCTCTCCAGTTAATCGCCACTTAGGGCAAACATCTGGAGGATATAACCATGATCGCCACACTTGGCAGGCGGTTTGGCGATCGCAGGGCGTAGCTTCTCGCTCCGGATACGCTCGGTCGCTTTGGTTACTGACCCACCTGCCAATCGTGGTACGTAAGGCAAAACCCCCCATATAATATTGTCATTGGAGGAGCCATGGAAGTGTTTAGAGGCTGATGATGATGATGAAAGAATGTCTTCAAATTGCAGTGACCATTGTTAAGGTGATCAGATTGTCATAGTTGAATTGTTGACAAATTAGTATCCAAAATGTCAAGTGATAATGATGCAGTTTACATTCTTTTATTCTTATAGATAACATAGAGCGATCAAATTCACAACTAAGTCATAGATTACTGGTCATAGTTTCACCTCTCAGGCATAATGTATGGAAGCAGGCGGAGTGCTGACGCGACGCACATTGGTTTTGGTATCTAGGTTCACCACTGCAACGCAGTTAGCTGTATATTAGGTCTAGTTTGCGTAGCCGGAAGCCGGGGGTAAGAGTATTTGCCCTCCCCGGACCATGAGTGCCGGGCAGGCAGGAATGCGGCCATATGCCTCGCCGCTACCCGAGTCCCTCCAAATTGCGGCCGACTGGCGACACAGAAGGATTCAGTGGGTATACTCTCCTATTACGGGTGTGACGGCCGCATTCAAAAACGTTACTATCTAGGTAGGTATGCGACGCGCGGACGCACAGGACCCAAAATCCTATAGGTTTTTCCTATAGGTTTTTGGATACATGTGCGGTCGTGCAGCGCATAGTAACGTTTGTGAATACTCCCGTGAGTCCCACACACCATGCCGACCCACGCACCATGCCATGGGAGTTATGTTTATTTTGTGACTGGGACCTTCTTACGACCCGTAGCAATTTGTCGACTTGACACATTTATGCCACTGACATCATCTGAAGTTACATACGTCTACAACAATGAGGGTTTTCTAAAAAAAGCCCCCAGAAGCCACCACATACTCAGTAGGTCCAAAATTGGTTCATGTTGACATGGCATGACAGTAAATATCATAGCAACTGACCAATCACGTGATAGCTGGACCGCACGGCTACATGACGCCATCTATCGGATATTTCTTTTTAATGAGGGTCATTAATATGCAAGAATTATTAAGTAGGTATGCATGCTTATTGATTGTTATTTTGTTACAGCCTCTTGAATACCCTGGGCTTCGAGCCAGACGAGCTGGTGGGTCGCTCTCTGTACGAGTACCACCACGCAGCAGACAGTGCGGCGTTGGCTCAAAATTTCAAGTCATGTAAGTACAACATTACTATGAGAAGATTGCTTGCAGTATCCTATATATGCAAGAAAAAAAAAGAGATGCTAAGACTGCGGGCGTCTGTTGATAGTCCAAGAACTATTATTATATCGTCATTGGTAACACGAATAATAAATAATGTATCTTCCTACTTACTGTTCCGTATCATAATAACATCTGAAGCGCCCCGAGCCTCAAAAAAAATAACAATAAATTTTTCTTTGAAGCTTCTGAAGAAGCATTATGCGTGTTAGCGCCATCTGTTGGTAACAGAACAAATTATACTGCATTCGTGTCCTGTAGACAGTTTATGTATAATTTGATGTCAACCTCAGGTGTAGATGGCAGCACTTACCACATTAAGCAAAAAACATAAGTATTGATTACGAAATGGAAATGAGTGCTCATAAAAATGGGTAAATTATTTTTTATGTGTTTATTTTATGTCTTTACGGAGTTTCTTTAACTTATTTACCGATTATTGATTTCTAAACAGCTTACATAACATTATTTTAAGGTTTTGTAACTGCGATATTTTCTGAAATAATTGTCTAGTGATAGCAAGTGCGAGGTCCCGGCTTCGAATCTCGAAACACACTTTAATAGCTCCTGCGTAGGTACGCAGTAGGCACTTGACTAGTCTCCTTCAAGATTGGCCCTGTGCAAACTTTCGGCCCGGATTGTACTTATTATCTAGGGTTCCTCTCTGTTACTAATGTTTCATTTCATTATCCCTTTTCTGCATTCCGTCTGCTCTTACGCCTATTAATTTTTCTTAAAAAAATATCTAGTCACTAATTTGGTACTTACCGATACGGTTCTTGATAGAGAAAACCTAATACAAGGTAACGTGACTAAAATTGTACCTATGTTTAGTTTTTTTATTTAAGTGCTTTTTATTACACTACTGCTACTCATGGATATACGAGTAATTTAAGCTAATTGTAACGACAACAACATGGCAATATCGAAAATTAACTTTTCATTCACGAAAACTGTTAAAATACTATTACATTTTTCTAGATTAATTTAGAACGTCGCCCTATAGCGACATTGTCAATTAAAATGCTTTCCATGGGGCTATTTTAACACAGTTGGACGAGTGCCAGGGTTTGCCCTGATGATACCTATAAATTTAAGTTGTTTTTTTTCTAGTCACCCTATATTTAGATTAAAATTCTTTTCTCTCAATCATGTTTTTTCGGTTCGTTATTGAATTGAGTTTTTTTTTGGTTCCGTCATATTTAATTCTGATTATACAATAAAAATAATAATAATAAATAACCCAAGACATGCCACCCTGGGCCACACAGCGCCACCTAGCCCCAAACTAAGCCGAAGCTTGTACTTTGGGTACTAGACAACTGATAAACTTACTTAGATACTTTTTTTTTTAAATAAATACATATTATACATAGAAAACACCCAGACCAATACAAACAGACATGTTCATGAACACAAACGTTTCTACTGTGCGGGAATCGAACCCACGACCCTTGGCTCAGAGGGCAGAGGTCACTACCAAATGAGCCACCGAGCCTCCAGTCAATATTTTGTACAAGTATTAAGATTTTATTGTCCTTTCGACTCATCATCACCCTGCAATCGTCCACTGCTGGATACAGGATTCCCCCATTAACAATTCCCATTTGGGGGGATTTGCTTTAGTCACCACGCTTAGCAGGCGAGTTGGAGCTTGCAGCAGGTTTTATTAGTACCCAGGTAAACGTTACTGCCCGTTTCCTGATATTCCCTTAGTCATCTTCTACGACGCCCACGGGATAAGATGGGATGGCCCTATTCTAAACCCGGATACCACATAGACAGTTCTTTCGACTAATAGATCCAAAATTTTCCTCAGTCATCGTATGACAGGTAAAATGTTACCTTGAAAATGAGTTTGCACTTAGCCTTATATGCTAGTCATAAATGTGATTTAATGGGAAGTACCTCCAAGTTACTACTTGACTGCAATACATTATTTTAAACCAAGTCTGCAAGTATGACATCACTGCTATTGCGGAAAATTCTGTTGCCCACGTGGTCACCAGGTACACCACGCGATATATGACTACAGGTAATCTAAATTTGGAGATATTTTTGTTCTGAGTGGATTAACATGCCTTAGATAATGGTGTGTCTTAAATATATCACCATTTAATCTGATATAAGATAAATTGTTTTTATTACATACTAGCGACTCGCCCTCGCTTCGCTTCGGGTAATTAAGATTATTACGATGTAACTATGTAATAACAGATACGACATATTCAGTCGCGACATTTTTTGTCGATAATTGTCGATGTTCTGCAAAGTTGTAGTTAATTTGTTTTAAAAAGTATTCTCAGCACACGCGTATAAGGATTTTTTTTTTGATAATTTTTTTGACTCCTTGGGTTAAGTAACTGGCGTTTTAGTAATGATTCCTAACTTTTTTGAAAGCATAAGGTCCATAGCATAATATGTTCACTGGAGATAACGTAGCTAACGTCAGCCCAACGATGAAAGAATTTTCCAAATTACTTAAGTCGTTTCGAAACCTATTCAATTCAAACAAACAAACAATCAAATCTTTCCTCTTTATAATATGTAGTATAGAAAAAAAGAAACGCATTTTGGAAAGGGCAGCTGTTAAAATTTTGTTTTACTGGAAAATGTATAAGGAACGTAACAAACGAGTTTGCTTAAAGTTATAGCGTAATTTGAGCACTGCGTTACCCATATTATTAGGAAATGTGATTACCGTACTCGAATTACAGGAATTGATAGATTAGTCGGTGTGTGTCGATGCCCTTGGAATGAATGTGCTTTAACGCGGGGAAAGTTACTTCGGGAAACTCCTGACTTAATCGCATTACTTACAATGCTGCTGATCTCGTTTTCGGCATAATATGTTGCCTCTTCCTTTATGTGACAGCTTGCTGATAACGAAATTACTTCACAATGCGAGACTTCTTCATGCATTCTAGTAGATGTCGCCCTTCACTGCTTTATGTATTCTAATATGCTTAGATTCCTTAAATATCTTATCAGGGACCATGTGAAGGTAAGCTAATTAACTCAAATACGATATTTGACGTAAATCAATCAATCAAACAAAATCCCTGGTCCACTGCGGAACGTCGGCCTCCTTTAATTCGCGCTACATTTCTCTATCCCGGGCTTCCCCCACCCAGCCAATGCCAGCAGTTCTTCTTTGGTCATCAGCCCAACGGGTTACGGGGCGTCCTAAAGCTGTGTCCACTCCAAGACTTGCTCCACCTATTGTCCACGTATCCAATATGACTACAAAATAAATATACCTATTCCCAACTGTTACCGTCTTTGTTAATACAATTATTTTGTTAATGTTTGTTCCTTATTCGACCTCGATAATAATATCTGGAATAGCGGCAAAATTGCCCATTTTGGTGGCATAATTCCACTGCTTCTCATTATCGTAGCAGACAATGCAAAGCCCTTATTGCGAACTGTTTATAAAATCCGCCCCTTTTAAGAGCATTTCCTTAAAAAGCTACCCGACATTTAGGAAGACAATGTAAATGGTGCGTAGCAAAGTACCTACTCGCCGGCTCTTTTCTGATAAGTTTTTTTTTTCTTATATAAATGTAGGTATAGGTATGTAATAATGTGTCGAGAACACCATTGTGGCGATGGCGGTTTGACGATTTGTAGGAGTGTTTTTTAAAAACCTAAACTATTATAGATGATTTGATTTGATACAACTTTTGAAACGAAATTCATTTTAAATATTTTCTAATAAAAAAATGATCATGGGGCTATCCCCTCATTCATTCTTTCATTTCTTTCATCATTTGAAAATATTATAATAACTAAACTTTAGATTGTGGCTACAAACTAGATTGTCAATACGAATATAGATATTTATTCGTATATAGACAAATCAGCAGGAATACTGTAATTAATTATTTGGTCTGTTTAGAAATAGGTAAAGTTAGACTACTTTTCTTCTTAAAGTCACTTTTTGAAATCCTAATGAGTTCATAATTGTAAACTTATGTGTACATGACATAATTATCTTCTGTGTAAACATGGTGATAACATCACCTGTGTACGCAGGACCGCCTGGGGCTTTTCCAACATAAACAATGTAAAGCTCTAATGGAGAGGGCAGTTTACAAATTCTGTACTGCTTTTAAAGATCGTCCCATTAATTTTGCCCCGTTGAGTAACGCATTTGGCGCGTGCGAGACATTTTTTCCTATTAGGGCCTGACCGGGCTATTTGTTTAGTCGTAATGCCGCGTTTACACGCTCGCGTTCAATACGACATTCAACGGGCACAATCACAAGCACAAGCATGTGAACGGGCTGTTCGTCTGTTTGAATGTGCACGTGCGTGCGCAGTTTGTAGGGCAGGGCTGCTCGCCGAGCTGCTTGCCAGGCTGCTTACCGGGCTGCTTGGCACGCGTGTAAACCTAGCCTAAGACTTGCCGCTTTGTGGTTGTAGCCAGTTCATTATAGAACTAGTGACCCGCCCTCGCTTCGCTTCGGGTATTTTTTTTATACCACTAGGGTGGCAAGCAAGCGGCTTACGGCCCGCCTGATGCTAAGCGGTTACCGCAGCCTATGGACACCTGCGACACCAGAGGTATCACAAGGGTATTTCAGATAAACATTTCATTTGGTTATAAGTATGATGGTGATCCCTAGCCTTTTCCTAGACTGGCTCGGTCTCTCAATTGGTAGTGACCCTTGCCATCTGAACCAAGAGTCGTTGGTCCGATTCCCAATGGGGACAAACATTTGTGTTTGTTCCGTGTCTGAGTGTTTATATCTGAATTTAAGTATATATTTGCGGTACCTTCGTTGTTCTGATACACATAACACAAGTGCTTAAGCAACTTACTTTGGGGTCGGAGCAATGTACGAGTGTGTAATGTTGTGGGATATTTATAATATTGCCTTTATTACTCATGGTGAATGTAACTCGAATGGACACAGTAATTTTGGAGTTTATTAATTACAAGCATACACACATAAATACAAAACATTCCTTATAATATTAGTGTAGATGTAGATTAAGCCATAGTTGGCCACTGCTGAACAATTGTCTACCGAGTTCTGCCTTTTATAGCTTTGAGATACAGAGTAAGGGCCTAATTCGGCCGCAAAGGCATAAGCATTACCCAACTACATTACGGATGCAGGTTCGCCACCTTAAACTCGTATTAGGCGACTAAGGGTCGCTTTCAGAAAATCTTTCTTGTACCTACTGCTATCCTTGTTGGGTAAGATAAACTATACTATACCTACCGCGTATTTTTAGCATTAGACAGTACAAAGAAGCAGTGTTAATAAACCTTTTCATTACATTATATGGCACATAAGGCAATAATAAAATGATTTTTTCGCAACATAAGCCAAACCAAATATAAAACTAATAAACGTTCCGTTTCATGTTTGCAACTTCTTTAGGTCTTTTAGAGTGCACTTTTTCACGATGATATTTTTGTTATTAATGTGTAAATGTATAACAGGAAAAACACAAACGAAGTACTTATACGTAATAATAATAGTGTCCGTTGCCCAAATAGCTGTTAATAGACCTTGAACTTTGGTGATCCAATTATCACGACTACGTGCTCACATAAGTGACGGCCTATACAGATGACCTTCTCCACACCGTTCCTCAAACCTAACCTACCATAACGTTCTACTCCCACAAAATCAATACAAGACTGTCACCAGCTGTTTATAAACTCCATCCCTTTCAAGAATTTCCGTATAATTTCGCCGAAACGGTTGCGTAACTCGGCAGAAAGTGGGCGGCGGACATTTTTCCCTATTATAGTATAACCGGCCTATTTGTTTTGATATTCGACGTGCGTCTCCCGACCCTTTGTGCCGTTTTACACCGGCTGTAACCGGTAACGGCCTCGTTTGGACTTCCTGGAAGTTTATCGTGGAAAATGATATAAGGACCAAAGTGTACATCAAAAGGGAAACAATTGTTGCGTGTGCGTCAAATATGACATACGTTATGATGGCTCAAATGAGCTTTTATTGTTGAAATTCTAAATTTCTTATGAGTGGTAGACTGTTATGTGTTCTGCATACTGTGTTGCATACTAACGACTTGTCTAAAAATTAGGACGTCTCCCACAAAACCCAGACCGGAACTCATGTAGGAAAGTTCATTTCCTGAGTTGGCCTGACCGGCTATCGAACTATGTACCTACTCAGTTTTTTAAACACTTATTATCAGTGTTTTCTTACACAAATTCGACAAATTACAACAAAATAATGGTTTTGAGTGCTCAAACAAACGAAATATCAAACTATTAACCGTTCCGTTTCATGTTTGCCACTTCTGCTTTTTTATGTCTTTTAGACACTTCACGATGTTTCAAATGTGTGATGTTTCAATTAAACAAATATTCCATTGTAAACGCTCGCTAGGTCAAGCATTATCTAATAAAATGTACCTAAGGATTTTGTTTCGTAAAGGAGACCGTGCAGCTTCGTTCCCAACAACATTAATTAAATTTCATTGAACCCATGATATTCTAATATTAAAACGGCAAAGGGCTGTCCTAAAAATGTCTCGTTTAATATTAACTTAAAAATTAAATACACATTTAAGGAACCCTTTGCAGAGTTTGAACGTTGAGTCTGTGTTTAATGAACACTTTGTTCATTAAGACCTCGGTGGCTCAATCTGTAAAGAGTTGGCCTAAAGCGCGTGAGGTCCAGTGTACGATTTCCGAGCGGGTCAATTAATGAGACGGGCCTCTCTTAATTGGGATGATGACTAAAAAATAATTTAATGTCCATCAGATAGATTAATGAAAAATATTGGATACGTATTTTTTATTTTGCCTCTTGTTCAAAAACTTACGAAGATACATTGATTTTAAATGTCACATGACGTCACGTTAGAGTACAAAATATACTCTAACGTGACGTAGTTAGCCCCCACTCCGTAACTTTAATGCGCTATATCTAAGTATTTTCTTGTTATTTCGACAAAACAAAAAATACGGGTCTTATATTTTTTTATTATCTAAGAGACGGACTAATTATTTTCTTCATTTTCATACCTTATCATCATCCGTATTGTCGTCTAGGTCTGTTGAAGGTAACGTCCTCATTTGTTGTGATACTCACTGTATTTCGTAATTCTACCCGTTCGGTGACCGAAATAATACAAATCACCTCAATTCTTCTCATGCGTCTCATATGAGTGTACTAAGGGACTTCTTAAGATTTCAGCTTCTCAAACGGTGGTAAGGCTTACCCGACTGGTTGGCGAAAATCGTACGCAACGCGTTTCAGCCACCATGACGGTGACGAGTGATCTGGTTAATAGGGTATTTGACAACATTCAAAAAATGCCGCAAATTTTGGTCATCCTTATAGAAAATAGCATAAGATAACATAATTCACTTTAATTTAGGCAAAAATATGTATATTAATTGCATATTTCATGAAACAAAATGTACTATTTTATTAAACTTTTTGAAGGACAATAAACGCTTTGTGATTGGTCACAATTCTGGCTACGTCACAGGCGAGTAACTTGTTTATTGAGGTTATACTCGTAGATCAAAATGATCATCACACTTGATTTTATTTGAATGGAATTTAGGTATCGTCGAGCTAACATTACACACACGATTTATACACAATTTAAATTATAAAATTTGATTAAATCAAGTCGATTAATTCGAACTTTGACGGATTGTTTTTGACGTTTGTTTTTTTTTTTGAAGTTTTTGGCTCTGCACGATTTGTGTTTCAGCCGCGAATATGCTCTTCTTAATTGCCTGTGACGTCACGTAAGTCACGTGACCGGCATCAATTCAAATATAGCGTTTTTCCCGCGCTTCTAGAAATACGAACTTTAAAATAGATTTTTACCCATAATACAGAATATTTCCCGGAAATATTAAGGGAATGTGCATAACTTGTTACAAAGAACAATTTAAAATGATTTTTAAAATTTGTCAAATACCCTATTGTCGATAGCCTCAGATACTTGGGCCTCTTTCGCTTCTTATCAGACGAATGAAGGCCAAAAATTCTATTAGGGGATTCTTACCTAAATAAGACCTACGCTGAACAACTCATCTTAACCGAACATTTACAGGTGCAGCGATCTTTAACGTTTAAAAATAAAAAAGTATCATAAAATTGAAGAACTTAGGCAGAGTTCATGTTTTAAAATGTTTTACATATTCATGAATTTCTATTTTACTTTTCCATGACGTAAATCATTGTTTGTAAATTGATCTTTTCCCATTTTTTCTTGTTAATTAGTTACGCTGACATACATGGTCACATATAATGTTATCTGTTGGCTTGCTTACGTAGATGTTTGTATTCATCGTTTCTCAAGGGATTTGCGTAACTATAAATATCTTTGGGAAGTTTATTTTAAGATTATTGTTGCACTTCCATAGATTGACAATTTATTTTTATACAACAAACGTGGCATACAAGCCTAAGGTTCGCCTGATGTTAAGCTGTTACCGCAGCGAATATTCGCTATACCCTACCTCTCTTACTCTTGGGTTTGTGATCGCAGTAGGTTTCATTTGAACCCAGGTGCTCATTTTTTGATATCATCAATTTTGCCATTCTTTGTTAAATCCGACAATCTCTTTCACAAATACAATCTAACATTTTCAAGCCACCAAATATCCCGATATCAACGTTTTGTCAACTCGTAATTTCACTTTAGCCTGTCAAAGTTGCGAACAGAAATTGTTTGGTACCCCGTCGAGTGTTGTTTGTTCTCCGAGACTGGTGTAATCAGCAACTTTTCCCTTAGATTTTTACGACAAACCCCGCCTAAGTTTGAGAGAACTTGGTCTTTGTATTCACAAATGTATTACTTATATGCGATATCAGTTCAATAATCTTTGAATACTTTGGGCAAATTATTGTCACTTTATTATACACAAGTATCGATGCCACGTTCGTAGAAAATTACATTTTCTCTACCTGAACGATACTACGGTTGGCTGGAAGACATGGTTTACTAGCGATAAGACCATCTAAATTGTACCACAAGATGACTGTGATACCTTTTGCTGTAATGTTTGTATTTTATGCAATAAAGATTATCTATCTGTATATGAACCTTTCCGTTAATAAGGCGGTAAACGATAAAAAACATTTGGAGCACAAGCTGTAATATAATGTAAGTTCCAGCGAAAAGAACTGCTGACAGCGCATGTTTGTCATCATCATCAGCCTTTATCAGTCCCCTGCTAGACATAGGCCTCTCCAAATGTTCGCCAACCCCACTTGTCTGTTTTTGTGCAAAAATATCGTATCTATCCATACATCTGTAGATGAACCTTTCCATTAAAGAAGCTCACAACCTACTCAATATAGGTTGTAATGACTCGGAAACATCGTCGCTTGAAGCTCAACGCAATCGTGCGTTGTAAGAAACGTCTAGCAAAATGTACGACAGGAGACCGCCACTCGACCAGAATTTCAATTTACCTCGGGTACTGCGTTCGCGAATCCGGAATTATCTGGGGTTCGCGTATTTACATTTCCAAATCTGTTCTTGTTATCGTTATAGCCTAAGATCCCACTGCAATAACTTTCGATGTCCCCTTTCCCAATGCCGTTCAAATATCTAGACTAGATAGTGAACTTTATGCATTGGATATTTGATAGACGGGGGTCAAGCGTTTCTGATATAAAAATGGTATTTTTTTGATTCGAAATGCGTTTGCGCTGGTTTCTAATTCACCATCAGGTGAATACGATAACGCAGTCTACAATAGAGCGCGCTCATGCAGAATAAATCGGTTTACTCTCGGCCTTTAACATCGGAAGTTTGTAATCTCGAGGAACAAGGAGGCCGGCAAAGAGTTCCATAGTTAGGCTCTCCGTAGGTACTATACCAAAAGGCAAAAAGTTTAATTAAGAATTTTGATACGATTGCTTAATATACTATTTCATTATGTTACCAATTCCGAGTGATGTTTTAGTAAAAATTACTACCCGACAATTTTTGCTGCGGGATCTTGGAATATTAGCCAATTCCATCAGTTTTAGCCGCATGGTACTGAATTAATAAGCTTCCTTCAGTAAGATCGCCTGTGCCCTGGCAGCTGCCTACTTTTTGACGACATTTCGATTAAACTAATATTTGACCATGTCTTGAATATTGTACGCATGGAATATTATCTATGATTGCGCTTACTTAACGATTACGCAATATACCTCCCATTGACATTCAATCATTATTTCCTTGTAGAGATATAATGGGATCGTCCAGTGGGCAAATAGAAATAATAAAACTAAGTTGTAGATAAAAAGCCATTTCTTTCAGGAATTCAAATTTTTTGCACAAATTGCATAAGATTTCTTTTTGCCATTAAATCTTAATTGATTGCTACGCTGTAAAAGTTATGTTGTTTTTTTAATTATAATTTTATATCTACTTGCCTTCATTATTTATTACAATAATAACAGTTGTTATTTGCCATACCCCCAAACGTAAAAAGTACTCTTGTAACGCAGATTAAATGAAACCTACTTGCAAATAGTGCTGTGAATTGTCAATCTTGTTGTCTCAATACAATGATACACAGTTTCAGGCACAATGATTAGACCTCACCTTAACAGACCTGTAAGGATCTTAAATATCACAGAAGTGTAGGACGCCCTCCAACACGGGGACGATGACTAGAGAAAGATAGTTGGCCGATAGTGGTTTGCAGATTGCTTAGAGATCGGGATGGTTAGCGATTTCTGGGAGAGATCTACGTTCAGCAGTGGACGGCAATGTGCTGATTGATTGATTTGAAGGATTTTATGGAGCTTGTCCGAAATCGGAACTAAAGTTGCTCTCATACAAAATTTCACTTTTAACGTTGATTATTGTAATTTTTATGTCAAAGTAGTATGTCGTGGCCCAATCCATGAATTGATCATTTCATGAAATCGTTGACCATTTCGTGAAGTGTTCACTATTCATAAAGTGGCCAACTAATGGTAACGAAATCATTAAACGATAAACGTTTAGCGATTTGGTCACCCAAGTTTGACCATATCGTAAAATAGGTTCCGTTCGCTCCAAAGGGTCACAAGTCTAACCTAACCTACTGCTGGATTTGTGATGAAGAGCGTTTGTTTCATTAAATGGCCGATCATATCATGAAATGGACAATTCTACGATGTGGCCACGACATTGACATGTCAACACCACCCACGCGTCAAAAGATCCTTCTACTATTATAACTGTAGGTCAGAAGGTTCAACCTAAGCCCCAATATACGGAAATTAGTTTATTTAAATTACCTTTTAGCAAAAGGATTTGGATATTTATAACCATCTTTCATGCACCTGCAATCTTTATGATTATATTCTTCTTCTTCTTCTCGCGTCGTGCTCCTCATTACTGAGGGTCGTGATTCCCCCGCTGAATCACCTTGTCCCTGACAATGTTGCGCCATTTGTTGCGGTCCTTTGCCATGTGGAGAGCGTCATGAAACCCGGCGTCCAGCGTAGAGCGGATCTGGTCAGACCATCTTATCGGGCTGCGGCCTCTTGAGCGCTTTCCGTCAACCTTGCCAGTAACAATCAGCTGTTCCAGGTTATGTCCGTCTTTTCTGGCAATGTGACCGAAGAAATCGAGCATTCTGCGGAGGCATATCTACTACCAATCGATGATTATATTATTGTGCTATAAATCACATAAGTGATTAGGAAGATTAGGTTATATCTCATACCAAGTGGTCAATTAATTTATTACTGCTATATTTCCTACCTCCTATCTATCTACTTATTATACCCCATATGAATTTGGTAGTATAGAGTTTGCTGTCACAGTTTCACCGTAAAATCATTCCTTCGCGTACAAATAAGTTCGGCAATTCCTATAATCGTTATAATGTGAAAGTCATCGCCAGTATCTACAGTTATTCCTTCCTGCGATATGGGATACTTTAAACGGGACGTGGAGACGCATCTTATAGGCCGGTGACTGGGGCTTTCATTATAAAAATAAAAACATTGTTGAAGAAGAAGACAAGAGTAAGAAAGAAATTCATTAATAAGTAAAAAAAGTAGGCAGGAGCCTTTGCCTTGCTCCAAACGTGACGCTCGTACATTTTGTAGACTAAACGAAATGAGTTCGTAAATTGCCTCCTGGTAAATAAGAGCCTCTGATTTGTCAACATGGTCGTTCGTGCATCGTCAGTGATCAATCATTCTCGCGCCGGTGCCAAGGTGTCGGTAGACGTTTTACGAGCCACCGTTTTGCCGAAGCGTAAAACTGGCGAATTCTAAAGGGCAATTCACAACAGCCGTAAAGATGAATACGATTCGCGTCAAGCTGGCCGGTGCCGTTGGCGTTTACGGTTAGTGTTGGCGAAGTATCGATAGTTTTCATCTAAATAAGACGACCCTAGCAATACTTAACCTAAACTCGATTATAGAATTATAATTTCTAGCGTTTTAATTGGCTAGTGGCCTGTCAGTGACCTGTCAGTCACTATTTTCTTAACGCGAATGAACTATAGAGTTTCGGGTGTCCATGGGCGGTGTCGATTGCTTACCATCAGGCATCACATTTACTCGTCTGCCGCCTCTCGCATAAAAAAAAAAACTTCAAAACCAGACAATATTATAGCATGAAAGCAATCTTATCGATAGTATCTATTTATTTACTCTTTATTGCACAATTAAGCTGTGTACAAAAGGCAGACTTAATGCCACACAGGCATTCTCTACCGGTCAACCGTTAGGCTAAGCAGCAACTAATTTTAAGGTATCGATTGGTAGTATCTATTTATGTATTGTTCCGATTGGTCACGGAAAATAAATATTTATCGATAGTTTATTTTCTATAGTATCATCGATAATACCGCTAGTATTGCTTAGTCTGAATTATCGATAACCTATCGATCGGCAACACTATTTACGGCGATGTCGATATCGGCACTGAGCGGAATCGATTTGACGCTGAAATGTCGTAAAATGAAACAAAAGTAAGTAGATCTCGCAAATTGTTACGACTTTATTGTTGTTAGGAAAAGTCAGTTTTGTGGCCCCAAGGAAGACAACGACAAGTGCTTTCGGGCACTGTGGTCAGCGGCGTCGTGTACCGCAAGATACCGGGAAGACATCACACCGTCTTCCCAAGGTATCTCGCCCATGCTGGGTAGCGCGTAGGAAGTTGCGTCGAGTCCCTCCGGGCATCCCGACCTCTCTCAGACACAACGCTTGTAGCGAACCACCTTCTGTTCAATGGTTATTCTCCGCTAGACAGGAGTGAGCCCACATGACTCAAGTGTCCTGTACCCAGGGCCCTGGTGTATGCGTAATGGCATTACCGATGAAAAAAAAATAGGAAGCGATTGGTGAAAGTGTGCACCAATGTTGACTTACCCGTTGGCTTATACAGTGATGGGTCAATATGTACTGTGCCCAAGAAAAAGTCAACTAGCCAACTCTCAAACATTTATATTGATTAAATACCTGCGTATGTTACCTAGGGCTTTATCTTAATATAGCCCCTCGTGATCCATGTAATCGGCTTTACGACTGCTTATAATAATGAGTTGAATAAAGCACGCATTGTATGCGTGATTCATTCAATATTTCAAGATGATCACCGCAACCGCACACTATCCAAAAAATGTTATCGTATAATAATATAAATATCGTTCGATGATAAAATGAGAGTAGTGCTTGAATATATCATTGATGATAAGATAATATTGTCGTTAAATATTGTTCTTTTAACAGGCTAGATTATCTTGTATACCTATACATGTGTTTAGGTATACAAGAAGGGTTACTCATTATTATTAAGGTTAAGGGTTTTGGTTCATGCGAATCCATCCATGCATAATCACAGAATTAACATATCAGAAATTATGATCAAAGGTAGGTCTATAATAAACTTATTATTATATTACAGTACTGTAGTTAGTTCTGCTTATTACTCTTTACTTAATCCGGTATTTGAATCCAGTAACTTATATTCCTTAGGAGTTAGGAGACACTTGCTACCACTAGCTAAACTGTCAACATACCTAAAAAGTGATATATATAAAAAGATAACCGCCTGTGTGATATCACACTTCTGAGCTGCCTGTGTGTGTACAACCTACACCTCAACATTCTTACATCGGGATCTATGAAATTGATTTGCGTATATCGTTTGCACTAGAAAGTATATTTGCCAAAGGCATAAATGTAAAGTAACTTGACGTAAACGCTGATATAACACATGAGACTCGGTGCGTTGTAAATAATAAACTTGCCGGGTTGCTGACTCCCTATGTAGCGAAAATCAACCTAGGCCTGCGAAGCAAAATTAAATTGAATGTCACGGGCGGCAGAACGCCCCTTTAGCAAATTTAACACCAAACAAGAATGAATAATTTTACACCCTCGGCACCCATGGGACGCCTTGTTTGTAAAAGGTAACAAGGTGTTTTGTAATGCTAGTTGACTATGAATAAATTATTGTATTGTGTCAAGATTGCTTTTTTAATGTTACCAGAAAAGTACAGATTTGCCATTGAAAATATTTGTAAATTAATCATTCTTCGACATTGATTGAAAGGTGAATAATGTAGAAGTAACTAAAATCTGAAAATCTTATGCAAAACATTAGATTGAGTTTAAAAATATTTATTGGTATATTACTCGTATAATTAAATCAACATTCTTAGGTCATGTCACGTCAAAACACGTCTCTTATGTTGATTTTAAGACAAGGGTCAAAAATTCGCAACATACGATTTGACGTCAAAAGCTACAATATATGCATGGTACGATTACTGACAGTCAAGCCAACACGTTTTCTTTTGACGTAATTGCGTGATAAAACTAAAAGTGTTGGCTAAGAGATAAAAAAATTGTTCTGTTTGCTCCCTGAAAATACATTCGCAGTGGTTAGGTAGGTAGGTATGTGTATAGTTTAGTCACATGTTTATTTTCTTGGTCAATAAAAACATACAATAATCATAGTAATAAATATAACCAAAGACATGCCACGCTGGGCCACAATACAATAAATAAAAAAATAGTTCAGAATACTGCATATATTATGTTATTATTAATGACTCACCATTTTATTTTTATCTAATTTAATAAATCGTACGGCAAGAGAGATGACATGTTTAGCTGATAAATAAACAAGGAACATTATGGAAATGTCCAAATATTATTTTCTGGTATCATTTGTATCAGAGATAGTGGTACCGTAATTCTTTCGCTAGATCTTAAGACATCTCACGTACACTAACTAGGTTACCTTCTCCAGATCAGTCTGCCTCTAATAGCTTTTATTTAGCTGCCGAAGTTCAGAAAAATCCGAATTTAGTAACTGCGTTACCTTTTTTGACGGTACCTTTATTTGAACTTCTTGCTTCAAAGCGTTTCTTGTGTCAGCATCCTGTTTTCTGAGTGTGAAGCGAATACTCAATTAAGGAAACCGTGGTTCCTGCCTACACTCGCGCACCTGGATTTTTTTTAATGGTGCAAATTCTGCAGAATGTTGAAGCGTGCCAAGATGTCAAAATAAATGTTTCTTCACCTTAATTATGAGTTTCTTCTGTGTGTTTTGTCTATTTGTACACTTTATTCTCCGACGGTACTGGACGGGTTTGAATTAAACTATTTTTGTTTTATTTTTAACTTAAATGCTACCTTAGCTAGTAAATTGAACATTGAAGTACAAATTATAGCTAAATTAGTTCGGCTGATAATCTTTTTTTTTTAGTCATTAAAATACGACGGTCTGGAAACATTTTATTTTCTAACTCTACGAAACCAGCTACAATATAACATAATAAATAAATAATACATAAGAATGAACGTCTTAACAAAAGTGTTGACTTATAAATATCAAAAATCTTTTAAGGATTTGATGTGATTGAGTAACGATCATCATTATCTTGAAATCCACGCAAACGAAGTAATAACTCTGCTTCATTAACGAAACCTTGAACTTGATAACAAAATGTTAAAAGAGTACTTTGTAATAATATTACATTGACGTCGTTTTGTATGAAAGTTGTGATTGTCGTATCGAAGTTCAAATAAATATACGCAATTTACACAAAAAATATAATCTCTTTTAATATAATGCGTACAAAATCTGGTGTGTTTTCAGTATCTTATGCCAGAATGTACGTTACGAAGTTAAGTAACGACAAATCGAAAATGGTTTAATATAATGAACGACCAAAAACACTGGGCACACAATTGATTTTGTGGCTTTGTTTGTTCATTAAAGCGTGTTTAAATTGTTCAATGAAATATGTTTCATTTACCTATTTTATCACATTTCTCATATTCCAATGATCCGTAACCTCTTTCAGTATAATTAACGGTTTCATTGTTTATATCTTCTCAGCCTACTTATTATTATGTACTACATATTATTTGAGCCTTTGTTGTTTTAAGGCGTTTCTACTCGTTTGCCATATTGCCGTAATTAAGGCAAGCATGGTTATAAACTTGCACATGTATTCTCTATCTGATAGATAATGAATGTGTGCTTACGGGCTCAGGAGGTAGAAATCAGATAGTATTTACTTATCATTCGGCATTAGCATAAATGCTTTATCGAGAATTTCAGTCAATCTACTAAAAATCTAATGACAGAGAAATAACTTCTAATGCTTTACAACTCTTTATTATCAGTTAACACACACGCTTATGCATTATCGAGAATTTTAATCAGTCTACCATAAATTTTATTTTCATGTTATTTTCTATATTACAGCTTATATTACTACGCAATAACTTAAAAATAATGAAACGAATCCAGTTTCCAACACTAGCTTATACACTTTAATGTTGAATGAGAAACTCTCAAAAAAAAAATAATAACGGAACTTAAACTAATGAAGTGCTCTGTTCATGTAAAAATAACTTCTATTGCTTGTAAATATTTGAAAATCTTTATTATTACACACGCTTCGATCACGATTCGCTCCAATTACCTTGAACTTGAACGCTGTAGATACGAAAATAGTAGCGCATGAGATACACGCGAAATATTTTTATATGAATACGCTTTGCAATAGCAAAGCGCCGACGAATACGTCGGCGCCACCTCTCTCTCTCGTGTCGTATCAATGTCGGCTAATCTCGATTATTTTATTGTCGCAATTAAATTTGGGTGAGGTAATTGGGCTAAATTGACAAATTCCGTCAGATGAGTAGCTACGTAAATTGTGTGATTGTTGGAAAGTGGTCTCAAAATTGTTATACTTATTTTAGGCTTCTGAAAATTATAACTACCTACTTTTTGTGTCTTTTCTAAAGCAGAGTACTGTACTCCTCTATTTGTCGCTGTAGCCTTCTTATAATTTTGTGTATTTTATAATATTAGTATGGTTCTTACCTTAGTATGCATGTCACTCTTCTACGCTAAATTGATTTTTAGTTAGTTGATTTTTATGATTTTAATTTAAAATTGCTAGACTTTTATATACTCGTATATCACCAACGTCATCTGAAAAGCAGGAAAGAATTCTAGCAGCTTTATTTTTGTTGTTTTGATTTAATTAGGTATATCTAGAATATTAAAATGAGTCGCCAAATGCGTTGCTAAGTGCATAACTCATGAAATACGAGGTTGGTTCTTATGAAGGAAAAAAAAAGGTATATGTCGGGTAGGTATAAGGTTATGTACATCATTAATAAAATCGCATCGGGCCAGCTAGCTTATTATATAATAAGCTATATGGATTGTGATACCTATTTGACACCAGGTCAATGTTTGGTATGATGTTTACAGGTTCCAACTCGTAAACGAACATGTTCTCGACACAATATTTCTGATTGACGCAACATCCGTCACAAAGCGAAATGCGGGCGGTCGAAATCTTTCGATATACGACAAAATTTGAGAAAAATATATTAAACGCAAAGAAAAATACACATTTCAATGATTTTATTGATATTAATGTTTTTTATCTTGTTTTGATGCCTTTGTAAAATCGTTTAACATACTAAATTCTTGTCAAGGTGCCTTTTTAAAATCGTTTAACGGGCTTGATTTTTGTCCTGTTGTCTTTTTAAAATCGTATGACATAGTAGAATATAGATCATCGCTATTATGTAGTACATACTGTCGATGATAATAGACCGAACTAGTCGCGTCGGCCACAAATTAAAGTCCCAATTCCATCAATCAAATCTAATATGATTCATGATCACGAGTTGCTGTAATGGTGTTTATGGTCCTTGTTTTGAACAATCTACAAGTACTCTTTATTACCTACTTACTGTTGGATTGTTTTTTAGATTTTAATTTAACAAATACGAAGTACCCTAAACCGACCAGCATGTATGAAGAGATTAATAAATGTGAACGAAGCAAAAGTTGTGTGCCAGAATCGTAGCAAATGGAAAGACGTGGTCTCTGCCTACCCCTTTGGGAGAAAGGCGTGATGTTATGTATGTTATGAATGTCCCATACTTACGCGTATATAGCTGTCATTGATAAGTTCTACAGCTTACGATTTTGAATCATATTCTGCCTGTCATCCTTTTGGTTGTCTAAATTATCATGCCATGTTTTCATTTTCTCTCTGATGATAATCATCTCTGATATGCAAAGGTAGTCTGGAAGAGATAGCTCATACCGATTAGACCGCCTAAATTGTGCAACAATACTTTCATAGTTCTTCTCGTTTCCTAGTTTGTCTATGGATCGTTTGATATCTAATCTCATGCGAATGGGGCATTCTAAGTCTGTAGTTGGTATTTTTGCCTGGATCATAAACAGTCTCTTACAGTCCACTACTGGACATAGCCCTCTCAAATTGTTCGCCACTTTGCTCGGTCCTGGGCTTTACACCGCTTGTCAGCCATCTTGCCTAAATTGCTTCTGATATGGGCAGCCGGGCAGCCTACTGCCACTTCAGCTTTTTAATCTGGTGAGCTTCCTGCTTCTATTCTGTTAATTGTATTGTGCGAAATGTTACACAATTTAGAAGATAGAACTGTGTAGTTGATCATGCTGAGCATTTTGTAATGTCATATCAGTTTATAATACGAAAATAAAATTCATACAAGCAAATATATTAAAATTTCCATAAAACGAAGTCAAACCATTTATATTTATCTGTACAATTTTTCATTTCAAAATTTATAAATTTTCTTCCATCAATGACGCTTTATCCCTTCGCGTTCAACGATAAACGATTGTTGTTGTGAAAATTCAATTTGATTGATAAGATGCCGAGGGGAAATGGGATACTTTCATCGAAATATTCGGGCCGGTAGTGTATAGAAATTCGCCTATGTCTCTCGCCTGTTTAGATGCCAACGACTGTGTTTCGAGCTAAAACATCTGTAGTATGAGATCGCTAGACCTTCGGGCATCGTCCAGAGGTCGAGGCGTCGACCAAAATATCGCCACTCACGTAACAATCATTCGTAAACAAAACAATAAGGCTGAAGATACACGAAGTAGATTTATCTTAGATCAAACTTACAATATACGTCAAACTTTTCTTGCTTTATCATGTGAAACAAGCTTGATAGTAAAAGTTGGATTTACTAGCTTACTCGTTTATGAAGTAGGTAAGAGCAAAGACAAGATTTTGTATAAACGTAAACATTCTTTACGTAAGGTAAGTTCCGAAGGAAAACGATCATTGTAGATTGCTACTGATGATAACCGTTGAATACATTTTTAGAGAACGGAGAATGCAATGTTCGTGCTTAATTGGAAATAATAATAAATTAAAGAATGTAAGGAGAGTAAATTGTGAAACCTCCAATCTTTAGTACCTATTTACCTAGTTACGAAAATGTAAAATTTACGCTTAAGGAGCTGTCTTCGAATGCTTAAATTTCCATGGGTACTTAAGTTAATTTTGAATATATGCGTCATGTTATTGCTTCATAAAGATTAGTACAACAATATACTATTCTATTTATTTTGTTAACAGCTGATGTGCAACAGGCTTGCTACAGCGTTATAAACGCCCGAAGAATGCTTCTGTAAATCATAGTTATAGTATTATGATTGCATAGCAAGGAGCACACCCGTCTCAGTACGTAGAGAATAATAGCTTACTCGTAGAAGAACATATTCAGAACTTATTTGTAGTAAGCATTGGACAAAGTCAACTATTAAGATAATAAAATATTCGAAGATTGTTTACGACATTAAAAACTATTTAAAATAAATAAATTGCAGCAACTTCCTCTTCCGGTCTACGAAGTCTCGGTACGTAGAGAATAATGCTCGTAGCTCAGAAGAACATATCCAGAACCCATTCGCAGTGAGCCTTGAAGAAAGCCCACAAATAAGATAATAAAATATTCGAGGGTAACTTCACGCCGCACATTCCATTCCTTAGTTATTCGCGTTCACATATAAAGGAATTCGCAAAGAGTTTTCCTTTGGCTGGAATTCAAACAATTTAACATGCGCTCGAAAGGGTGGGCAGTCAAAACAATATTATATTCACTGCGAACCGACTGTACTTCTTTTCACGGTTGTGCCTTGAAAACATGAAAGTTAGTAATCGTAGTACAGTCAGCATCAGTCATTTATGAGCACGTAAGCCACTCAAACACACATGAACAGCCAAAAATATGTACACATCGAAAGTTTCAAAATTATGTACTACCCTAAGCATCAAATTCATCTAAGCAAGCAGTTGACAAATAGAAATAAATAGACAGCTTTACGCATAGTATGTTGTTATTATTTTGAAACTTTCGGTGTGTTTGGTTTTTTTTTAGCTTCTTTTTGTATGTTGATCTATTTGACTAACTTATCTGATACTGACTGTACCTACAACAGTAGCGTATATAAAGCTAGAAACCTACTTGCTCATGCCGAGTGGACACCGTTTAGTGTAATTTAGTTTGTTTTTCTACTACTTTGTTCATATTTTATATATGACTCTAAAAAACGTTTTTCTTTCTTTCTTACTTTGATTAGTGAAGCTTAGTTTTAACTTTTTTCTAATTGAGTAACTTACGTGCTTACAACGCTACTGCGTGTCTAAAGCTACGTAACTACTTAGATTTATGTGGCTTAGGCCTACAACAAAAACGAATTACGTAAACACTTCGCACGTAAGACGATTTTGTGATACACTTATATGGTTTTAGTTAGGGCATGGAAATACCGCCCACCCTTGATAACGTTACGGTGAGAACGAATTTACTGTGTAGATTTAATGGATAGGAATCGTAAATTTATTGAAACTAGCGTCGCATACATTTTTTTTTATGCAAGAGGCGGCAGACGAGCATGGACACCCGTATAACTCATATCGAGTTCTGGGGTCGCTGCCGGCCTTTTAAATAGGAGTACGCTCGTTGTTTTTTTCCCTTTTTCTGTATTGCAATCTGTCTCTATCCGGACATAAGCAGTAGGTAGATTTTGTGTGTAAGCTTTTCTGTGGTCAAGTCCAATGACCAACCACTTGAGTAAACCTTGGGTAATTTAAAGTTTTCGCTCGTTATAAATATAAATATTTGATCATTTTATTTTTACCGAGCTTACCACTGTATCAGAGACAGCAATAGCTACCTCAAATCCAAAATGGTCGTCCTTGATTCTTCGTCAACTTTTTTTTATTATTGCTCATATTCAAAGAATATGAAGATAACATCAAGAAAAAGATAGCCAAGTCAATTATATAAGCCAAAATCAGGGTGAGCTACCGGAATCTCTGGTGTATTTTTGGCATGATAATAATATGTCGGGCTTCATCCCTGGAAGCCTTTAATTTCACTGTCTACGTCCCCCGAATCTCAATTTGCGTTGACAAATTTATTCTTAAACGCTCGCAAGAAAGTCGGCTCCCGTCTTCATATCTCGTCGCGTGTCTCTGAATATTATTCATTAATTATACATATTTTATACCACATATCCCTGCCTAGAGTGTGGAAAGTTGAGACGTTTTCATTTTTTATTTTCCCTTATTGCAAGCTAGGAATTTGCCGTTTGTCGATGTAAAATATCCTTTTTATAATCCAGGTACGAATATTTTATTCTTCTTTCTACTGTACTATTTTAAATGTGAAAGTTATTTGGATTGATGTTTGTTACTCTGATGCAAAAACTGTTGAACGGATTTAAATGAAACTTTACAGTCATACGAGTATAGCACACACCCGTATTCCAGACATTTTAGAAAATTTATCGTTCTCGACCGAATTTAGCCGATATGAGACTTAAAACCTGCTTAACTCTTCTCGTAATACCCGCATTAGTAATAAGGTTTATTCAGTGCACATAGTTATATCTGCGATCTGTTAGTAAGTAAGCTTACCCTTGTCCCTTCATAAGGAGATACCAATATCCAATATCTATATTGCACTAAAGTAACCTTCTGTGGACGTGACTATCGTTCCTATAATGTTTCCGATATGACGACTATATGCTCGTATACTCTACTTCAGTTCACAATATGGTATAACTGCTGATACACTGTAATGTATTCTTATGTTAATTTCATTATTTTGATTCAAATTAGGTATTAAAGTTGTATGTAGTTTAAGAATGTATGTACTTAGTAATTTTAAAAAGCTGTGTACAATTTGCCACTGGTGTGCTTCAAATCAAAGGTTTATACATAAAACTGTTTATCTATTTTTATTTATTGTAGTAAGATAAACTTAAGCAAAGTGTTTTGAAGTCAAAACAATAGACCCGTGATTTGTTTGCTATCCAAAATTTTGTTAGAAACTAAATTTCTAATTATAATAAATGGACCGAGCAAATAAAACGACTGTTTCCCATCTCATCACAGTTGAAAAAAGTTGATAACAACCGGGCAGTTTTACGAGCGGGCGACACAAATTGCGTCGCCACAGTCTCGGCTAGAATTTTCTAGAAACAGATTTTTTACGACCACTCCCTACTGTTATTGCCAAGATACGGTCTTTGACGAAGATGATTTTAGTGTTTCACGAAGGCTGCTGTAGCAATTCGCGATTGATTAAGTGAATTAAAGTTCCAAGCTTCTTATAAATGGGACTTCCATAGAAGATTATGTGTATCTTGTAATAAGTTACATACATGGTAAAAATAATGTACGCAAATAATTATAAAACTTGTACTTAGCTGTTATCACGGTAACTCATTTTGATAGGTTCTGTAAAATTTCTCCCAAATACATTTCAAACATTTGTCCCATTCGTAAAGTCCATTATAGCTCGAAATATTTTGGAGGAATTTAAAAATGAAAAAATACAGATAATGGTGAGTTTGTGTAGTATTTACACCCAATGCGCAAATTTGTTGCCTCTTTAATTCGAACAACGACTAAATATTGTATGTGTACAGCCGGGTGGCTGAACATAACGACCGTTTACCTTACAGTTGAAACGTCATGTTCACAGGACCTTTTAACTGTACTGTATTTTTAGAACCTATTCTATTTCAGGAAAGTTCACACTCTACATCTTCATGGCCCTCTTACGTTTCATATTGAATTTACGGCATAAGAATGAAAAACTTTACAAAGGATTTTGTCTCCAACATAATGGTCATAAATTTTACATATACTCGTATTTCGAGACATGTTATGAGATAGCTAATTATCCGGTACCAATGCCGACATAATAGGCTAATCCATTTTAACAGCACATTAATTCCATTAAAATGTAGTTCTTGTAAAATCAACCTGCTCTTTTTACTCTCATTCATTTATTCGCGACGTCTTGAAAATTTTCCCGCTGATTTTCTTTCGCAAGACCGATTAGGTAATTTTTCGCCATTATTCCATGGACAATTTTCTCCGATTGATTCAAAGGCGTAGACCAATTTGCCTAATTGATTCAAATAAATCGTCGAAACAAAATCTATAAGCAATTTTGGTCCAAATTGCAACTCGTATTCTCCGAATGAAAAAGGAATACTGCCTTTTGGGTAGAATATTGATGTTTGGTAAAAATTACAATTACTTTCGGTTTAAATATGTACAGTGACCACGATAACCAGTTCTTCTTAGTTAAGTCGTATTGTATAAAAAATCAAATTGCATTGCCGTTAAAGTATTGATTGAGAATATTTTTATTGATATCCAAAAGTATTCCATCTTAATCCATTTGAAGATAAACAATAGCATCAATCTTAACTAATATTATAAAGCTGAAGAGTTTGTTTGTTTGTTTGTATGTTTGTTTGTTTGTTTGTTTGAACGCGCTAATCTCAGGAACTACTGGTCCGAATTGAAAAATTCTTTTTGTGTTAAATAGACCATTTATCGAGGAAGGCTTTAGGCTATATAACATCACGCTGCAACTATTAGGAGCGAAGAAATAATGGAAAATGTAAAAAAAAACGGGGGAAAAAATAACTATTCCACGCGGACGAAGTCGCGAGCACAGCTAGTTATGTATATCTTGATGTGGTCTTGCTCACTGTACGTGTCACCGTCTATTGGTTTCTTACTTAGGCTTATTTATGTGTTTACTTGCGAGGGATTGTTTTCATACTGTTTACCCTACTCGGAACTTCTCTTGAGGGCATTACATGCTTGTATAGAGGATGTTATTATTAAACCTATTACAGTATAATAATGTTGACTCTCCAAACAAAACTTCAACTAAATTCCGAAAATAATAAGGGTTATCTAAAAGGTAGCAAAGGGTTAAAACATAACGGTTCACTGATTTTGTATGAGTTTAGCGAAGTCCTTAACGTTGCTGGTCTAATAAACTGATTGAAATTGTATTGGTTTTACTGAAATTACTTTTCTTGTTATTCTACGTTATCATAACTTTTTAAACCTCACAATAAGGAGTCTCTGTTGATTTTAACTTTGATATCTTAAGTATTATCGGTTTATCATTTAAGTAGTTAAAATTTGCGTTCGTGGTAAAGATTAGCCAGACATTAGGAAAAAAATCGCTGACTGGCCTAGGTTGTGACAGACGCAAATATAAATATAAATGCGCCCTCCGTATGCATTCATGCAATGAAAAGATAAAAATTTAGATAGTATTCTTTCTTACGAGTATCCTGGTGTAGTAATAATAGTCTACTCGTACGTATTTGCAAATTACCGCACCTCTGCATACAGCAGAATTACCTATTGTACCAAAAAAAATTTGGCCTCTGCTGCTGCTTTTGACTACCAATTTACTTGGGCTTTTTTCCTAATCTATATTAAAAGTTTTTACCAAAAAAGATCCGAAAAAAAGAAACCCTCCCTCAATAATACTATAAACTGTAGAATAAAATTTATTAACGATACAAATTCGCAACAACCCATAGAACTCGATCAGAGACTGAAATGTCCACCAGATATATTTCTAAGAATAAGTATACGAAAAACTTGTGAAAGACCTAGATCAATAGAATTGTTCCTTAATAAGTCTTGCATTTAATGACTGTATCAAAGACGTGTGACGTTTAATAACGCCAACTGAGCATTTCTCAGTACTCGCAGCTTTATTTTCTTGTCCCAGTTCGCGTCTGGTGCTGAGAGAAACAATTTAGTATATCTGACCCATATCGTCGCCCACTCGATCCCTATTATAATTCATTGCTGCAAATATCTAGTAGAATTCCTCTGTGAATCGAAATGACTATGCAAATTGTCGTATAAATTTTATCTTTATAAGTTTAGTTTTCAGACTAAGAAGGCGTTTTGCTTGGTGAAACAATATTTATCTAACCAAAATGAAAAGATGTATGATTACATTAAAGGATTTTTCCTTGGCTATCACTCCTCTTAAATGCATTCCATTTAAGTTTTTGACTCTAAATTTCAATCGATAGTTTATATTCCTTGACTATGATCACCTACAGCGTTGCTCAGGTTAAATTTAAAATTTATAAACACCTCAAAATGTAGCTACGTTTCTCTATGCATTTCTTAAGATATTCCATTCTTAAGAATTTACTTCAGATTTCCACGAAACATAGTTTAGGTAAGAATCTTTTCCACCGGTTTTTCTACTACAAAGTACAAATTAATATAATAATAATGCTATAATAATAGCATAATGCAGATAGGCGCTTTATAATTTTGTCATACATTAAATCTTTCTTGGCAAAACTTCCGTAAATGTGCGTAAACAAACCAATCCAATTCAGTTATACTTAGCGATTCCAATCTCATTTAACAGTGACTGGGTGAAATGGAATTTGTAGCTTAGACAAATCTGATTGTGAAAGTTAAACTTAATACGACGTTAATACCTCGATAAATACGACTCGAAGTTAATCAAGGCTAAGAATCTAATGAAAGCTTCGGAAAATGTGATCTGGATTATGAAATCATTTTATGGGTCACCTGATCTTTTGTAATCGCTATCACGATTGGAATCGTTCAATCGTGAGATCCTGAGGTTATCTGCGGTTTGGGTCACGGTTCACGTACTTAGTACCTATATTTGTTATTATTTTTCTAATAACGTTTTAAATGCGGTTGTTTTTAAAAACAGTAATTGACTTTATCTATTAACATTCATCCTTAGACCTTCATGTTTGTTTGTACTCCTTATATTTAGGTCTCATTTTTCAATCGCCGGATAAAATTTTAACAGACAGGTAAAATCAAAAATGTAACCTTAAGACAACACGTCATTTAGTGTTATTTCTTACTAAATGCATGCCTCTTGAAAGCAGTTGTGCATTTTTATTATTTTGTTAAACGTTATCAGTCAAGGAGCTTAGTAGAATAATACCTCGATATGAGTTGCGTGTGTCCATAGGCATCACATTTGCTCGTCTGCCGCCTCTTGCATATAAAAGTACTAACTACAGGATCAGTATTTTAGCTCACTTTAAAAACAATTTAATCGTAGGTATTTGTATCGATTTTATTATATCGTACAAGTAATTCAATAATACTTGTAATTAACAAGTCAAACTGATATCCGATAACCCATAGGAAATATTGTCGTTTGTTGTTATAAATAATCTTGGTAGATATCTTTATCAAACGCGGAACTAGTAATAGCATGCACTGTTAAGATTAAAATGTACTTATATGCAATATTTGCTGCTGTAAATTAACTTGACAACAGTTATTGCTATGTATAAATTCTGTCATGTATAATTTATATAGGTTTCTTTCACATGGATTACTAACATTTATTTCGTATAGTTTATTCATCTACTGTAGTAGAAAATATCCAATAAACAATTCGCGGCGATAATATTTTTGTAGAATAGCCTATAAACGGGTATTTCAGTGACTACTTACTCGTTTTTTTAGTGAATAAGACTATCGAAAGATTTCAGATAACAAAAACGCATGACCTTCGCCCGGTAAATCACGGGGAAACCGCCTCTTTATGGTAATACGTCATTATTATTGCCCCATTGCTTAATTCATTGAAAGGTTTCATGTTCAGTGAAACCTTTAAATTTCGATAAAAAGTAAAGTAAGCATTTTTCTTTCTATATGTCGTTTTCTTCCCGGTAAAGCCTTCGTATTCCTTCCAATTCACCAATCCTCAATTCAGAATCCTACAAATTCGATCACTACGCTTTGTCTTTTTCTAACCAAACAGTTTGACAGTAGGTAACATACGTGATCTGGAGCAATATTCGACTAATAAATATGTTTCTGAGACACCGACTAACATTCGCCATTGAATAGGACTATTATTCTTTTCGTGTATGATCTACCGACCTTCGTAATGTATCAAGCGAGCCCAGTGACAAATAAATTCATACTCTCGTGGGTGGTAACAATTCGTCCTCAGTCCTTACGATAGATCTCGTGAACGCTAAATGTGCTTTACCATATAATTGCTATGTTTTTCTTTGAACTCACGCTACGAACCGTAGTTCGTGGTGTTGTGACGGTCTAAATACATTCCAATACCGTATTATCACGCAAAGGTGAAGTTTTAGTGGGAATTCTTCCAACATTTGGAGAATTGTGTGAAGTAGGCAAATGTTTTATACATTTGCCTACTGCAAATATTATTAAAATAGTAAAGAATGTTTACATACCCGTATATGTGAAATGGTTCATTCAATGGATTACAGAGAATGAAAGAATCATAATTGCTCCGACCACAACTTGTAAATGGGAGTAATACTTTTTGTTAAAATGTTGCCAGTTTCATAACTAAAATACAGTGTATTCTTTAGTAATGTACCATTACAAAAATATGTTTAGATTTAAATGGTAATTACTTCCTATTCTATCTAACAAAGATGGCCAATAGTAAGTGAGATAATATTTATTACTCCTACAGGTAATTAAAATTAACTTGAAAATCGACTGCTGAATATTAACCCCTTGGAGTGATTAGGCTATTTTTATAAACGCTAGAGCTACGCAAAATTAAAAAAAAACCTGTATTCGCTACGTTCAGGCACAAAGGGCTCAGGTGAATAACCTTGAGTCTGTTATTAGATATTCTGTCTGGACCCCCTCCGCCTAAACGGGCATATGTACTCTCACTGCCGCCATAACTCGCTTAATTATATACTTCGGACTCGTATTATATGGGATCGACTTCCAGCGTGGTTCCGAACGGATGTGTTACTTGGGGACCCTCGAGATGCGAGCTTATGTATTCCACAAGGACCTTTTGTGATGCCCATGTTAAAAGTCTGTCATCATTTATCAGATGATCTTCAAGCTATCAGTATACCTTTTCAGAACTTCCTAGTGGATTTAAGGAATTTGAGTAAACAGACAGCAAAATTTTCATCTGCTTTTGTAAGTGGGAAAAAGATCGCGCGCTCATTCCTCAAAAATTTGGACTGACCAATTGTAGCACTCATGGTCATCCAAATTTTACACAGCCGTAATGTCCGGTTCACATTATTCCAATCCAGTAATCAAGGCGGCCAATTGAGTCCAGTGCTGGATCCTTTATGCCTGGTTAACATTATTCCAGTAGCATTCGAAAATTGGTTTCAACTAACTAATGAGAATTGGGTATAAGAAACGTGGTGGACTGAAACCCGTGGAGGCAGATTATCCGCTTCAGATGTAACACTGATATTCACTACGATCTTCAACATCTTCAGACAGAGATTAGTTATGAAAATATTTGTAATACATATTTGGTTTGCCTTATTCTTTTCCTGTACCAATATTTTGCAGCCATTATTTTCAATCGCAAACTTTTTATCAATAATCCCTCGTATTTTTAAACCTAATTCCATCGGCTCCACCAAAATTGTACATGAAACGAATTCAAACGTTTACCTCGTCGGAACCTAACTATTTTGCCTTCTTATCGCCATTGTATATTGCGTGACCACGTGTTCCTTGAGGCAATCCTCGCGAATTAGGTTAAGTGGTATCGTTTCCTAGTATAAAAGAGCAACGGCATCTTTATGACAATAACTAGTGCCATTGTGACGATTATGCTTTATCAGCTATGTGTAGGATTGATGGCGTATAGCTGTATCGCTTATCGACGATTAATATGGCACTAAAGAATTGTTTTTTTTTTGAAATATGGGATGTGGCTGTAGTGAATTTTAGAATATTGTAAAATATCGTAATACATTGGTGGCATACAGCATCTAGCGGTTTTTCAAATTCAACTTTATGATGTCCTCTGTTAAAAATAATCTCATCTCCTTTAGATCTGTGGTTTTCTTCTAGCCTTTGATATGTTGTTAATAAATCTCACGAGATTAAGTCCTTGCACTCCGACACATGCCGATATAATTTATTCCTAAAATTTATTCAATTGGTATTGCATACAAAACACGTTATTCACGTCTTGAATGTTTTAGCACCATTTTGCTTCATGCTGTAATACGACGTTGCTCTGGTTCATAGGTATTAGTTTCTCGCTAAAAAGACAGTCACGTTCAATTTTGCATGTTTCTGCACTTCGATGCAAGATAACTTTGTAAACATCACAGAGGTAATGTAAGAAAATGGAACTTTGATGTGAGCTAGGAATTTGTGCTATTTATATGTTTTTCTTGAAGTGGTAACATTTTTAGCCAGTACATGTGTACTAGTAAGAAACGAATACATATTTATTCACACTGCAACTCGTATTATCATTGTTGCTACATGGAATCTTAAAAGCTCAATGAATCACACCTACGTTTTTTTTATTGGCGTTGCTAACTGCACTATTGGCAGTAGTCCAATTAATCAGTATTTTTCGCTTTATCGTGGCTACTTTGTAACTGTTTTTGTTTGCATCATCTAAACTTTCAGAACAGTCAAATAAAACGTTGATCATATTCCTTACTATTCCTTACTCAGCAGAATTAATTTATTGACATTGCGTGCCGTTTCAGAACTTTGGGACATGTTTTTCCTCGTGTTAGAGCAAAAAACAAAAGTTAATGGTCGCAAATCATTTAAGAGGGAAGTAATAGAGGTACAAAAAAGAAATAGCTAACGGTTTTTGATAAAAAATGAAATCAGCATACATGATGAGATTTTGTGATATTTTTTTAAAGATTTCATTGAGACTGAGAGAGTATTGAAAGAATCATAAAAATCGGTCCAGTAGTTTTGGAGCTTATTCAATATGTACAAACTAATCAATAAGATAGTATACCTGTATGACTGGCTCGGTGGCTCAATTGGTAGTAACCCCTGCCTTCTGAGCCAAGGGTCGTTGGTTCGATTCCCACCCGGGACAAACATTCGTGTGATGAACACTTGTGTTTGTTCCGTGTCTGGGTGTTTATATTTGTATTTAAGTATTTATTTGTGGTACCTTCGTTGTTCCGATACCCATAACACAAGTGCTTAAGCTACTTACTTTGGGATCGGAGCAATGTATGTGATGTTGTCTGATATTTATTTATTTATACAAGTTGTATGATGCTCTAACTTTTTTTATGCTTGATAAAAATATATAAATACGCACATAACGTCAAATTTCTGCAATAGAAACATTTAACAGTAGTCGGCTATTATCAGTATTATATTTCAAGTCTACAGTCCATTTAATATAGCTCATAACTGCGGTTGTACATTATTGCTCGTGACTATACCGTACCCTTATAAGTACAAGTAGTATCATAGGTAAAACACAACCCTCTTATCTATTTCGCGTGCCTCTTTCGGCTGGCTTTTAGGCTCGGGTTAACGAGAATTCCACACGACACGTTACGTCTCATAGTCTTGGCGTTTTAGGGTTAACATTTGCCTGAGAGCATAACGATGTTACAAATAAACAAATAGAAATATCCTTCTTTATGTAGGCCTCAAGAAGGCACTTACGCTATATAAATCAGGAAGTTGATAAACTACAGCGAGCCGAAAGGGATACACGTAAGTTGCGGTTTCTTTACAGCCGAAAGAGAACATTGGTAGGCTAAAATTTAAATAGGTACATCTCGAACCTCAAAATTAGTGAGTCAAGATCTAAAAAAACATGTCAGATTTTTCGAAAAATATTTTGATGATTTCCAACCTATTGTGGAAGTCTAAATAAGGAAATACATACATGCAATATTTGGTAGTATCATCACTGCGTTTCTAACCAGTCTTGCCATATCTTGGATCATGGTCGAGACTACTCAAACCAACAAAAACGGGATTATGAAGTACGAAGATAAGGTTCAAAAAGTGTATTTTACTTTGGAACTTTGCAGAATATGCGTAAACTGCCGGCTAAAGTATTCATACAGTTGTTATATTCAAAGTCGCATCATCATCATCATCAGCCTGCAAACTTCCACTGCTTGGCATATCTATAGGTGCTACGTCCTTTAGCCCATTCACATAGCGACTGATCTCTATCTTATTGATCATCAGCTAATGGGTTAAATTACTACAAGAATACTCTGTAATCATCGTCAGCTTACAATAGTCCACTGCTGGACATAGGCCTCCTTATGACAATTGTCATTTTGGGGGGATTTGCCTTGGTCACCACGCTCGGCAGGTGGGTTGGTGAACGCTAGATTTCATTTTCATTTTTTGTACCCAGGTAAACATTGGTGCCCGTTTCCTGATATTCCCCTAGTCGTCTTCTACGACACCCATGTGAAAGTCATATGAATACGGGTGGTATTATCAGGTGCCACTTTCACACGTTAAAGATACAGCCCTGAAGTACGTTGCCTTTTTATTGCCCTTACATTGTTCATTCTCCCACATATTCTTTGTTATGAATATTTCAGGTTTTAAATTTCACGTTCGGGGTTGTAAATCTTTAATGGTTCGTGATTTATCTACAGATACGGTTGAAAAATTTCAGCTAATATTTATGTTTAAGACGTTGTGGCTTTCATCTTTTTACTCCGGTTGTATTGGTAGGGGAGCCCAAGGGGGGATTTCGGGAGTTACTAAAGCGCGGCAGATTAACATATAGGGAGATACCTTGTACCCGATTAAATACTTCCACCAAACATGAGTCCCGTAAATGCGGCCGCCCGTCAAGGATAAAGGATCAGATTAGTAAAAAAAAGTTGATCATCAGAAATTCTTGAGCGCGTCAGATTAAGGTAGGGTGAGTTAGTTACATGCTAAAAAGTATATATTCCACTAATCTGACAATTTCCGATTGTCGTTAAGAAGTAGGTGGGTTACAAACTTGTAAAAAAAAAACGTCATCTCGACTTTCTCGAGCGTGGCTAAATTTTTTTTTATTTTGAAGGAAATAATTCAACGTTCACAAAAAATATATAATCTGACGATTTCCATAAGCCGAAGTAAGGAAAACTAATTAATAAAGTTTAATGCGTGCAGCTACGTAATCCCTGTTTTCCCCACTCCGCGTTTCTATTCCTCTCTCACTTTTTCTCTATCTATGACTCTCTCACTCCGTCCCCACTCTGGTTTCTGTTGCCATGACGCCATGACGACAAAGATTTGAAAAAATAAAATAAAAATTTTTTCAATTGTCAGATTAGGCGAATCCCTCTAGATAATCGTCAGATTATGAGACAGCACGTCTAGGGTATATAGATGAACCATATATATCTTAATCTGACGCGCTCGAGTATTTCAAAATGGCGATTTTTTTTTACACAGTTTAAAAATGGCCGCGAGTTTGGGTCACATCCAAATCGTCAGATTATTATATAAGAGCTTTTTTTTAGGTTCACTTAACACCCCCTTAGAAAATCTGACGCGCTCGATTAAGTTTTTTTTTTTATCGATTTCAACCCTTACGTATGACTACCCCCATCATGGAAACAATCAGATTAACATACGTACATCTTCCAAAATACGTAAAACATTTTATGCTATCAATATCTGACGCGCTCGAGTATGTCCATGCATCGGTTTTTTTTTACATTTTTGAAAATTTATAGCCGCTCCCCCCACCAATGAAAGTGTATATATTATATAACATTTTTTTCTTCTGATTATCTAAGCTTCGCAATCGAATAGGTCTCTATAATGCTCGAGTAAATCCCGATTTAGCATCCCGGGCTCCCCTACTATATAATAGAACGTTGAGCCCCTGGGTAAAAAAAAACAATATTATGGACCATAGTCATAATGTTTAAAATATAAGCATATATGAGCGTGTTTATGTTTATTAAAGAAAGATGAAGTTATAAAGCGAAAAGAAACTAGTTTAGAGATAACAATAAGAATTTATGAGATCGATGTAGTATTGAATCAAGGTTCAATTGATAATATTGTATCCTTTCGTTTTAGTTGCGAAGATAAGCTGTTACCTAGGGCGGTTATAACTTTAACAAACGATAGCTGCTTAAATCTGTAACACTGTCACATTCTTTAGACAAGTCTTAACTATTTTGACTCGGTCCGTTTATCTGATGTGATCGCTAAAACTCGTTTGAATTTAGGGTTCCGTACCCAAATGGTAAAAACAGAACCCTATTATCAAGACTTCACAGTTTATCCGTCCGTCTGCTGACATACAGTCATCATTATCTCAAGAATCGTGATAGCAAGACAGTTGAAATTTTTACTAATTATATACTAAGAACAGAATAAAATAAATATTGAAGGGCCTATACCGATATCATCAACAATGGCATCACCGATTTTTACTTTCGAAACTCTTAGTGCGCGATTCCGACTCTCACTTGGCCGGCTTTTTTGTATCGTGACTGTCTGACTTTGTGTGTCAGTCAAGTTATTGTTGCTCGTGAATTTTGTGGGTCGTTTCATCATTAGCATTTTGTATTGAAAGACCTGTCGTATGAATTACTGTAGGTTTTATTTTTTCTAAAATATGTCTCATTTACTTTGCTCTAAATACAAGTGATACTTGAACTTGAATATGTGTAACATTGTTATGTTTAGAAGATTCTAATGTAACGCGTAGTTTATTGTTATCAATTAGCTATTGTTCTACGGCTTAGTATACGAGAGTATGTTAGTCTCGTGGGTCAGAATGGCATTGGCAGTGATCACTAGACGATTCGAGATGCTTGCCGGTTTGCGTCACTCGGTTCTGATATTCAGTTCTGTACTTTCTGTCTGTTTCCGCACAAAGTTGACAACTTTTGTCACCAAATAGTGTAGATAACCCGAAATTGCCTCTGCAAGATTACGATAGCTCAATTACTTCACTAGGAGAATTAGTAGTCCAACAAAAATGAGCAGACGTGATGCCTAACTCGCCTTTCTCCTTTCTTCTCAACCCGTAGCCACCTAATGCTGAGTGTAGGTCCCTTCCATGGGGCGATTTTAATTTGTCTTTTATCTTCCTCATCCAATTTTACTCTGTCCACCCTTATAAATAGGCTCCTAGGCTCACACTTCTCTGTTTGCTGTTTGTCCAGTGTTTTTCTATTCTAGGACTTTTCTGCTCCATTTTTTGTCATCTCTAGCACATATGTGGCCACTTTTTTTACAATTACGGTCGCTAGGCCGGTCAATTTAGTTAATCTTCGTATTTCGCTTATCGTGTACGATTTGCTAATTCTAAAAATAACCACGTTTGGGGTATTCTGTCATAAAAAGTTATGACTTTTACATTACAGCTAACAATCGCAGGCCTTTTGTTTTTTTTTCAACAAACAGGGACGAAACATTGAGCGCCAATTAATATAAATAAGTCCAGTTTACTTTATGGTTACTACGTGCTTCGACTTGTAAAGGTTTTATCAGCCTTATACACTTGTCATACATATCTATTTACTCGCAAACGACATAAACATCTATTTGGTAGACGCTGTCGGCACTCGTAATATTTTTCTTTGATATAGTTCCTATCAGATAGGTATTTATGTCCTGCTACTATTTGTTATTATCATCTTTTTCCGAATGAATCTATACTGGTATCTGTCTTATTCTATTTTCATACTATAGTATGTGCTTTCTTAGACTTTTCTTTAGAAAAGTTATAATCATTCTTCTTCGCATTTAATTTTACCGTAATTATAACGTTGACCATTAATAAACCAGGAAGGAGAATGTTTACAGTTTATAAACATAACAAGATAATCGGTTGCATTAAAAATGGGTCATCCTACATTTTTTGAAGCTATCTATTGTCTAGCTTTGCAGCTGACTGTACCTTAATACATTCGGTTCCGACGAAAACCTGTTTCGTTATTCAACAATGTATGATATATATCATTTTTTAAATATGTACTATGAAATATTACTATATACATATGTGTCAGCATGATAGCTAAAAAATGAATTTCCATTATGTTTGGTCAGTGGTCACGGAAAGGTCTAATCAATTCTTTACCGCACCTTATCGTAAAGCTGATTATAGGAATGCCCTCAGTAGTCCTATAAAAAGAGATATGTGATTCTCCGTCCCTTTCCTTGATCTCTAATTGGTGCTTAGCTCGTTGCAGGCCCGATGTAATATACTTAGGAAAGTAACTGCCGGCTTACTATAAGAATAAATCGATCCCAAGAGACGATTCGTTATTAGGATCTACGTGCCTATGTTGCAATCATTAATCTTTATTACTTTATCGTGTCCCGGACGGAATGTATTTAAAAGGATTAACTTTGATACGAGTTTCATATTTTGTTGAAAAAAGGAATGGTATGCCTTTTTTCATATTTCTAAACATAGTTTTGGTGACAATTACACATTTTAAGTATTTATCTTAGCAAAGAAATAATGAGTTTCTTACTACAATATTTTTGAAACTCATTAGTTAAGTAGAGGAGGAAAACGCATAGGCTTTGCCGCTCAATTTCATTAGCCAACTTTTCATAACTTGCTTAATTTGACCGCATAGAATAGCCGTAGCAGTATAGAATTCATATCAGTAATTTGAAAGAATTAATTAGGGTCACGTTGTCGGCTCATTATTCTCCCTTCCAACATTACTTACTGCCTTTGTTGGACTTCATCAACTCATTAATTAAACTAGCTTTAGTTATAATTTCCAAAAAATGAGCATAACTCAAAATCCAAAGAGTCGATCCCGTCATTTCTAAGGTAATCACTCACGAATCGTGCGTGACCAGACCACGTGAAAGGAATATGAATAGAAAATGCTGTCGATACAAAAAAGCGAAAAAAAAACAAAATTTACCTAAAATGGACGAGATGTGGTCGTTTAAAGCAAATATATCCGTCCCTTTTACAGAAACAGATTTTTCTATAGAGTAGTACGAGTATACGCGTATCTAATGTAAGGTGACGTCATCCAGATGATCGGATTTCTCTGCCTGATTAATAACTTTGAAGCTTTATAACTTGTGTAATAGAAAGGCAAAGGTATTCTTAAAGCTCTTCGATGTTTGAACGTTGAAATATTTCAATAAATCCATAAAAACCATCTATTATCTAACTCGGCATAACTCCAGTGCCCCAATCCCGTCATTTCTAAAGTTAATCCCTCACGAATCGACCGTGACCAGAGCACGTGAAGGGGAATTGCCCAAATCGTGTCTAACAAATGTCGCGAGAACCTTCCGTCTTCCCACTGATCCCGACTTATGACGCTGCCGACTCGAGATAAAGAATCCACTTCATTTCCTCGGCTGTTTGAACTGACTCCCAAGAGTTGTCCGGTAAACACTCGTCCAATTTATTTTCCTGTCGCTAAACACGTATTCCTATTTTCTTTACGAATTTTAATGGCGATGTCGAGTAGGCAAATGTCTCTGCCAAGTCTTAGGGCTCATTCAGGGGGACATTCTTAAGAAGTTCCTGTCGTAGCAAAGATTTGCGGTACACCAATTAAACGATAGAATATGTCTGACTTATAAGTATTATGAGATCTGGAGTGGATACCGCTTCTCGGCAAACCTTGTGTAGGTGGGACGCCCTCAGGCTAGATGAAGTGATGATTTACGCAAGATGGCTGGCAAGTGCTTGATGCAAGAAGCCTAAGATCGTCCAAAGTTGCGAACAATTGGAGAAGCTTAAGTCCAGCAGTGGACTTCGAAAACTTGATGACAATATTCGAGATTGTTCGGAACAGTGACATCTTATCCAATAACTAGTCTAATTCTAACATTTTACACACATCTCTGATGGAACCCAGACTTTTTACGGAGTCTATGGGAACCAATTTACGCGTGGTATCCTTTTTACCCAGCTAACCCTTCTATAAATCATCCCTATTCTTTACATACGAGCTCGTTACGCCAGAACCAATATGTTATTTTTTGCTTTTAAAATATGGGCCTCCTTAGAATAGTATCATGTGATGTGATAATAAAAAAAAATGTGGAATGTAAATACTTACATAAAAATTGATGAATAAAATGACAATAAAAAACTATCTAAACACTAAATACAATTGCTGCTAGGTGTTCACAGTATTTTCACATCTTTTATTCATGTCAACTACATTATTATACCCGTATCTAGAAACAGGTTAGACGTATTGTAATTTAGTTGAACAAGCAAATTCTTGATTTCGGAAAATGCGAAATTTATTTAATAAACTTTTTCTTTATTCTCGTGCGCATTTTTTCATAGTGACTATAAAATCGAGAACTGATAATGTTAAACAAGGCTGTATGTATATGTAATATTACACATGGCTGTGGTCACCAGTACTCTTGGTTGGAACTTGGCTGACACGCCCCCGCGTATCTAGGCTAAGCAAATTGTCACGGAAACTGATCTCTATCTTATTGATCATCAGCTAATGGACTACAGCACTACAAGAATACTCTGTCATCATTATCATCATCAGCCTACAAAAGTCCACTACTGGACATTAGCCTTTCCCAATGACAATTGTCATTTGGGGAAATTTGCCTTGGTTACCACGCTTGGCAGGCGCGTTAGTGACCGCAGTAGATTTTATTTGTACTCAGGTAAACGCTGCTGCCCGTTTCCTGATATACCCATTGTCGTCTTCTACGTCACCCCAAAATATTTTGTATCTACTCGTATTTATATGAGTTTTCGTTTGTTGCAGTGTTTTCGAAGGGACAATGCGAGACTGGCCAGTACCGTTTCCTCGCCAAGACCGGCGGCTACGTCTGGGTTCAGACCCAGGCCACCGTCATCAACGACAAACAACAGAAGCCGGTCAGCGTGGTCTGCGTCAACTATATCATCAGGTAAGTCTAGACTAATAAGCCATTAACGTAGGACGCTAATTTAATTTTTTCCGCAAAGTGTACATTCCAGGACCGCAATTTGGTATAAAGCCTAATAATTCAATCCAATTTAACTTCCACGAAGAAATGAAGGTAAGTAATTATTTTGAGTACTTTTTTATTGTCCAATATCTGGTTCTTAATTAATTTACTGGTCTGTTGTATACTCCGTCGCCTACATACATAGTTTGCTTCCTATACCGTGTGTTGTAAACGAGGCCTTATCTTGATAGATCGCCTTTTAGTTTATGAAGTACTTTCATTTAGTAGAGGACTGCCATTTTATTACACGCCTTATTAAACCTACGCGTTCATTAAGAAGGCCGTTCTATAAAAAGATTACCAGTTCGACCAAAGTTAGGTAATATGAAACTGTAATTGATGAACTAGTGAATTAAGTCGAAATGTAGAATCTATTATTCTACGCGACTTCTGTTAAACTAAGGGAAGATTTGGAAAAGGCCGGCCTTTCATTACCAAGTTCAGCGGACGGTTCCCGTGTAAATTAATATCCTTGTCGGGTCCCTTGATATCGGGGAATGTAAAGCTGGAACCACCTTTATAAGGGTCGCGTTTCGATTAAGGAGCGAGAACTTTGAACTTTTCGGCTTATAACAATTTCTTGAGCGCAGATTCCAATATGTACCCCTATTATTACAGTGTTGCGTTCTTTACATCTTGTTATCGATGTTAAGGGATCTCTATACACCATTATTTTTAAACAACATCAAAAGAATGTTCTCTGTCCTACTGAGTAGATGTTGTCTGTTGTTTTTTTGGAAGCGATATTTTCGTCAGTTCTGGACCGTATAAATTTATTGCTTGTCAGTTGAAAGGGTTTGTTTTACGTACTGCTATCACCAAGCCGGCTATATGTATAAGATCTTGTGATATCACGCGAGACGAAAGGACAATATCTTGTTTTGCTATTTTTTCTTGTAAATGCTACGCATCAATTCTTTTCAAGTTTCAGTTTCAAAATTTTATCTTGCTCTTGCGATATAGGACGACAGATCGCGACTTCGGCGTCGATTTACATCGCGAAATTTATATCAACAAAGCCTCGATGATTTCAACTATGAATTAACTCATTATAAAATGCAAACTGTGTGTAAGTCTGAACTTATCACAGTGATAGTATACGCAACAGATACACAAGGCTTAGATGATCTAGATTACGTGTCAGGGGCAACGCTTTGGCTTGTTCCACTATAATAGTCCGTTTGTTGGCACACTTACGCTTTGTATCATACTCGTATTATTAAGAGTCTTTTAAATACTTGTTATGTAGCTCTCGTCAATTACTCTAATGCGTTTATTGCATTTTATAGTGACGAAAACAATAAATACAGATAGTACTTTGTCATGACTGTTACTTTCGTATTTATTAATGTGGAGTCGAGCAGAACGGGATGAAGTAGATAGGCTGAACTTATAGAGTATTGGGATCAGAATGGCTGATAATGAATCATCATTATCATGATGATTGATGATGTTTTATCTACCAGTATATTTAGTCATGTCGACAATCATTAACATCAGAGTATCATTGTTCCGCTTACTAAAGCTTATTCTAGGGTCCGCTACAAATCGACAGGTCATTGTGACAATTGCTTATTGTGCTATCGCCTTCACCTCTAATTTCGTACACATAATTATCTGAATGTACCAATTTCCATAAACGTCTTTTCCTGCGCAGTTCTTCCATATTTTGGATTGATGTGATACAACAAGGATACATGTATAAATACATACATATCTTTACATGCCAGTTCATTCTCTTCCATAAACGCCAATATAAACTTTTCCTATCCGTTTTGTTTTAGACGAAGTTTTAATTAATACCCCATTAATTTTGAAACAACTCACAGCCCTTAATGAACTCGATTCAACTTTTTCTCTGTTAACTTGAAATTTATAACTTTTAGAAATTCCACTTTGAAAAAATAATAAAGCACCACAAAAATATATTGCCGTTATCAGTTACTACGAAGTTTAGAAGTCGTCGGGTACATTGAGTTGGAACTGGATGAAATTGTGAAGAGTTTTAACTTTGTTCCACCCGCCCTTGCAAGTTTCCTAATTGAACATGACTCGCTGATGCAGATATATTTTCATTCTAAGGGTTTCTGTAATGGAAAACTGAGTTTATCTTGTAACAGATTTTATACGCGTAGGCTGCTGTTCAATAGAGCTTGAAGCAGTAGTAGAATAGGCTATAAACACTTCTTCTTTACTGGCAAATATCATCTTCATATTCTGCTGTAGGAGGTCTACTTCAGGATATAGGCCTTTCCTAAATGCCTTCCACAATGGACGTTTATAAGCTACCCGCATCCTGCCTCATCCTGCGACTTCTAATAATGTCGTCAGCCCACCTCGCTGGATGTCGTTCCACGCCACGTGTCCTGAATGTCTGTAACTTTTCATAAGATATCATCCAGATAATACTGACATAAACAAGTATAACAAGAATTCAAACACGGCATTGTAGTCAACTAAAACTTTGTCGTTCACAGATCTATGGCCCATGATTCGAAGTGTCGACGAATTGAGGCGTTCCGACACAGTGCTGGTATTATGATTAACTTTTCAATAAAGTCGTTTATCTACATCAAGTAGAATCGCTTTACGTTCTTTAAATGCGATCAATATCGCGCCTTCACTGATTAAGATTTTTACGATAGCCCCTCAGTGACGATCACCTCAAAGATTTAAGCCCTCTCGCCCCGCTCTCGTTAAATTTAGCATCGTCGGGTTTAAATTTAAATCTTATATATTTTCCGAGATATTTTCGGCTCCTGACAATTCTTTTATTCGCAGCTTCCTCATGCTAGAGTAGGGAATTATTAGAATTTATTATAGTTATAAATTCAAGAGGCCCTTCGCCGTAATCGCGTTTCTAATGCCAAGATGTTATACCACACGGATTGTGTTTTATATGAATTTATAGCTCTAGTATGTGTAGGTATAGGTGCTATGTTTTTCGTCAGCTTTCATTTTCTTACCTACTTAATGTCATTGACATTTCATTATGTTTTTACGAGGCTGTTTCAGGCTACGATAACTTTTCTTTCCTACTTTACTGGCACAAACAAATGTATTACAATGTTGCGGTAGATTTTATTTTACGAGAAGCGGGTAACGCTGGAAACACATTCAATTTACTTAAATTGGGCACTGTTATTTTACGTTTTATGCCATTTAAGTATTTGTTCATAAAATAAAATTGTCATATTGTACATTTAAATAATCAAAATTTAAGTATATAAATCCGTAGAAATATCAAAAACCTAACTTTAGCTTATGTACATACATACTATGTAACTGATCTGTAGTAAAGAAGCAACGCATCATAAATTCTGTAATAAACTTTTGGGACCGAGATAATTGAACCGATATGTGGAAATCGGGGAAAATAGGAGTAGGGTTGACAGGTCTCGTACTAATCAACCGTTATAAAAATAGAAGTAACACATACTTTTAGGTTTCCGGAAAAGTGGTGAGGTAACGAGTGTATAAAATCGAAAGTTATCACTATCGATCGATATTGACCAATTGATTTCTCCATCGATGGACACCTAGATGCTATCGTTTAGTGTAGTTAATCAGTAACGCTCACGTTTTCTTCGTACGGTTACATGAATCATCTGATAAGATTACATGGATTAATTTTTGTTCCCTTAAATCCATGTTACCGCTACCTTCTAAAAACTGCATCACATTTGTTCGACCGTAGCATAAAAATTGTCTCGCAAGATGCGCTCTTACGCAACTATTTGTAGTTACTAACAACGATAGCTTAGTCCTATTTGGCTTGATAAGATACTCTATATTATTAGATTGAAGGTCGCCGAGCTGAAAAGCTACGAGCGAACGCCCCTCAACAAATAAATCTCGGTTTATTGTTTCCTATTCCGTCGTAAGGAAGCCTACTCGAGACGGGTTCAAGGCTACCAGCTAGCGTATATTATGGCTATCGTGTTTTGTTTTTGGCTCGTGATAACTTGCGTGATTTTGATTGCAAACAAACGCGAACCATTAGAAAAGTACGGAATTGCTTTTGTGATTTTGTAACGCTATAGGAAATATGTGCCAGTATAGGATCAATGCGTTGTGATTGTGACACTGACAAGACCGTTTTTGTTTTGAATATGTAAGCTAACAATATCTAAGCTGTAAAAATTCAAACTTCGGCGACAAACTAGCTTTGCTTAGGGTAAGCTCGAGACCCTCGGCGAGTACTTATGTGAGCCGTTGATGACGATAATGAGGCAAAGTAACGAAAAATGAGGATATTTATATATCAGAATCTGTAGACAGAATTCAAATCTCCACAGTTGACCTATAACTATATTCCGAACATAACAAGAAAATTGGAAAAATATACTCCGGCACATTCAAGTAAAGAGAGAAGTTCAGAAAACTCTAAGTTGATAATAATTGCCACTGCAACGTAAACGGCAATATGTAGTTATACCTAATTAAAAAGTTATCTCATAGGAACCAAGAAGTAATGATATAAAATATATTTTTTGTAAGTAAAAAAATTATGATATATGGTTAATTGGTTGACCTCAGACAAATTCATAACAATGTCATGTGCTTGTGAGTTGCTACGGCCTAGCGTCAAAGTGTCTGTAGATGCTTTTTGTAATCTAATAATTGGAAGGATGAACAGGTCACAGTTCACTGTTTATCTAACGTTTATGTTGCATTATCTCTGCATGCTCTGATGAACTAAAAGCAGACTATCTGCACGAGATACACGCACTATATCATGCGATTTGTTTACATAAGTGCCTACCTACCAATTTTTGGTATCACAAAAATTGTATATAATAAAAAAACACTAGAGATAACATTTCCCATTCTCCGTATATCGATAATTAAAGAACTAAATGAATCTTTCCTGCTGCTCCAGATGTTTTTAGGGTTCCGTAGCCAAAATGGCAAAAACGGGACCCTTATAGATTCGTCATGTCTGTCTGTCTGTCTGTCTGTCTGTCTGTCTGTCTGTCTGTCTGTCTGTCCGTCCGTATGTCACAGCCAGTTTATTCCGAAACTATAAGAGCTACATTATTGAAATTTGGTACGTAGATGTATTCTGTTAACCGCATTAAGATGTGACAATAAAATCAGAAAAAAATCCAAAATTTTTGGGGTTCCCCATACATAGAACTGAAACTCAAAATTTTTTTTTTCATCAAACCTATACGTGTGGGGTATCTATGGATAGGTATTTGAAAATGATATTGAGGTTTCTAACAACATTTTTTTCTAAACTGAATAGTTTGCGCGAGAGACTCTTCCAAAGTGGTAAAATGAGTGTCCCCCCCCCCGTAACTTCTAAAATATGGGCATGATAAAACTGAAAAAAATATATGATGTGTATTACTATAAAAACTACTAACGAAATTTGGTTTGAAGGAAATCTAGACAGTAGTTTTTTTTTAAACGTCATAAATCAAATTACCTAATTTTTTCATTCAATCAGTGGTACGGAACCCTACGTGCGCGAGTCCGACTCGCACTTGGCCGGTTTTTTTGTTTATAGATTTGTAATAAATATTTTCTTGCCCTCGGGAATGGTAAACATCATTAGATGACAGGTAGGGATATCTTTTTCTAACACCCTGTCAATATAAGACTTGCGCTCATATTTTCCAAACCATACGACCGCTTACTCTAAGAAACTCCCCATACAGAATTCAGAGTACGCTTGACACTAATAAGGTTATAATTCCCGAATCCCCTAAATTCCGCTTAGCTGACTTATAGTTTAAAATGCTATATGAAATTGGATACCTGCTTTTTTAGTATAGAAGGTAGATTTTAAACATAGGTATGTATTTTTTCCATAATCAAACCCAGAGATTATTACGAACACAAACACAAAGGGGATAAATTCTCCTCTTCAGTTAATCCCGAATTAAATTATACAGGTATCCCAAAAACTGGGTTTATTGCATCCGTATGCATCACTTAAATGAACGCAAAAGCTTCACGAATAAATCTAAAATTAAACGTAACGTAAACTTCCCTTAATAACAAGGTTATTGGCGAGAGGAAGACGCTTCAATTAAGTGCAGGCTTTACTTAATTCCCTCACATGTGGTGTGCGTACGTGTTTGAGGCGTAATATAACGTTTGCCAAGTTCTTTCCTCCATTCTTCCCATTGCCGTATGTAGGGCTATCACTCGCCTACATATTAATATCTACTTTTAGAATGCTATCATTCTGGTATTGAAAGCCTTTGAGTTATACTTTAGCAAACACTTGTTAACAAAACAAACGTAATCGCAAGTCTCCATTCTCCAACAGGATCTTTATATTGATTCTGCTGATAGGAAAATAAAACTGGTAAATGAATCAAGAACAAAATTTAAGGATTATTTACTTTTATTCTATTTCATGCAAACCTACTCAAAGTTTATCAATGAAACTAACATTATGCTATGGTTCCATAATGCAGAATTTAAGGAGAAATTTAACATTTTTCGTGTCTTAGTTAATGTATATCGCTATATACATAGCTGTTTTCATTGACTTTAGATAAAATACGGTATGTTTTGTTGAGAAAGCCTCTGTAAAATATATTGTATGATACTGTTGACAGTAAAATCTCAGTTACAAAGTGTAGTGCGCGTACTTGTCAATTAGCAAATTCCACTGATGCACGTGATCGCTTCTCTCAATCAGTCCAAATGTTTGTTATCGGACATAGGACATTTGCCAAAAACATGACTACTTATAACATAACACTGTGCTATTTTTGCTCCAAGCTTGTGTGTATTTTTAAATATTTCCTTAATTGTGTTTCACGGTTGAGATACTTTCAAGTTAATAGCAATAGAATTTTTTAGGTCGCTTTCCTTTAGCGGACGTGTGTTACGAGTATACTAAATAATATGTAGGTCGTATCGATTTTATGCTGCGCCCTCTTTTGTTGTGTATTACTTGTATACAACATGCTGTGATTTCTGTTGTCCACGTTCCCACAACATCATCATCATTAGCTTTTTACCCACTGCTGGACATAGGCCTCCCCCAATGACAATATTGTCATGACACGCTTGACGGGGCGGCTTGTTGAACGCAGTATGTTTTATTTGTACTCAGGTGAACGTTGCTGCCCGCTTTCTGATATTACCTTAGTCGTTCTACGACACGCACGGGCTGAGGTCGGACGGTCCTATTCTAAATCCGGACACCATATTGATGATGTTCCCACGACAGTTAAACATAATTACTTACTTTTACATTTGTAATACATTTGTCGACTTCAGTTGCCATCCTTGCAAAGACCGGAGTTCCCTCGGGCGAGTGAGTTTAGTCTACGTCCTTCGCACATGTGTGGGATGTGTAAGATTCGTTTACAGCCGCCATTCCTCTTGTAACTTACTTCTCGTCAACTCAGCAAATATTCTGTGTGCTTTGACCACTCGCCTTATTACATTATTTACTTCCTGTGAGCCGAATAAATGCTCTTATTTGTTCTCGAAACGTTTGTCTTTTGCAACAAAGAAGCGAAAACAATGAAAGTTTTCACAAACGTTTGCGTTATAAAGAGCTTGAAGTTTTGCAAGAGTTTCATGTTTTACCTTTGTAGGCTCTGTGTATTTGGCGGTCACGTGTATTTAGGGTTGCCAGGTTGCCGAGCCCAATGGCCGGATAGGCCAGCCAGTTTAGCCGTAAAGCCTAGTTAGGCTTTGACATAGTTTAGTTATGTTCAACGCGAGGGTGCGATCGATGCTTGATGCACTGACCATGCGTGATCCGAATCGCATACATTTTTTTTACTTCGTCGTCTGCTTAACATCAAGCATGACGCAGTCATTTTGACTTGCTAATATATACCTATAAAAAAAAACTAATGTTAACATAATACAAAACGAGTACATTCGTTGCACATCCGGAAGTAGTGATCAACAATTGTAGATAACACTCTATGCGGTGTTAATTGGAGTACAAGTGGAAAGTTTATCTTATCTTGGTGTTGACAGCTGATTATGAAACGCAGCGCGGCGTGACATCCAGCCGGCCAGGGTTATCAGAGGTGAGCCGGTTGCTATGTCCGTCGACAATAAGAATTGACAAACAGAATCGTACCAGCTCAACACTTGTAACTTTACAGAATATTTTTAATCGACTTCAAAATAAGAGGTTCCAATTCGACTGTTTTTTTTTATGTTGTATGTAAGTAACTATCGTCACTGAAGCGAGAAGCTATACGGATACCCCCTGCGATAGCCAACCCGCCTGCCCAATCGCCTGCCCGGCGATTATGCGTAAAGCCTCCAGATGTTTGAAGAAAGTGGCGCACAACGGGAGAGGCCTATGTCCAGCAGTGGAATGCGATATGCTGATGATGATGATGTATGTTACTAGATATCTCTAGTTTGACCAATTGTAAGATTTCGAAGTAGGTTTTTTTTTCGTAAAAAAAAAATACCCACATTCTTTAAAGAATATACCGAGTCGGTGTTTTCCTTTTCACTGTCCCTTTTCGCGTATCTTTTACTATAATAGTCGACATTTGATACTGGTATCACAGAAAATATGCTTTTGAGCCTTTGAAGTAAGAGAGGTGTTTATATACTTTAAGGAAAAAAACTCAAGAGAAACTTATGTTTGCGTTATTGTTATAATAATTATAATGTGCAACTTACTTTAACCGGCTATACGCCTTCATTCATTTGTATTATACGACGTATAATTAATGATTTATATTTACATAAACCTACAGTGCACTTGTTCTCATAGATACTTGTAAATAAATTATATTAGCTTAGGCTATACAATGTTTTACTGTAGTTAGGTTGACGTATTTGCAATGATCTATATTCAATGGTGATTATGATTAATAGCTATATAGTACTCGTAATAGAAAAAAGAAAGAAAGATAGATATCATGCAGAAGGCCTCATGGTCGCTTCTGTTTACCACGCCCTACACGCCTCCGATAACAGAAGACGGTGGAAAAAAGCGTACAAGAGAAGGTGTTTCGAAAGGGAGGTGACCATCATTAACGAGAAATACGACGCAAGAAGAAAGACTCATTATCATCAGCCTGCAAACCACACTGTTGGGCATAGGCCTTCCCCAATGAAAATTGTCAGTGTGATGCTTGATGGTAAGCAGTCGACAGCGCCCATGGACACCCGCAACTCATATCGAGTTTAGGGTCCCTGCCAGCCTTTTAAATATGAATACGCTCGTTTCTTTAAGATTCCTAAGTCGTAGCTGTACGGTAATCTGATGAAACAAAACCATTAAGTACTAAAATTGATTGATACCTCCATTTTAATGATTCGTTCGTGGTTCAGATCCACCAGTTAGCTAACAATTAGAAATGATGTAGTAATTACTGCTCTTAACAGCCTGTTATACTCGAATAGACCTCCATTCACTTCGGTAACTTGAACAAGACTAAAGAAACTTTCTCATTCCCTTCATATGTTAATTAATTTAGTACGTGATTCTTGTAACATCGTTGTATCACTGGAATCAACAAAGTTTTTACAGTACTTAAACATGTTTAGCAAGTTCGTCCATCCCAGAGATGAAATAACTTTCAGGGAGTTGATTAACTGTTAATTTACGGCTTTTGGTTGTATGCCAGTGTTTCTTAACCTGTGCTCGGCGAACCTCTCGGGGTCCAGAGTCAGAAATAAGAGTAGAATCACATAAAAATATGGTTTCTATTAATGCATATAAATATAATTTGAATTTAGAATCCGATTTGTGAGTGCAATTCAAGGAATCATCTAATAACAACAATCCAAGTGTTACTAATTGAGTTGCGACGAACCTTTAATACAATCACAGTTGTCTGAAATTTGTTCCTATATTTTTATTATTATGGAATCTATGAAACTGTAATTATTTCATTTTTAGGGGTCCGTGAAAAGTTTAAGAAACGCTGCTGCACTTAATAGAATTACATAGTCGTAGGTGTTTGTTTGTTTAGGTCAGCTCGTAAGTTTGCCTTCATGTTAATTCATTGTTTTGCCTTTGCTATCGGAATCGTGTCGAGTATTAATAGCGGTATTGAACAGGTAAAAGGACCAATCGATTTTTTTTTTTTTTTTTTTTTTTTTTATATTGGCACGGCATAGTGGCTTCCTCTCGCCTGATGGAAAGCTAAAAAGGAAGCCCAAGTCGCTCTGGCCACGGGCGGGAAACCTTCGATTCCAGTCAGTCGCCACAGCCATGCCGGCCCATAAGATGCTTCTTCACGCTTCGCTTGAAGGACCCCATACAATAGGAAGACGGAAACACATGAGCTGGCAGAGAATTCCATTTCTTGATGGTTCGGCAGAAATAGGAATTACTAAACTTTTTGGTACGCGAAGGAATATTTTCCACCGTGAAACGGTGACACCGCATGCCAGCTCGCGTGGTCCTATGTCAAAAAGGTGAGGGAGGTATAAGAGAAAATAACTCTTCTGAACACTCCCCATGAAAAAGGCGATAAAGGACGCTCAACGATGCAACATCCCTACGCAATTGTAAGGGCTCTAAGGCTCCCGAGACATCTTCATCGCCAATTATGCGCACTGCCCGCCGCTGCAATCTATCAAGGGCATCGAGGAGATATTTGGCAGACCCATCCCATAGGTGCGAGCAATACTCAACACAAGATCGAACCTGAGTCTTGTACAAAAGACTAAGCTGATCCGGCGTGAAGAACCTGCGCACCTTGTTCAGGATCCCCAATTTTTTAGAAGCTGTAGATATGATGCCCTCAATATAGTCCCGTTGGCTTAGATTGGAACAGACTTCCATGCCCAGCATATTAAGGCTACCGCGCAGTTCAAGGGGAGTGCCCTGAAGAGAGGGAATGGGAAAGAACGGGGAAGTTTTGGCCGAAAACGCGCAGACTTGTGTCTTCTTGGCATTGAATTCAACCAGATTTCCGGACCCCCATTCGGAGATGAGACCCAGTACCCGGTTCAATTCAATGACAAGATTCTCACGCCTCTCGTTTATATCCTCCCTTCCAGCTGCCGGTCGGCTAAAATAGCTACCATGGACCGTGCTGTCATCTGCATAACAATGAATGCCACCAAGCGGTAGCATGTCATTGATATGCAGAAGGAAAAGGGTGGGAGATAGAATAGCTCCCTGTGGAACTCCGGCATTTACTGGCATAAACTGTGAAGCGCAACCCTCTACCACTACACGGATCCTACGCTTACACAGAAAGCCAGCAATCCAGTCACAAAGCTGTTGGGGAAGACCATAAGCTGGAAGTTTGGAGAGAAGAGCCTTATGCCAGACCCGGTCAAACGCCTTGGCAATATCCAGGCTTACCGCCAAAGACTCGCCATGTCTATCGATTGCCTCACCCCAGAGGTGCGTTACATACGCTAGGAGATCACCCGTCGACCGTTTCGGTCTAAAGCCATACTGGCGGTCATTGATGAGCGAGTGATCTTCTAGGTACCGGATAAGGCGTCTATTGATAATCCGCTCCATGATTTTGCACAACACTGAGGTGACGGCAATGGGGCGATAGTTTGACGGGTCTGATCTGTCACCTTTTTTAGGGACTGGCTGCACATTGGCCTCTCTCCATGCCTCAGGTACACTTCCGGACGTGTATGAGAGACGAAAGAGGCGCGTCAACGCTGGAGACAGCTCCGCAGCACATCTCTGCAGTACTATCGCAGGGATACCGTCCGGCCCACTTGCCTTATGAATGTCGAGTGACTGTAGTTCATTTCGTACATCCCGCTGCCTAAAAATAATGTCGGGCATTTTTGCGTCTAGAAATGGTATTACCGGCGGTATCATATTACAGTCATCGACGCAAGAATTGGACGCAAAAAGGTTGGCCAGAAGGTCAGCTTTTTCTTGAGGTAGGTGAGCCAGTGAGCCATCGGGGTACCTCAACGGCGGCAATGAGGGTTGACAGAAATTGGCCTGCACAGCTTTGGCCAGACGCCAGTAGTTTCGCGAACCAGTCGGGCGCGAAACCAATTCCATGCCAACCCGTGCAACGCGTTTCGCATCCGCCCTTATAAATGCCCTCTTGCAAGCCCTGGTAGCAGCATTGTATTCCGACTTCAAAGATCTGATTTCGGGATCACAACGCACCCTACCCCTAATCCAAGCTCGATACGCAGCTTGTTTATTGTTAATGGCCTCAGCGCACTCTTGCCCAAACCAAGGGCGTCTGCGATTCTTACTGACAATATCGGAGAATGGTATGTAATATTCCATAGCGATACCAATCTCGTCAGCAATAGCCGCAGCACACGCTGTGACGTCCTTCTCCCCGAAACACCGACGGGCCCAAGGGATGGATGCGAAGTATTCTCGCAAACCATCCCAATCCGCTGATGCATAGTGCCAGACTCTGCGCTTCGCATTCAAGGGCTTGGGAGGCACTACGCTTGGTACTGTACACGACACTAAGCAGTGATCCGAGGTGCCCAGAGGAGCTCGGACCACAATCCGGTAACCTTTTGGATGGGTCGTCAGTAGGAGATCCAGAAGAGAAGGAGTCTGGCCTACTATGTCTGGTATTCTAGTAGGCTGGTCAACCAGTTGGGTCAAGCTATGAGTAAGGGCGAATGCGTGGGCAGCTCTACCTGCATGGTTCGTTAAGGGGGATCCCAACCACGAGTCATGGTGGGCGTTAAAACATGTTTAAGCTTACATTACTAGATTATTAATGAGGAATATAAATCTTCTTACAAGGTATTAAATTGACACTAAGGGTAGATAGAAGCGGGGCTACGCGCTAAACCTTTCTTAGCTTTGCTTCCGTAGAAACGCAGCCTTAATTGGATAGAAACAGAACTTAAAATTACCGTCGGTATGCAGTTCTGCCCTCGTCCTCGAACTAAACAACTAAAACAATCTAAAGTTACTTTTGATTGTCAGTGTAAAAGTATTTATTTCCAAATTCTTGGATAAGCTGTCCAATGGACCTGTCATCACTTCATCTGCGGCTATACTGATAAAATATGTTGGATATTTGTTGCCAACATACGCCCATAGTCCGTTGAAACTTTTGACCCAAAACATTTTGCTTTTCGCTTACTGTGCAGGGTTAAACCACAGCTTGCGAAACGACTTTATAATTGCACACTTCCCTGACCACATTTTGGCCGGATGGGCCAATCTCCTCGGAAACTAGCGAAGTATTAAATAAATGTTACAGGACACAAAGGGGTACTCAAATACTGGCACAAGACTACGTTTTTGGGGACCGAATAAACAGCTGTTTTACCTGTGACCTCCTGACTCCGGGCATATCATAAATGCGAATTATTGGGTATATTTGTTACGTTTTATCTTCTGGACAAATCTTCGTGAAATTTGAGTGAGCACTTCAGTGTTATCTTATCCTACTCTACTTCTCATCACAGAAAAACCTCTGTTCCCTTGAGATAGACATTGTAGTACCCATAGTACAGGCTTCGGCTTAGTTTGGGGCTAGGTGGCGCTGTGTGGCCCAGCGTGGCATGTTTTGGTTATTGTCAGCCCCTTACAGGGTTCTGCTTGACATAGGCCTCTCCGATTGTTCGCCACTTAGCTTGATAATGGGCTTCTTTGGGATATTGACGCGGGCAGAAGCTAATCAGACCCTTTACGCATTTTTATATATATGACAGTTTTTGTTCTATACATTTGAACACGTATTAAATTTATGCTCTGTTGAGGGTGACACCTGAACTCATTCGTGACTTGCCGCGCCGTTTATTGTCACCGTATGTGGGTCATTGCAACGACATCTATGCCCATGTGATACATTCTAGCCGCCACGCCTAGTGTTACCTACAATTAATGCCTTGGACTATGCTAATGGTCTCAGCACCTTACCATTTCGCTAATAGATAGATAGATAGATATTCTTTATTGCACAATACACATAAATAAAGGTGATACAGAAATTTTGTAGTACAATCTAGGCGGTCTTATTGCTATTAAGCAATCTCTTCCAAACAACCTTCAGGTAGAGGAAGTGTAATTTTCTGAAGAGAGGGGGATTTTCTTATGTACGTACTTACTCTGCGTAGTTCGTGCAAGCACAGGAATTAGTGCACTTAGCTCTTATATGTACATACATTATCATCATCATCAGCCTTTATTAGTCCATTGCTGAACATAAGCCTCTCCCAATGTTCGCCACTTTGATCGAACATTATAATGAAACAAAAAATAATGATGTTTTTTTTCTAAACGAGAGGATTTAAAAAGTTTTTAGTATTAATCTACAGGAAAAGTAACATGTTTTCTATAACAATAGGTATATTGTAAAGCGTTAATAACAAGAGCACCGGCCATTATTCAATCATAATAAGTTTCAGTAAAATATCTCGTTGCGTTGTAATTTATAATTATCTAAACCTGAACCTGGGTGCTTATAATTACGAGTATATTCAACTGCTCTTTGTCTCTTCTACGTATTCTCTCAAGAAGTCAAGACAACTTGAGCATAAACTTTAAGCATCGCCCCTCCCTTCGAGAGGCCCCATCGAGGTGCTAATTTTTCAAGAGTGCAGTAATAAAGATTTATAAAAAGAAGTTCAAACGATGTCACTTTAAAACTCATGACACCGGGTTAATCCAATTAGCGGTTGACCTCACGAACAAAAGATTTATTCAGCTATGCCAAATATTAACTTTAAACTATATTTATAAATGCAATAATGAGACTTGCTGCTGTCACTGCTAAACCCAGTACATGTTGTCAAGTCAGGTCTAACAAAGGTTAACTAAACTAAGTCACGGCCAAAAGCTGTTAAACTGATAGCATCTAAAATCAAAACAGTTTCCAATCTCGAACTAGCCCTTTGTTGTAGCTAATGTGAGATACATGTTCAGGCGTCTTAAGACTAGTTACAGATTAGCTTATTTTTCTACGCGTACGGCTGTTTCGGCATACGCGCTTATAGCTCAACATTACGCGCTTCAAAAAACAGGACTTGCGTAAACGGTATATTTCTGCGTATTCGCTCTAACCGGTCGGTGCCACCACCGACCGGTTAGAGTGTCGTGTCGGTTTTTTGACGAAGAAACATTGCTATTTGCATGTTAAGCGCTTGCTTATAAGCTTCCTATAACGTTATGCACTCTCGTACGAAATGCGCGCCTATACGCGCTTACATGCGCTTCCTATAAAACGGTAGTCTGCTCTCACCCGGCAAAAACAATAAAATTCAAATATGGGCTTTAAATATTGCTTTTTAGACATATTGGCATCATAAATTAGCACACAGTTCGCTGTTAGCGAGCTTACCACTATGACCTTGAAACTGCTCTTAAAGACATCATAAACATTGTTATTGTAACAGTAAAAACAACCTCTAGATTATTTTGAAATTCATTCATTCTAGTAATGAATACAAAAAGACACCTCGTACGCTGATTGAGTAAGAGTATATTGCTTTTCTATTGTACCCTAATACACTATTACGATGCACATGAATCTACATACAAATGGTTATTTTCGGTTGGTTCAAAAAACCACTTCACTCAGTTTTATCGCTCCATTTGAAATAAAATTGTGACTGTATTTACAAGATCCTAGTTGTAGTGAGTATGGGATTTTTGTGACCACTAAATCCGGATTTAATAATTGCTGTCAGTAATGGAAGAACAATCGTCTGCAGATGGTTTGTGGTCACTGATAGCAATGCTCCTAATAAGGAAGTTAATAACAAAATCTAACCTAAAATTTTGTTTTCCTTCAGAAGCTTGTTTTTTGAAAAGTTCACTGTTGCCATTAAGTTTATTTTTGTCTGTTCTAATTTACATCGGCCATATATCCTTGACTACTGTCCTTGATCAAGCCTATTTCAGCAAAATTAATTGCACTTACATTTTGACGTTTTATTCTCCTTCAAGAGCATTCCATGTCTCCAATATTAATTATAGTATAATTGATATAGTCTTTGAGTAAGCATTCGGGCCCAGGCTCTGTGTTTCATTTGCCCCTTAAATTGGATCCCATCATTGTCATTAAGTCATTGATTCAGGAAACATGAATCAGGATTACGGATATACAAAAAAGAACAAAGTACTGTTTTAAAACCTTTTCCCGGTTCAATAACACCAGATTTGTTCTGGAGAAAAGTCGAGCAACGTTAATTATGTTGCAACTCTTAAATGCACGTGTACGTACGTCTGTAGTTCTGTACAATTGAGTGCAGGTCCGCGGTCGTCGCTCGGTTTATGCAACAGCGGGCGCATACCACCTACCACCCCAGTTCATTCAACCTTCTTCCTACTATTCACTACACCATTGCACTAGGGCTGGCATCAGTGAAAACTGAAGGGTAGCTAAGTTAATTGTTTTCAAGACAAACTTATTTTATATAGTGGCACAGTATAGTGACTTCCTCCCGCGTAAGGGAAGCCAATGTTGCTGCGGCAACAGCCACTTGGCTAATCATGTTAGTAACACAGCTCTGACTGTACATCCACTGATTCCGTAATCATTTCATGGGTGTCCACAACAGGTGAAAATATCAAAATGTCCCTTAATGAAATAAAAAAAAATAGAAGCGGTGATTGTATCATTTTCCATCACCAATTTTTTTTGTACTGCAATGAAAGTCTATACTGGTTTACGTAAAATTACGAAATCATTAACAGTCGTCATTTAACAAATTTCGCGATAAGATTGAAATAATGTCAAGATAAATTATCGTCATATAAATGAATATCAGAAACCATTACCATATTGTTCTAATACGGATCAAGTGGTGAGTGAATTACTGACACCGTTTTAATTCAATGCAAGAATTATTCTCTCATAAATATTCAAAGCTGGGTTTCGGAACAAAACTATACGAGTATTGATTTATCGGATAACTGGTCAAATGCCATAACATTTTCTTAAGTTTTTGATTCATATCAAATATGACCCAGCTTCTTTTGTGTATGCAACTTATCATCTAATGTGACCACAATCAAATCCTAATTTTAAGCTGTTTTAAATTTTATCATCCATGCAAAATAATTCTTGTGATTCGGTTAAGTTACCTAAGAGTAGGATTCTCTTAATAAGTAATGTCAATGCACTGACAGACAACCCTATCAACATTGCAGCTCCCGTTTTAACTTGAATGAGGCGTGTGGGTGTACTCTACTCGTTTCCAGCTCGATCCTGGCCAGAAACTTTTTGAAACTTCCACATTCTATTCCCCTTTGTTTCATAGTTTTGGACTACGAAAGATAGCTTTAGTTTTCGCGCATTACATAATACATTCGCTATATCTGTCTTCTTGTTTTCTGAGTTTGCGAAACTTCCCTATTAGAACTTCTGTCCTTTTTGCTATATGTTATTATTTGGAACAACACCTATGTTATGATAATTATTATTTGCTGTTCTCCGAAATAATGAAGACATCCATGCTTTATCAACCATTCTTTTTTCTTCTTTTTTGTGCTGTTTCTTTACAAAACATACATACGTAAAAATGCATACATTGTTCAAATCTATCTTTAGTTATTTTTCACAATACTTGCTTCCATGTATACAACTTCGTATGAAACTATTCTGTATCACGGCTAGTCCATTATTTGATTTTATTTAGATGAGAAGATTGCTTTGCGAATGGGCCCGGGAGGGTCAATGACGTCAATTGTGCCCATTATACAATACTCGGCTCCTGAGGCCTTGAAGTCTTATTAAGAAGCATTCGGCCCACTTTTATTAAGATTTAGTGGAAATTCCGTTTGACCCCTCGCGGCTTTTTAACAGACACAACGAGTTTTGTAAACATTATACATTTTAATTACTTTGTCAAAAGTTTTATTGTCTTTGATATTGTGAAATTAGAACTGCTTTCTTGCGGTTGGTTCTGCTCCATTCAGTTTTAATCCTTAATTATCATCGTCTTTTATTAACAATCTTACTTGTTTAGTAGCGTAGCTTGTTTCTGTGTTGTACTTTTCTGTTACTGCAGATTTATTCTTTTTAACAATTCTTGAACAAGTTTGACTCCAAAGCGGTTTCTTAGTTATAGTTTCACTGTTTTAATGAGGAACTGATTACTAATTGTGTTTAACTAAAAAATTACTCTCCCTTTAAGTTCAAAAATATTTAGTGAATTATAAAAAATATGCAGGCTCATAACGAGGCTATTTGTATTGTTTTTTTGATTTTTTATGTCAAACACATAAAAAGTGTTTCATTTTCAACTTCAGCTAAACCGATGTAAAAAGCATTAATTTATAGCTCTTAATGTGAATGACATTTTCAGGTTGAATATTCAAACGTTTACGAGCTTACCCATATAAATTATATTACCTTCGTATTTTCTGAAGTCCTGTAATTTTGACTCTTTGACCAAATGTTCAGATGTTCCAAATTAACCACATAAAATCAATCTACCTGAATTTCATATTTTGCCTTTTGCATCTGTTTGTTATCATAGTTTCACACTTCCCATCAAGCAAGTGAAATATTTTATACAATCTTTCTTGATAGCATGATTAGTTATTTGCGTAGCTACTTACTACCAATGTGTAGTTCTACTTTTAATTACAGATAACAATTCCAAATTCTTCGCACGATCGATCAGAAATCTTATTAGTGATTCCGACTATAAATGATTTATTAATAAGTTTACGTTGACGGACTACTAAATAGTCTGATCGCTGGGTCGACGTACGCTTACGAATAGATAATCGTATTTTCCAAAATACTGGTTACTGAAATTTTTAATTATATTGAAATTTTGCTTGCTCCTGTGTCCTTTACGCTGTGCCTTTACTGGTGGCGCTTCTAACAACTTAATAAAATCTGGCAAGTCGTAATCAAGCAATTGTTTTTTTTTTTGTTTTTCTAAATGACTACGATGATGGCCAGGGCGGCCTTGACATCATCACCGGACTGTGGTAATAGAACTCGTAATCAAGCAACGTATTATGTGTCGTATTATGTATCGCGTAATGGTTTTTATTTTACGGTAACTTATAATATGAATGAAGGTATATTTGATATTAATTAACAAATATCTTTAACACCACTGGAACAGTCATAAATTTGAGGCCTTTAACGGTTTTGGTTTTCCTCCTATTAACGTATGATTTGATGCCAAAATCAGATGTTCTCAAGATATTATCAGTTTTTGTACGACGTAATTATCAAAACCGCTGGCGTAACAACTTACTAAGCAAACAGAACTGCTTCCGCATTTTAATACTAAGTATGGATTATTTGTAAGTGTTTCATTGCATCTCATTTTCAATGTTTTATCCAAACGCTGTCAATATTTTATCAGGCAGAATGTCTTTCATGTACCGTTACTGTTTCTTAGTAATTGATGTGTGCATTGGGCACGCACCATTTGTTATTGAGTTGCCTTAATTCTTTATGCCAGCTTAATAGGTAAGTACTTTATGTGAAGGTGTACACGTGTTCCGAGTCTTCAAATTTAATAGGCTTTCTATTGTCTACGATGGTTCTATCAATGATATATGAATTTCCAAATTTAATTAAGTTTTAAAGTTCATCACAACCGTTATATTCATTTTAACCAAAAATCTAACATTAATCATGAACGTTAATATCTGTACCTAACAGATGAGATCTTGGGAATTTTATCGCGTCTTACGATTTGATGTAATCAAGTTTTTCTTTGAATCTGTGCCTACTTTTTGCTTATGATGCTAAAATGTATCGTATACTCCTTGAGTTAATACCACCTAGCTGCGTTGAATGCGAATGCGATGTAAAAACAGGTTATGCTGTGCCGTTTAAATTGCGTGTTTTAAATCTTTACCAGGAAGGTAACAGTATCGTGTGTAATCATGACCCTTCGGCTTATATCGGTACTTCAATATATTGTCTTTAAATTCCCTGTTGCTGTCCTAGCTGACAAACGCTAGTAATTAATAAATTAAGCTACAGTACTTTCTATACAGTAATTTTATCGATTTAGTAGAATAGTACTTATTACGTTCGAGAAAGAATACATAATATGATAATAGCATAACATGATCCTTATTATTCTTTACTGCTTATACTGTTAAGTCTTAATTCATTTACTATACTATGCCTTATTAACATAATTAACGGATCAGTCTGAAGATATAAACTATTCCGCGAACACCATGATCCATATCAATAGTCATAGCTGATGTAAGGCGTGTTGACAATGCGCAACACCGACACTGTATATCACTACAGTCACGTAACTCACCGCGAGGGGGAGGTGGGGTGTGGGTCAACGGCCGCTACCCGACTGTTCTCCTTTAGACCCTAATTGCACAATGCAGTGCAGTTGGCGAACCGCATCTTGTTTCTCGCAAAATGCCTATTGACCAATAACGGTAACCATTATGTCATATCCGAATTTTGCATCTTCTGCTCTTATGTCATGGTCATACATGATGGATCATCATGTGTGATCATGACCATGAACGTAATGAATGGATTCATCGCGTTCAATCATGATATTAAAGCTTCAGTCATTGCTAATGAAATTACGAATTCCTGTGCTGTTATTATTGGCTTCATCTGTGCTGTTTTCAAATACGTAACTATTTAGCTACGTACTTACGTAATAAATTATTTTATATTGCAGTTCCAACAATCAGTTGTATTGCTTCTAACGACAATCGTTTATTCCTCATTGAAAATTCGAAAGTGAACCAACAGGTCTTGCGTTCTGTAGCGACGTTGTTCATGTCACGTTCACCAACATCTCCGGCTGACTATACAACCGTACACACCATGGCGTACATGCATTGCATCAGGTATTAAAAAGGAGTTTCATTCCAAATAACTTTGAGGAAGTCAACACAATTGTTTTGTTCCTTATTTATCCTACACCTTTAGGAGTCAGCTAGTATATTGCACTTATTTTCCTGATTGCGATTGAATTTGCTCACATGAAACAAGAATCGTATACTTTGTGTATTTTACAATAAGTTTAAACATAACTCAAGCATAGTTTATATTTGAAAGGGTTCTAATAACCCTTTAGGCAATGATTTCCCTTGCGAATTTGAATTTGCATCATTCAGGATGTCTTACATCACCCAAATTTCACAACTCTGTGTAACGGACCCTCGCGCATGCCCATAGAAAGATTATAGTCTCATCAACTGAGCTCAGTTTAACTGCAATATCTGGATAGATAACAAGCTAAATAGTACTTGTGGATTCAGTTCGTATTCGTTTATACTATTCAATTACTTGTAAGTCCTATCGTGCGAGGAAAGAGCCGCGTAAGTATTTTACTTGAGTTTTTAAACAGCAGTTGTTTCTATTCCTATACAGATACAATTTATTAAATTCAAATGAACGCACATTGGTTGTAGCTATTCGCGAAATAAATTATAAAATACAGGACTTTGTTTATGAAGGTGAACATGGAAGTAAATAATGAAATGAGACTTCATTTCACTGACCCATCAAATACAAAAGGTATATACAAAATACGTGGTCCCTTCAGAGGCCAAGGCTTTTTTTTTAAATGAATCGTCTGCAGTTCAGTGAATTATACCAATTTTAATGTTTCTGCAAATATTTCTTATGCTACGCCCACGAGATTAAATATTCGCAATTCCCCTTTGGCGTGGTTTTCCTTTACCTCTGCGCTAGTAATATTTTATTCTGTAGTCATTATGAAGTAAATTTTTCCTCTGTACTTTAGGTAAGTTTAAAATATAGCAAGATTGAGAATAAAGTCTGAATTCGCGGAGTCCATTAGTGGTGGGTGTCGAGTTGCGTGGCTAAATTGTGGAACAGCGAGTCGCGGCTTCGTCGGTAAGCAATATCAGGTGTCCGCTCTGCTCTGCTACCAATCTGATGGATTGGTTACGCACAGCGATCTAAGCTCTTGAAATCTGACACATTTACGAACTATTTAGTTCGTCGTCTAGGTAGGTACTTAATTTCTCATGTTTGCATTGTCTTTGCAAAGTTTTTTTTTGTTATAAATCTAGAAGGTTTTCAATTCAAAGAGTTCATTAACTCTTTAGATTGAAAACTTAGTTGTATATTGTTTGGAGAGATTTGTCTGCATCATCCCAAAAGGGGGATAGGTACATATTGTCTGTACCACTAAGTTCAGCAACTCAGTCTCTTCCTCAAAACTTCTAAGTGCCACAGGCAGCGACTTAGATCCTATTTATATTCCTTCAGGTGAAAGGATATCACTAGGCTATGTCACAAAGACTTGAAATCCAATTTACCTTAATTTAATTCTCATCTATTTGCGTGCTGACACATAGGGAATTGAGTATGATCTGCTATCATATGAGAAAAGGATATTAATATTAACTAGGTAAACAGGGTTAAGTTCGGAGTTCAACCTTTTCTTATATTATAGTACCAGTGTCTATGTTTTCGGTAATGTCCCTCCCTACCCTTATTTGAGAAATTCATGAGCTTTAATTAATACCCTGAACGGTAAGCGTACACCTTAGAATACTACTGATTGTATACGGCATATATTAAACGTATGTCGTAGCTTTAGTTATTTAAACGAATTTGTTTCGTATTGTCTCTGAAAGCTTTTTGCGCGACCCTCTGACCAATTTATTTCCCTGGAGGATAAAAAGTAGCCTCTGTCACTCTCCGATCCATAAACTATCAGTGTGTTGGAAATCACGTCGATCCCTTGTTCCTTTTCCGCATGAAGGACAATCCAATAAACCATTCATTCCACAAATAAACTTCTGCATTTGTAACACGAGTATAAATTTGTTATTCGTAGTTCAGTCCCATAAGTTTTTCGTTCTCAGAAAGTCATCTTCGTCCTAGCGCATCTCAAGATTGCTTCTCAGGGCTCAGGGTCTGCATTTCTGCAATATCTCGTCTTCATTCTGAGAAAGTAACTTAGATTTTTAGACGATTTTTTAATTGAAATTCGGTTGAGCAGTGTTTAAAATATGATCTAGCTGTTGGCAAATATCCATAAGCACGTGGTTTTGTATTGCGCGGGTAACTTCTTCATCGTTATGTCATACATTTCCTCCTATCCGAATTGTATTATAGTGTTTATCTATGATCAATTGTGTTGAATTATATTTTGTTATTGGCCGACATCGTCAGTTTGCGGACCAATTTCAGTAACCAATTGAACAATCAAGTGTCGTATGAAATTTTAATGAATACGCTCGTAATAAGTTTGGTATTGATCGATATAATAACCCAGAACATGCCACGCTGGGCCACACAGCGCCATCTAGCCCCAAACTAAGCCGAAGCTTGTACTATGGGTACTAGACAACTGATAAACTTACTTAGATACTTTTTTTTTTGTAAATAAATACATATTATACATAGAAAACACCCAGACCAATACAAACAGACATGTTCATGAACACAAATGTTTGTACTGTGCGGGAATCGAACCCACGACCCTTGGCTCAGAGGGCAGAGGTCACTACCAAATGAGCCACCGAGCCTGTCTATATTTTTGGAAGTCTTGCCACGTGTCCAGGAATACTGAACTAATGTTATATGAATGAACGTTCTTGTGTTATGGTTACCTTAGTTGCTTAGAACGAAGGTATATATTTAGTTGCCAATTTCGAAAGTTTTTATATTTTATCTAGATTGAACGGTCACGTCAGTTTTGGATATCATTTAGTTTATCTTCATGAAATGATTTGAGCTTGGCCCATCTCACTATTAGAAAATTCCATTTTAAAGCTGCTGGCGCTTGGCGTTATAAATTAGTCATTATGAAATTTGTTACTATGGGAACTATATAAAATTAACTCCCTGAAGATACATTTGTAAGAAGCGTTGACATATGTTACACAAAGATAATAACCGCATTAATGAAAATGAAACACGTCCGTTTTAGCAACCAAAAGCTATGTTTATACAGAGTTCATTGACCTTTTCAGGAGCGCAGCAACCAAAATAACTTCTTTCAACCCCGTCTACACAGTTAGAGTTAGGTTTCAGTTTCATCTAGATAAATGTGCGCGAGTTAAACGCTTCCAGTTTTCCGGGCGGCTAAACAACATTACCTACTCTGTAAACTTACCATTTAGCAAATACATTATCTACTGAGGCATTATCGCTCAATCGTAAACTACAATGCAATGCGTAAATAAGTTTGGCTGTAGTATACCTATATCACACGATCCGCCGGTGTTCCTCGCTAACCTGATCGTGATCGGACGCCGATAGGCGCCGCTCAGCGCCGTGAACTCTGTTATCTGCTCGCGTGCTTACCGAATGAACGGTGAGGCGATCCTCGAAATTTATCATCACGGCATGTCGCCGGGCGTAATGCGTCTATGTGGGCCGCGTCACGACCACGAGTGTTGCGCCGCCCCGCCGCGCGTATCACTCGCCTCGCGACCGCCGCACCGACCGTACGCGCCCGACTCCACGCCGAACCCGCGAACCCGATCAGCTGTTCCGAGTTTGACAACACGCACCGGCGACCCCACCGACACTTAACTATTTAATACCCAACGTCCTCACGCACCATGGTAAGGACCAGTGATACAGTGACAGTGTGAAGTGCAGTGAATGTGTCCTCTTACAAGTACCCCTTTAGACGCACCGTCTCAAGTTGAGTTTGTTAATTGCGCGATAGTGTCAGCATTGATAGTGCACATTGATATTATTCTGATGAAAACTTTTCCAAGTCACTCGTGCGCGGCGATTTAAATTTCAATAACAATATTGAAATGGAAAACAGATCGATTTGTCTACCCCCATTGAAATTGTAAATAAGTCTCGTAGCACGTCTCAGATTTACTGCTGTTTAGTGATGGTTTAGTAAAAGAAAATGTAGCGTGAGTGTTAGATTTTAATTCGCGTTTAGCCGGCTGCATTCGGCGAGCGGTGCAGCCGCGGCCGACGTGCGATCGTGTCTTGTTTGTGTGATCAGCTAAAATTAGCGGAGACCGTCCCCCGCCGTACTCGCCGCAGGTTACATAACCGCGCCACGCCGGCCTTGACTCCCGCGCCGCTTCGCACACGCCATTGGCAGATCGATGCGTTGATTCTACCATTCTAGCTGATTGAACGCGACTCATAGATCGATGGCTCAATTTAACAGTTCTTCAATGGAAGTATCCTCTTCAATCTCAGCCGAAGCTGACGGAAGTGACTTGTATCGCGTCACGTACACATCAAATGCAGTATTGTTTGCGTGGTGACTTGCATGTATCAATGCAAACACCGTTGGGCCCGGTATGCCGTAGGTTTGTTCGGTTCCATGTGCATCGTATAAAAAATTCTGAGTGGTAGTGATAGTTGTTTGTTGAGGAATACGTCGTTTGGAATTTAAATATTGAATAGTATTCCACATAGCATAGGGCTGTGCACTAAGTTTTATTTTTATCAATTCTGTTCTTATTCTTACGTAGTTCTTTGTCATATTTTTTACATAAAATCATTGCCTCATAAGGATATCTCAATGTGGCTTTGAATCTGGATCTAACAGTTCACTATCTACCAAGAAATTTGGTTACCGACAGTTCCAGTTTCAATTTCTTTTTAAATAACATCAAATCATCTGTGCTCAAGATTTCATTCCTGTTTATAAATAACGAGATCCCCTATTTTGTATTTCGTTTCCTTTGTTTATTTGCTAGTATTATTATATCACGAATTTGGTCTAATCTACACAGCGACCTTCAAACATTTCCAAATATTTATCAGACAATATCATCGCGCGTCTGGCCCGACGGAGTTTTTGCGATAGCGCGATAACCCATACACTTCCAGTTTTTCTTCAATTAGTTGTCAACTTGGTTTCGGCATATTTGTTTCTCTAATCAACCGGTTTCTTCGTTTCCACCCAATTTTATTTGGTCTTTTTTTATTCTATTTTAGTAACATTTATCTTCAATTAGTTTTCAATGTTAAATAATCAATGCTTACTTCTAGATCCACAACATAAAAATATTTAGCGTCATTTTCATTTACATTAACGATGGTAGACAACGCGTTGCGATAGTAACAGACGTGTTAGCGTATCCAGCAAGGTGAAATACGAATGTTTAATTGCTCAACCAAAAAGAAAACAATGAAATTTTAAACACTAACACTTGTAAAATTAATGCAAAATAGGTGTAAAGTGACGTCACAACAGACGTCCTCGGCCATGACAGAGTAATTGTTGAATTGCGTTGCCGGAGCAGAGCGGTATCACGGCCAAGGTCGCCGCGAACGAACAACTGTTCTAGTTCAACGGAACTTTTACAGACTATACGAGCTCCCGAAATACATCTGCGATTATGAATACGGAGATTTGCGGGGCTGAAATGGCTGACGTGAATCACCAAACCAAAGTTACGGCTCTATTGACAAGTTTCGAAGTTTTGTCAGTTGGGATATTTATGTTCTTATTCTCATATAACTTTTATTTTGCTTCCACTTGTTACCTTAGACATTTCTTTTACTTCATCATTACAATATTGTCATTAAATTGCAACTTAATAACTGTATAAAGTTCTTCTACAGACACTGGCAAAAAAATCTAAATGATCAGTGCTTTACATAAACTAAAACCCAGATTTCCAGAAACAATGGAATTTGAATTTTAAAAGAACATTGGCAATCAGGAGGATAATGGAATGGGGTTTAAATGAATCTACCGTCATACAATTCAAATTGTATTACTTGATTTGCAGATGGCGGATTTCCTTTAAGCCTCTTTTTTTAATTCACACACAATTGTTGCACCCTTTTCTGTTATTATCAATATCACGTCAGCGACTCGACCTGAGCCTTGAGAATATCTTATCTTATCTACTATCACCGATATATTTGCAATAACTAATCTTATGTGCCAATCAAAGCGTAATGACGTCTTGCTATCATTTCTATTCGTGTCATAATGCCTCCGCTCCAATCATCTCACAAGTGCGCATTTGGTCGTACATTGATGCAGTCGCATAAAAGAGGTATCTGAGTACTTGTTTGAGATAGGCCCACGGTTCGCAATATCTGGTGGGTAATCGATACGGAACCCGCCGCGTGTACGGGATGCGCGCGCAACAATTCCACACGAACTTAGTGAATGGCCAGCGTAGAAAATACATGGGGGCTTTTCACCGAAGAGATCGTGCAAGGTCGTCAGCAAGGCCGAACTTACTACCATCAACACGTCTCGCTCTAACGCAGCATCTGCAGATACGACTGTCCTTCTCCAACGGATTCACTTTCGGAGGCACGCGTAAATGCAACATCCAAATAAAACACACCCCCCCGGATTATGTCTGGCCCGCGATGAATCGACAAATTTCATCGTTGCGTTCAATGTTACGTCACAAAATCACAAAGTCTACTGTGTCTGAAGATTTAAATCTTTGATAAATTGCATTAGTAAATAATAAACGCGTGAGAATCATTTGAAAACCATTAATGATGATCGAAATAATACAAGAACCGACCGAACAGGCAGTTAGACTCGACTGCCTTGCAATAATGACATACCAAAATATAGGTCCAATTACCGAATTACTAAATGACCTTACAATACTTCCGTACCTGATAATACTCTTATTAACCTCTTAACATTTAATACGATGTGCAAATTACGTACTTTTCCGTCTGTAACAGCTATTTTTACAACTGATTGTGGGGTTAATGAAAACTTGATCCCTAGTTTCTCGTCAACAACATTTTCATTATCAGTGAACATACTCGGTTATCTATTAATATCAGTACTGGATTCAAGACTATTGACGCAAATGTTTCCTTGGGGGTCATCTGATTGAACGATATGCATTAATTAATCCAGTTTAGAATATTTGTAGTAACTGCGGGACTACACGATAACTGTTGTTTATTATCTCGTTATCTATTCTATAATATCCTCACTCCAGATCCATCAGATGAGTGTCGGCTCTGCTAGAGTACACACGCTTCTTTATAATTTTACAGTATATTTCAGTTGTTTGTGACTGACTTGAAATTTTCAATAAAGTTTCGTACAGTTTTTGATAAGCTCACATATTGGTATGTTTATTTAATTTATTAGTAACTGGTCATTTTTGATCATTATTATTTTTACTTTACAACGTTATAGTTAATTTAAATCTAAAAATTATTGCCAGTTATCATATGTTTTATAACTTTCTGCTGTATTATAACTCGTTAGATAAACATTGGTAGGTGGTGATACACGCTGTGGCGCAGTTCCTACCTATATTTTAAATTTTGTTTATAGTTTATGTTAGCGTAGGCTACCTAATCTTATCGAGAACGCATTTATTACACAGCTATGCGTAATTATCATTATTGTTAATTCTCCTTGTATCATTATAGTTAACAACACGTACTCATTATTTTAAATTGTATATTTTTCAGTCTTCATACTTTTACATAACAGTTTGGTGATTGTAGTTAATATTATTAGATAGAGGTATTAGTAAAAGCTTGTTGATAACCCTAGATAGCTCATCAGCTTCATCTGTACACTGGCCTTGGGTATTGTTGACTGATTATACCCGACATTGTATGCTCTACAGCTGTCTTGGATGTGTCACATACATCTAGTGTACCTGTTTAGTTTCTATTCACACTTCCCGCTTCTTCACTCGTATGTAAAATCAATTAACACACTAATGTTCGATTCTCTCGACTAATAGCCGTGCAGTTTACATTATTGTTCACAAAGAGGCACTTGTATTACGGACGCATTATGTATGTATGGTGACGTGATGCCAGACCATAGTTATACGTTATCTGGCTTTCAGAAGCCGTGTTGTTACTTAAAAGTTTCTGTCCACAGCGGTATCGAGTGCAAAGATGAGGTGTTCGCTACACACCAAGTGCAGCACGTTGACTTGAAACCGGTGGTGGTACAGACCTCACCAGCGGTCACCCCAGCAGCCGCCGTGCCTATAGAAGTGGCCAACGGTGCAGTGGTCACCGCAACACCACCAGAAGAGGAACGCCCAATTCCAGTAACAGAATCAATATTCGCACCGCGAAAGAAAGAAATGAACAAAGGATTTCTCATGTTCTCACGGGACGAAGGTCTTACAAGTGAGTTGCGTCTCGTGTATGGAATTCAGATACTTGCGATCGCTTTACTCCGGAGACTTAACCAATACATTTGTTTCAGTGCTTAAAGACGAGCCTGAAGATCTTACTCATTTGGCGCCCACCGCCGGCGACACGTGCATCCCTCTGGAGAACAGTCCGTTCGACATGTTTGACGAGTTCATATTGAGCGACAATTACTGCAGTCTGCTCGGTGACGACTTAACTAATGGATCGCCAGTTGATTCATTGACGCCGGATTCGTTACTGTTATCATCGCCTGAGCCACTTGTGAGTGTTGAACAGCGTTGGATAATTGTATGCAGTGTTGGATTTATTTGCACATGTCTAACGTTCCATTGTCTTTTCAGGAGACTGAATCCTCATGCGAACAGTCGTCGATAATTTTAAATGATCTATCATTAGACGCATTTGACAGCGCACGGTCTGACAATGATATTGACGATGGAAACTCCCCGTTCATACCTCTGACCGATGAGAGGCCGGTGTTGGAACCGGCCGTTATGTGGGGAGCTCTTCCGGACAGTGTCAGCCAAGCGAGGCCCCAGCCCACAGACATCCAGACGACGTCACCTGCGCCCGCGCTGCAGCGCTTGCTAGCCGCGCCCACCACAGGCCCGCCCCCCCAGGATCTCATTACAAATATTTACTCAGATCCAGGTAACATATCATCGACAAGAAATTTCGCCACATTCCTTGCAGAAGTTTCGTATTTTATCCCAATTTCTGCTTTCAGGTTTAATACCCTGCAGAAGTATGCCCTCATGGGACACGGGCGTTAAAAGAGTGCTGAAGCAGGAGGAGGAGCCGTGTGCGAAGCGCGCCAAGCGCAGCCCCTCCCCGGCGCCGGCCAGCGCGCCCTCCAGCTCGCCCTCCTCCAGCGTCCTCATGAACCTCCTGGTGAGCGGCTGCGACGTCGACGCCGGCTACATCTGCATGGTGCAGTGCAGGCCCCGGCAAAAAGCGAAAGCCTGAGACACGCACCCCCACAAAAACGATAAACTGTGATAATGCACGTCCAGTGTTCAAACGATATCGCTTCTGATTCTCCCGTGCTTGTCTCACAAAAACTTTCTGGTCGAATTTAATAAAGTTACTAAACCAGTGCCGTCAAAACTTGTGATATTATAACGCGTTTGTGACACGGGTTGCATCGTGAACGCTGAAGTTCTAAAGACAATAAAATTCGAATCGAATAAAAAGAAACATAATATCGCGAAAGCAATAACCGTCAGACGGCGTCGGCCGGTCGTGGTCGGCGGGACTTAGTGCTAATGCAGCGGGCCTACTGTGAAGCTTATTACCGAAGTTTCGTTCTGATTTCCATCCTACACTTATTTTCCTAAATTACTACGAAAATCCGGCCTTGTCATCTTCAACTGACTGCGGGTGAGCGGTAGCTCTCACCCGTAAACCCCATATGGGCTCTTGTTTGTGTATGATCAGGTACAAGACTTATGTGTGTTAAACCTCATAGTTGGTTTCTGCATACATTCGTGACTTCGTGGCCAGAAACTTCGGTAGCACACTTCAGACTAGCGTTAGCCTTCTGGTTTAGCACACGACACTCGCTGTCTCGCAATCTCGCGCTTTCGGAGGGCGTACTTTTAGTTAATTATAGTCGTACATTCGAGAAATTGAAGCAATTTCGTCTATTGAGTCTTGATTCTAGTGCTTAAGTTAACATGCGCATATCGTGGTGGTTATGTGATCGTTGATTCGTTCCTAGGTTACTTAGTTACCAGCGGAGCCCGCAGGCTCCTCGCCGCGCACTCAGTCTTATGTTCGATGCTCGAACCGAGTCAGATGTCGTAGACTTTAAGTACCATACTCTCATAGTTTGCTATTTATTCGTTAGTGTAAGTCGCGATTAGTTCCGTCAGATTATTTTTTACATCGAGCTATTAGTAATCTACGAAGATAGTCAATCGATATAGTTTAATTATAGTATTGTGACGGTCGTTATGTACATATTATACAGAGTTTAATTAGACTGTGTAGTATTAGAGTTTGTTTGAACACGGATTTGTTTGTTGATCGATGCGTAAAGCGTACCCACTGCCAAATGATATAAAGTACAACTTAGAACAAAGTATTGTCGTGGTTTTGTTCGTTATTGTATAACATTTTGATAACTATAGAACATACAGCGAACAATTTGTACTGTATTTTTTTAAACTTGTTACATGTCATTCAAATATTACTATACTTAGATAAATAAAATTCAAGCAGCTAAGGTGTAATTAATAGTATATACCTATGCTTTGCCACGATCATCATTAAAGTGAAATTTTTAAAAGACGTATATGAATTATGTAGACAATGTGAATTTGTCGTGATTTGTTATAATTATAAAGTTTATATTGTAAATGGATGATGTGTAATCGGAGATAATATTTTTTCTGAAAGAAATAAATATTGATATAGAGGGAAACAGCATACATAATGTATGAAATAAAAAAGATAAAAATATATAGTGCTGGTAAAAAGGTGCATGTTGATTTTTTTGCCTTGGTCCTATCCTATGATCCGTCCCTGGTATTAGCTTTGATGGACGTAAAACGTTGTCTGACGTAACGGTGAATATTATCATACATACAACAGACCTACATACAAAGTAACACAATTAACGTGTCATGTCATGTTTTGTATAGTATCGAATTAATGAACGTTCTAAATATAGTTCTACTACACGCAATATACCTACATATGCGTTTATTTTCGTTGATAGTAAACAATTCACGTGAGGTACGGCGATACAATCGCTCGCGCCTTACGACGGTTTAATTAAACGCCACAGTTGCGTGTTTGCGTACAGTTATCCAAACACCGACATTAACTTTGGCCCAAATTTTATAGCATCGGTAGTCGTAACTTGGACACGTCCGTTCCCAAGCGGATATAATGATTTATGGTATCTCGATTCGTATAAGTAAATAAACATAGATCTTAACAGGTTCTTTTAAACCTTGTTTTATTTTCAATAGAAGTGTAGGCTTGATACACACGGCATTGTATTACACATTTTCATGATAACTCTCACCGTTCATATATAAAGTAGGTATATAATCATTTATACGTCTTTTGTACTTTGCAGTACAATGTGTAAACCAAGCCTTACTGTACAACTATTTTCACGCTTACAGTAAGTATATTTTCAAATATAATGGGTGATAAACGAAATAGAAAGACTTTCTTGCAAAGAAAAACTTAAAACGTAATATATTTTCTTTGATTAAACAGACCTAGTAGTATAATCACAATAGTAATAAAACACGGACATTACAACAAAGCGAACTGGATTTGTTGGCTTACATCAATTGCGAAAGAAATGTTAATCAGCTTTTCAGCAACTGCCAGTTTGAGATAAAAAATGTTTGCGGGATTTACTTTGGGACAATACGTAAAGAAATAACCCTTCTTAAGCACCCCCCACAGAGCGTTATGGTAGGGATGCGAGATACTGTCTACGAGAAATATATATTTCATAGTGTAGGAAAGATTTCTTTTTATCATTCACTGTGAGATAGACTCTTTATTGCATACCTACAAATTGACATAGTACTAGACAGAGTATACAATTTGGGCGGTCTTGTCGCTATGAACGATCTCTTCCAGAAAACCTTTGGGTAGAGAAGCACAAACTAAGATTGGCTTCGGAACGTATTTCTCAATTCTATCAGTAAACAAATGAAAATCAAAATGAGGTCGAGAGATATGGCGTTGAGAATGTTGAGATCATTTAAGTAGGTACTCGTATATGTTCTTCAGTAATGTTATATGCTGCTGGTATCATTTTATAACAATGATACATGAACATTTTGATTGAATATCTAATTTGATTTCGAGTTTTTTTGACAAGGACCGTGTACTAAAAGAAATATGCAGTCTATTTTCAAAACGGGGTCTAATAAATGTCTCCTCATTTCTAAAGCTGAAATCCGGTCTGGATTTTTGAGATACCGTATCCCAGATAGATTTTTTGAGACGGATCCTTGCGTCACCGCTGCGATAATAATACATGCTTCTAAATTCGATTCTTGGTCGCCATCCCTAGGTTTATAGAGGTTGACTTTGGCGTAGCTACGTCTGCCTCCCGCTGTTGTTATTTTCAACTTACCAGATTCAGCCATTTCTATACGCAACCAAGTTATAGCTTAAGACATTCTTGTTTGTACGACGTCAGTCTTATCATCATCTTAGTCAGCCTCCCTCATTGACACAAAACCTAACCTGTAAATTCAAATAATATCAAATGTAATGGTTCCTGCGACACAGACCTCGAGTCTAGTGCAGCGACCGCTGCTAACTTTTAAAGGTTCCTGTAGTAGTTAATTTAGTTTTTATTTTAATTAAGACCGTATGTTTTTGTACATGGAACGATTGTACTCTATAACTGGAAATAAACATTTCATTTCATTTCATAAACATTTCATTTCATTTCATTTCAGTCTATATAGCTTTTATAATACATACAAGAAGATTTATCAGTTCATCTCACCCCGTCTTTTTAACTATCCTCAACACCAAAGTCGTCTGGAACAGATCACTTTAGCGCCTAAATTGTACCACAAATGTCTATTATACCTAGTTTTAAGGAGTATCTATGTAATTAGAATAAAAATCTGATCTTTAGGTCATCATCAGTGAATTCCTCCAAAGTAAGCTTCAAAAATTTTAAATAATAAAGCTTCTAAATTTTGGAAAGGCATATGTCCAGCAGTGGACTGCGAAAGGATGTTGATGATGATGATGAAGCTCCTAAAATACGAATTAACAAGCAACTATCGCGTTTAAGCAATCAATAAATAATGTAATACTAATGTACAAACATGCGTTCAAAAAATTTATAGTTACTTCTCGCAAGTTCAACTTGAAATATTTACGAATAATCGATTTGTAGAACTTGCGTTAACACAAGCCTCTTTTTTGTGTAAAGAAACGTGGTGTAGCTTAAGATTCTTCTGAACCAAGAGAGGGTATATCCGATAAGCGCCCGCAATTTTCAGGGGCTCCCCTGGGAACGATGCCAGTAAAGTTGCTGTTGAGGCGGATGCCCAAATTAGTTGCCCGCAGGATAATCTTTTATAAACTAGGTGCAGCCCGCGACTTTGCCTGCGAGAAATTTGATGAAAATGGTATTATCCTTTTCTATATACGAGAAAAAGGGAGAGCTGACTGCCAAACATCGACGCTGTGCATTGCTAAAGTGTAAGAGTTAGGCACTTGAATTTTCGCTGAGGTCTTCTTTTGCACATCACTAAGATAGAATTTTTGAAAATTCTCCCCCTAACAGTCTAAGAAACGGCCGCTATTTTTATTTATAAATAAAGCCTATGTGTTATTATGATCTAGGATCTACATATATTAATATCAAGTAACATTACAATTCGTTCAGTACTTTTTGCGTGAAAGAGTAACAAACATCTACCCAAACAAACTTTCGCATTTATATTATTAGTAGGATTAGTAGGGCTAACGTTCTTACCGTTCTTCCTTGTACTAATTGTATCAAGTATTTGGGTAAGTTGCATTAGCAGATTGAACCCAATAGACTGCTAATGCGATGCCAAAAGGATAATTATATTGAAGTATCTAAGTGAAAAAGAACATCGAGAAGTAATTGCCATGATCAGATATTCCTTTCTTTTACTTAGAAAAATGTGAACCTTATGACACATTTCTCGAACATAGAATACCTAGTTGTTTTCAAGACAAGACAGTGCATTATAGATTGGCATTGCATTTATCAAAACGAGCGCACACTTATCGTCATGCGAGCGGTATTATTTTATCTACCTCCCAAAGATAGTTTTTAGCGTTTTGATGTCTACAAATTACATTATTGTAGCTTAATTTCTACAAGGTGAATTTTTAATCACTATCCAAATTTTTTCTGGGCATTAGGTATCGTTAATAGAGCCCATTTCTGCAATAAAAAATATAGGTCATATTTTCACAACAAATTCATTGTACCGAACCAATTATAAATATCGCATGGTTACCATTTCTAGCGTAAAAATTTACTACGCAAAGCGATAAACATCAATGAAAGATATCCCGCGCCCGCGCGGGGTAGAGATGGGGTGCGGGGCGGAGCGGCGGGAGGGTAGCGAGCGAGCGACCCAAAACAAAATGGCAAAGGTCAAGAGCAGTCGCCCGCGCATCCCCGCGCAGCGAGTGCGCGCCATTTCCGTGTTCGTTCGCACGTGTCGCAGTAGAAAGAAACCCCTCCGTCGCGATGTATTCCAAACATTTCCAATCGTGAGTTTTATGAAATGGTGCGGTGTCATTTGTTAAGTGGAGAGAGTTTGAACGGAGCTCAAAGACTGTATGAAGCGGATAGCCTTCCTCGCCTTCGCAACCAGGGTGTGTCAAGTTCCGAACCATGCAACGATTTTAGCTGCCAACCAAAAGCTGTTAGATTACGGCCAATTTACTACACCTTCACATGCAGAAGGGCCAGTGGAAATCGAAAAAGAGATCTTCGACTTTTTCCAAAGAAACCCTCGTGCAAGTACTCGAGACGCGGCGAGGCTTTTTGAGGTTAGCCAATACGCCATATGGAAACTGCTTAACACCGCTGGCTGGCACCCGTATCATTTCCAAAAGTGTGACTTTTTTGTGGGGGGAAATCAAAAGACGTGTGTATGTGGATGGGATCCAGAGCCTGGACGCCCTTAAACAACAGATTATTAGAGCATTTGATAAAGTGAAAAGTGAGACTTTAGTCCTTAACAAATTAAAAGGCAATGTGGAAAAACGTGCGAGACTGTTTGGAGAGAAATGGTATGCATTTTGAACAGTTACCTATTAAATTACCAATAATTATTGATCAGTTTTAGTGTAAGTTGATTTTAATTTTAATTAATTTGTACATAGTAGATTCAATTTTTTAAAATACGTGTTATTGCAACAATGTACTACCTACTTATTGCCGTCTTAGTTTAATTTCAAGAGCATAAAGTCAACTTTGAAAAATATTGTATTCACCTATTGGGTCACCCAATAAAATACCCATTGATAAATGCGTTTAAATTGGACAGTTTTCGCTGAGAACGTGTTCGGCGGTTCGTCAATTGTCGATAGGCGATTGCGTCAAAGTTATAAGGTGAAAATTAGGTAGGTAGGCATTTTTGAAATCTGACGGTCCTAAGCCCGTAAAAATATGAAGGGAAAATTTGCAACTTATGTAGGTACGAGTACCTATGTGTTTTGCTGTTCTGCAAATGGCGGCTTTTTATGAATGAATGAAAGGAGCGGGGACGGACGTGCCCGGCGGTGGGCGGCGCCCGCGGCGCGCGGTGTCTATTTATTTCGTCTTTTTTTAGACAACTTGGAATGCTATTTTCTCAATATTTTAGTATTGACCGGTATTAAAAGAAAAAATACGTATTTAGTGATTTTCGCCATAGATTATAATATAAAAATTTGGATAGTGATTAAAAAGTCTTCTTGTATACATTTTATTACAAGGGTGGAGCTCGTGGGGGGTTAGGGTTGGGCCGACATGGCGGTGGCAACTAACAGGCAACTGACCAGTTACTTGTCCGTTGTCACAGCGACTTGGGCTTCTCTCTCGCTCTCCATCAGGCGTAGCGAAGCCATTATGTCGAGCTACCTAAAAAAAATATAAGTCACTTACAATTTATTCAGATACAAAAAGAAGTATCAAACAAAGATATTATTATATTACGAAACACGGTAGTTGAGTGTATTCCAAATGCATCGACGTTCATTTTTCTCTGACAATAACAGACTGTTTCATAGCTCGAACAGATATTGTCAGTAAGTTTCGTTGCAACGAGTTATTCAATGTGAGGTAGCCGACGACGTTAGTTAAAGACTGGAACGAAGCTAAATTCTATCGAGTATCTGCAGGCAATAATAATATTTGAGCTGAAATTGAATCAGCTTGTGTTTTAGTTAGGCAAATACGCGAACAAAAGGTTTTGAATATGATATCACTTTCAAATAATACGATAAAGGTATGCTGACTGGTGCATGATAATGAAACGGTTTTGAAAGTAGGTAATATATTTGGAATGTTTTTCATGCTTATCTTTTGATTTAGCAATGATCTTCTGAATTTAATAAAGATATCTTTGACTACGTAACTGTTTGTACGTTGTTATGTCTAGTAATCACGAATTCATAATGATAAACAAACAAATAGGTTCGTAGTATAATATTAAATATTCGTCCCGCATAGTCACGATAACTTTACTATGCGGGACAAATTTTGAAATCAGTCACGGAATAAATTCCATCTTCGTACCTACTGATAAAGTTAATTCATTAATAGCTGGGTTATAAGAAGCTATTACGTGGATGTGTTACCCTTCATTATGAATAGATTCATTCAGTTCTTGATTAAGATCTTATTACGGTCGGCCGTGAGTGTAAGCACAGTTGAAGTATAGGTACTTTCATATGTGACACCTAAGTTTCAAGGGTAATGAGAACGTGAGCCCCAGAAAATATTTGAGAATAAAGCTACCATTAAGTCGTAAACCGAAGAGACGTATGAACTGAGGGTTTATTTTTATTTCACTGAGTAAATGCTTCTTTAGGCATTTTATATGACCGGTACGTGGTAATAAAGACAAAGAAAACGAAAAATCTTTTTTGTCAGACCTCGTCATAGTCATAGATTTGATTACGAAGCAAGTACCTACTACATATTTCATTCGGTATGGAAAAGAATTCGTCAAAGATATTGATGATGTGATAATATAGAACAGGAGCAAATACATGTTTTTTTTATCATTTGGCTGTCAATCATTCTTTATTAGGCTGAACACCGGGACAGTACGTACCTACCGACTACCTACTGAGACCGGTGTTTAAAAATAATTTTGCAGACTTTTCTGATGTATTAGAAATGTGAACTGAACCATCTACACAAAATTACACAATCACAACTATAAATATAATATATTTATGTAAAAAAACTTATACTTATATATATATATATATATTTATGTAAAAAAACTTCTGAAACTTGAACTGCTAACTCTGACTGTCCCTTCCAAGTACAAAAGGATATTTCAAATCGGATTTCTAAAGACTAGCTGTGAGATGACAAACATTAAAAAATATTCAACCGAAATGAGAACCTCGCACTTCTTTAAAGTCGGTTGAAGAAAAATGGACGTTGTATCTTAGTAAATTGTGATTATATCTAATCCTGTCCTCAAGTTTTGAATCTTGGGAATCCACACATTGACACACACACCTACTTACTTTCATTCATACTCTTCACAATAAAAGAACAGCTAGTACAGAGCTTTAGAAAACCAAAAGTTTATATAATTATGACCAACAATTAACTTTTTCCTATATACTGCTGTAACTGAGAATTTCAATCTACGCGAACTAATTAAATTATGCATATGTACCATTTGGCTAAATGAAATCGTAACATCAGTTAATTGAGTAGTATCTACTATCTCTCCATCAAACTTTGCTAACACTTATGATGTTATCATGAGGCACGATGTCTGAATCTATAATGGAATGAATATTCATGTTATATAGATACTTGTTACGATGAAAGCATTCAACGGTGTAGTATTTCCCTTAATATGCATAATCATAAATGGAATCAAAAAGTAACAATGTTGATGAAAATACTGGAAAATCGTGCACTAAATGAATCCTTATATAACTATTTTAGCCTCTATGTGTGGTTTTCGTATAAAAAGTAATCATTAGTCAACAAATTAAGTACTTTCTTGTGTAACAACGATAGGTAGGTACTTCTTACGTGTATAAAAGTGATAAATTTCGATTATTCACGAACTATTTAGGTAGGTATAAATCTGTGGTATAAATCAATGATAAGGGTACAAATTAGCATATCACGTCCCTTTTGCTATTTTATTGATTAAAATTACACTGTAGAATGATTAATTTTGGCTTAAAAGTCCATTAATAAAACTTTTTTAGTGAATATTATTGGAATAATCCTTTAAAATTACCAGTTAAATGTCAATACATATTGGATTTCATCATGACGTTATTCATTGCTTTGAAAAGAGCTTCGCTCATGTCGGTAGGGCTACTTCCATTCTTCCGTCTTAACTTTAACTACTATTGCTTGAAATGAAAAGTGAAAATAAGTAGTACTGTTTCGTTTCTGGACATTTTTGTTATGTGATCATAGTAAGAAACACCAAAAGTGTTTCCCCTAATCACAGAAACCATAAATGAATTTCCACTTAACAATTCATCGTACAAATTATTGCGGTGTTTATAAAGTTACCTTAGTAGTTAACATTCCACAGTGCCCGCAAATGGAATTTCTATTCTCTCGTTAGTCATACTAAATCAAACAAAACGGAGGTCGTTGAATCTTTCACTGAACTAGGACAGTTTATCTGATTCGCCTGAGGCATGCAACCGCTGAAGTTCCGTCGATCTTAAACGATTCGTTTTTAAAAGCTGCAATTTACCGAACCGTCAGGTGACCCAACTATTTATCCGCAGTGCACCAATTTAATAGTCTACTAACAACATACTCAATTTAAGTTGTTACGTGTGAACTACGAACCTACTTAATTCTTTGAACTTTAGAGTACACATCGACGTTTCTTTATGGTACCTAGCACAGAAAAGTGTTCGTATGGTTTCTAGACTAAGAATAGGACCCATAGATATCGTAGAAGACGACTAAAGGAATATCAGGAAACGGGCAGCAGCGTTGACCTGGGGTACAAATAAAACCTACTGCGGTCACCAACCCGCCTGCCAAGCGTAGTGACTAAGGCAAATCGGAATCGCCCCAAATGAAAATTGTCATTGAGGGAGGCCTATGTCCAGCAGTGGACGCTCACACAAAATTGAGAATATCCTTACTTATTAGTAAGGACAGACAGACACACTTTCCTTTTTATAATATTTTATAAAAAGCAAAGTGTGTCTGTCTGTCTGTATGTTTGTCTTTCTTTCACGGCAAAACGGAGCGATGAATTGGCGTGATTTTTTAAGTGGAGATAGTTGAAGGGATGGAGAGTAACATAGGCTACTTTTTTCCCCTTCCTAACCCCCCACTTCCCCAAAATGGGGGGCAACGCGGGCACAGCTAGTTGTCCATAATCTATAAGCTGCAACTCGCAATATCGGCCTTATGAAATGATAATAACCTTATAAATCAGTTTAACTCTGGTTGTGTATGAGGTATAGTTAGTGTAAAGTTTCAATCAAATCCTTTCAGTAGTGTTGGCTTGAAGGAGTAACAATATCTATCCATACAAACTTTCACATTTATAATAGGGATTATAAGACAGGATTCATCCTAGTTCGGGTATTAACCTGCCATATTCAGTTCCTTCAATAAATCAATTAACAGCCTGGTCCGCCCACTTCTTAACGTGGGCCTCCTTTAATTCACGCCATTTTCAGTTTCTGGTACCTTTTAAATTATTCTTATATACATAACTTGTAATAATATTGGTGGTAAGAAAAAACAAAATGAATTATTCTCCAACCCTTTTTATCCAATCACGTAAGTTTGAAGGTTTATAGGTTCTTAATATGGAACGCACGGTTCGCATTCTAGAACAGACCACGTACAAACATGCCTAGAGCTATGTCTCGGATCGTTTGTGAGTATTTATTAGGTCGTTAACGAATAGAAACTGCTATTGTAACCGAACACCAATAAAATGGGCGATGGACGGCACTCATAATTATCGGGGAGCTCATAAAAGTGAAACGAATACATTTAATAATTTAGGAAATGTAACTTACGAGGTATATTTTACAGACAAATTCGTATTTTTTATAGTAGCTTGACATAATGGCTTCCCTACGCCTGATGGAAAGCGAAAGAGTAGCCCAAGTCGCTGTGGCAACGGGCAAGTAACTGGTCAGTTACCTGTCAGTTGCCACCGCCATGCCAGCTCAACCCTAACTCCCTACGAGCTTGTATAAGAGATATAGTTTTTTTTACTTCATACCTATATTTAATGAATTTCTACTCTTACCTTTATTGTTTGAACCACACCCTTTTGTGGTGTACCACACCTGACCCTCTCTATCTTTCTATTAGAGAATAGTAGGGAGAAGATAGACACCCAAAGGTTGTCTGGGACAGATCACTAATAGCGTTCTTCACTTCGTTTTCTTTAATTCTTTATAGTTTATTCTTCTCACAGAATATTCTCATTACTTTAAATATAAAACCCATGCAACGAGTCTCATAATAATTATTTACTTAATTGCGCTACACCGTTAAATGCAATATCTTATATAACATCTCGACTGCACTTTACATAGTGCGTCGGTAGTAATCTGGTATTCCATTAGGTAATAAAGATCGTCTCGAAAGGTTAGGTATATGCGAACATATTGAGTGTGTCAGGTTAGGTATGTTGTGTTATATTATAATGCTATAATAGGCAAATAAACACATCTAATATTATAAAGAGGAAAGATTTGTATATTTGTGTCAGAATGTTTGTAATGAATATGCTCAAAAACTACTGCGCCGATTTCAAAAAATATTTCTCCGTTGGAAAGCTACATTCACACTGAGTAACATAGGCTATATTTAAGAGCGCGCATACAGAATTCGCCGTATTTGCGGCGAAACTGGTATTTTCGGGCGAGCTATTATCATAGAAAACGATTTTTTTTAAATAAGAAACATAGTTTTTTATATAGATAAAGTCTTCAAGCAGTGCGTAGGCTAGATAAAATACAACATTTACTAGTATATTTTTGTTTATCAAAGATCTCCCGTAAGCCGATTCGCAAAAATGCGAGTCAGAGTCAATTTCGAAAGTCTTAATATCAATTGCATTACATACATATGTTTTAAATATATGTTTATACAATAGCTTATATGGTCTATTAGTGCACTAGACAATAAAACTTTCAAAAATGTGTTATTAAATTGCCCAAAATAATTTTTCAAAATAAGCTCAATTCACACTTTTCAACAGTGTTTTTCTAGTAGAAAACACTGTTTCTTTTAGTTGAAATTTTGTGTAAATGTAAAAGAAGTCTTTCTTAAGTGCACTTAATTATTATTTTATTAATATTCTATGCCTGTTATTTTATACGATTTTTTAAAAAATGACTATAAAGCCACGGGCGCGACGCTTGCCGATTCAGTCCAGATCGGGTCATCCCAGAGGGAGGACGTGCCGCTCGCTGCTCCGCTCACGCACACATACGCACAACCAGTTTTATGAGCGTATACCGCTCTGCGCGAGTGCAACTCCACGAGTTTGATACTTTGTAATATTATTTTTGTATGGAAAATTATTAACTTAAAACAATATACTAAATTAATGAAATGATTTAATGTTTAGTCATGAGTATCAAATACAAACATCAGGATTATTATAATTATTATTATCTACAACCACATATGCTAAATATTTCAAAAAATTAATATGATATTTGTTTATTAGTTCACTAATGAAGTTACAAAGTAAGGCTATTCCAATGATTATTATTATGCTCGTTATCATCAATGGTTAGAAACAACTTCCATGAAGAAACTGATAAGGAGATTCATTTGAGTTGGGAGCATTTAAGGAATCTAAAGATAAAGATAATTTATTTGCTCGAAACATGTGTACATAGATGGAAGGTCAATAATACAGGTTTCAACATGTCGTAACTTTACCGTGTACAAATTATATAAAACTCTGACTAGGTAGGTACTGATAATAATTAATTCATGCAAAATTTTTGTCACATAAATAGTCCGTCAATTTATTTACGTCACATGTTCACGACTATAAATAAAGGCATACAATGAAGCTGAAAGTCCTAGAAATCCCATAGTCGTGTTATTATTAGTAAAATTATATGTGTAAGGGAGTGGCCTATCATCTTTTCGCTCCAAGCCAACCTCACCTGCCCGTGGTGCATCCTGCCGAATAACAAACGAGGCGCTGGCAACCGACTGGTGGCGGTATAACCATCACAATTGAAGGCGTAGCTAAATACTAAAGACCGGTGACGGGCAGCAGCGTCACCGGAGCAAGAAGCTACGCCCTGTGATCGCCAACCCGCCTGCCCAGCGTGGCGATTATGGGTATATCCTCCAGATGTTTGCTCTTTCTGGCGAACAACTGGAGAGGCCTATGTCCAGCAGTGGACTGTAATAGGCTGATGATGATGATGATGATGATCTTCGAATCCAATTTTGAAATTGTCGCTTAATTGTTTAGTGTGGAATAAGTGAATCTTTGTGTCACAATAATAACAAGTATCTAAGATTAAAATTAAATCGATCAAAGTGGTCGACAACGGGAGAGGCCAATGTCCAGCAGTGGCCTGTGAGAGGCTGATAACGATATGAGATTACTATTTTCATTCAGATAGTATTAGAAAGAAGTAAAAATTATATTTTATAGTTTCAAAATGTAAAACCAAAATGCAATGTGATAGTTGTGAAATATATGGCCCTTACGGTTACTAGGGGTGATTTTAGCGAAAAAGCTGGTAAGATACGGATATGTTACGGTAACTTATTTACATACATTACGTTAAAATTACCGGCTACGTATGCTGAATGGTAGTATGGCGACGAGCAGGGCGAGCATGTAACTTGCAGTATACAAGTCGCAAGGTGCAACGTTGCCAATGAGGGCTACCGTTTTTGTAATCACCAGAGGGCGCCACTGTATAGTGAGGTCTTCGGGCATAGCTGTTAAGGTTTGTTTTATGCATGTGATGACTGTTTGTTCGTTATAATAAGGAGGCCATAAGTTTCCAAAAGGCAAAACTGTTTGTTAACGGTTAATAAACAAACCAGTGAACTAGCTTTTCTTTCAGACCGCTAATTTTTATACCTCATTTTCTCGGCTCCGCTTTTAAAGCGCAGATAATCACTGAGCCATGTCTCATATTTTCGAAAATTAATGCCAGCTATGCCAAAATTGCACAAAATTATTTAATTTTCCGAAATAAACTCGTTTAACCCACAGAACCTATGTAATTTGACATTTCGGATACCTCACGCTACACTAGCACCTCTGGTGGCGAATTCACACGCGATATGGGCGCCCTCATTAGTGCAGCAGTTTGCCATAATAGGTATTGTTATTTCTTTTATTTGCTTCGTCGCCGTCATTGGAATTATGTTAAATTCGAAATATTATTAAGTAATTAATTAATTCAGTTTAATTTCCAAAATGTCGATTTTGGGGGAAAATGTAGGAGCCAAAATTGTTCGGAAATTGACTCTCTAGAACTTTGTTTCTTTTCATTCATGCCGTAAAAAGTACAACATAGGAGATAATGATACAGTTTTGAATATGTCGCGGTTTGCGAGTTTTATTTCCAAAATATCGATTTTAGGGGAAAAGGAAGGAACCAAAATTGTTTAAAAATTGATTTCCTACAAGTTTAGTCTTCTTAATTTAGACCGTAAAGTAGAAAATAAATGAGATAATGACAACATTTTTTACTTGCTGTTGTATTTAATTTTAATTTTCAAAATACCGATCCTAGACAATTTTTGAATATATACAAGAGGACTCACCATACCTAGGTAGGTATACAGGTTACAAAGGCGAGCTATCTGAATAGGTTCTGAACCTGATTCTGAAAGAATATATCACGACTGACCAGCGCTGTTTTTTGTATAAGGCACAAATCTTGCGTAGAATACTGCTTTTACGCAATTTTATAAATGATGCAATGGACAGGTTACAAAGGCGAGCTATCTGAATACCTATTCAGATAGCTCGCCTTTGTAACCTGTATACCTACCTAGGTATGGTGAGTCCTCTTGTATATATTCAAAAATTGTCTAGGATCGGTATTTTGAAAATTAAAATTAAATACAACAGCAAGTAAAAAATGTTGTCATTATCTCATTTATTTTCTACTTTACGGTCTAAATTAAGGACACCTATTTTAGAGAATGCTGCAGTAGTCAATGACTCCTTCATTGTAACCCTTAGGATTCGGGTCACGACAAATATTCATCCCGAGAATAAGTGATGGATTGGTCAAGCTGGATAGGAACCAGATTTTAGTTGTTGTAGGCCATCTGGGGTTTCTGCTACGAAACACAAGCACAACTTTCAGCAGGTATGTATACCTACTGATGCTTGTGCTGAAAGTTGTGTCTCTGTGATCTCTGTGATCAGTGCATAGGAGACTTAGGACCTTAATTCAAATTGACAAATTGTTTACAAACTAATCTTTTTTGAATGATGGCAACCAGCCTCATTGTGAGATCCATTTCTGCCGAGTGAAAATGAACAAAGTAATTTTTACAAGTTAAAATATAAAACGGGTTAAGTTATATCGTGGCAACCACGGAGACTGCTCTTTCCTTAAATAACAATACAAACACCTAAACACAGAACAAACACAAATGTTCAGCACACGAATGTTTGTCCTGGATGGGAATCAAACTCACGACCTTTGACTCATGATCAGAAGGCAAGGAAAACACAGTAGGGATTATTGATTTTTATAAAGCAACATTAATAATGTCAATCACTCACACAATACCTTTGGATAGGTAAGTACCTGGTACATATAAAGATAGAAAGACAAAAATATTGTTATATTTTTCTTAAACCTTAATTAATAAACACTTAAGAATAATGTACTCTAAAGTGTTTAAATCAATTTAATAAGTACGCACCTATACTACACTAATTAAATATTTAGCAATAAAAGAATGTTCAAATAATTTAGATGAATAATAAATTGTTAAGTATCAAAATATGTTCGTCCGCCGGAGTTAGCGTCCGACACGCCGCTCACCCACACAGACACAAATGATGTCTATGTGTGTTTCGGAATCGGCTCCCGCGTGCGTATCGAGTTGCTTAAAATTGTATGCGCGCTCTTAATGCTAGAAAAAATTAGGGGTCCTTACTAAACCGCCAATGTAACCCAATGAAATGTTTATTTGACATACCATAAGCGAAGCGCTGGCTGATCGGTAGTTCAATATAAATATCAATATGCAAAATGCAAATGTATGATAAATATTCACCATCGTCACGTGTTTACGTCAAGGTCTCGCTAATATCGGCTTTCGTTACCATTCCACATATCCATTTTACACGAACATGCATCTTTTTACTACTATTTTTGTGAATATTAATGCGTTGTTAATGCGAAGTGTATTAATATTCAATTTTGTCTGTTTCCAGCCTCTACCCGCCGCGCTACAGCAAGCATCGCAGCAACACAAGCATCCCAACTTCCAACTGCTCATGACCCCGAAGATACACAACATCAACAACAACAACATACCCATCCCCGTAATAAACATCCAGAACATGCAAACCCAACAATTGATGCGCTCCAATAACCCAATACCTAATTCATTACACACGAATCTAAACAGTAACATCATGTGCCCCCTGAGTGTGAATATAAACAGCCCCATGTATTCCCTACCGCCCAGCCCGAACACCCCCAACTACAGCCCCATGATGAGCCCAGCTCAAAGGGACAGGCTTCTCAGCCCATACTCCACTCCCCAATCGCTGTCCCCCGCCGACAGATTCAACCAGATGTACAGCCCTGGAAGCAGGATCATGTCGCCAGCGGGCATAATGCACGCCGGCGATCCCTACTTGTGCAACAAGATGCAGGTCAGCCCCGGGTTCCCGTTCCAGCCCGGTGAACTCCTGGAGTCGAGCATGCCGATGCCGTCCCCCGATTTCTGGGGCGACGCCGAGATGCTGCAAGGCACAAACGAGCTTCTAACCGCCTTTGATGACGTCAAACTGGCTTAGTGGGTGAATGAGAGTTGAGTAATTTCTTAGGTTTTTAGTGGATATGGAAGTGCAGGGATTGGTTAAGTTACCCGAAGCATTTATTATTGGGTCTTGCTTGTTAAAGCGCCTGATACATTAGGGGACATTTTGTTTTGCAATATGACGCCAAACACTCATTGTACGTGACGCTGCAACGTTGCACAGGGTCCCGCAACAGGCCCCGCAACCCGTAACATTGTACGTGTCGTAGCTGTTGAGGAACATGTTATGAATTATGTTGCTCCATTTGACCCCTATTGTATCCGTGTCTTAAAGCGAATGCTCCGATTTTCGAATCTTTACACGAACATTCCATATTAAAAACAGGAGAGGTTGCTAACGTGTATCAGAAAGAGTTCATTCGAGCGAATTCAGGGTCGGAAGTGTAAAGGGTGTAATATCAAAAGCCAACGGGATTCCGCGCAGTCCTCGACGTGTCATGGCGTCTTGATGTTTCCCATGTAAAAATAAAGTTGAAATAAAAATCTTAGTTTTTAGTCGACCTTCTAGACTTTCTATAATCTCATTTTTACTGTTATTTTATCGAATAATTATAATGTTTCATTGTTGACATTGGTGATGAAATAGTCAACGAATTACATACAATATGCACGTATGTGACTAACGGCCGTATTCACAAACGTTACTATGCGACGTGCGGACGCACAGTGCCAAAAATCCTATACATTTTTGAGTACCTGTGCGTCCGCGCGTCGCATAGTAACGTTTGTGAATACGGCCGTTAATGATTCCCCACATACTGCCTATATTATCAAAGAACATTTTTTAAATTAAAACGGGTTTTATCTATGGAATACATAAGGCCTTTATAATAACAACTTAGTTATACTTCTTACTTTAAGTACATAATATACAATATGTATGTGTGTACGTATACACTATATTTCAATGTCCAAAATATATATTGTTTTATAGTAAATCGAGTAACTGTTAATTTGTGGACTGGAATCCTGGGTGATGTTTGATGTAACGATGTGACTTAGAAAAATAATATTAGAAAGGAAGAACGAATAGTTTATATATTACGTTATATATAGTATGGATGGATGTAAAATAAGTATAGTTTAAGGGTAAAAGATATTATAATAGATGCTAATCCGAACCAACCTCGACATAAGTAAAGAAACAAGTATTCATGAATTCTTACCTAACAAGCATTATTTATGAGTTTGAAACAAAAGATAGGTAGAGGAATGTTCATTTGACACTCTTTATTTCTGTCTGGTGTTGGTAACAAGTATAATAGGTATAGTTGAAGAAAATTGGCATATGGATGGATCATGTAGTAAGTAAAATCTTCATGTCAAATTGTTACCTTATCGATAATAATGAACCGTAAAAAATTCTTTATGTTTACACTTTAATCGCTTGGTCTACCTAATTAAGTTGTTTTAATTTACGATCAAATTATATACTCACTTAGGAATTATGTTTCTTCTTAAATAATTATATGTATTTCCGTTTTCATATGAATGCATACTGGCCCAATTCATAATAAATTTTCGAGAAAAAATATTAATAGACTTAATATTGGTATTAACTCACGTCAGATTATTATAATTAATGTTTTAAATAGACGATTTTTATATGGTGTGGATTGTCACAAAATATATTTTTATAATTTGATAGATTATGGATTTTAGATTATAATATGGAATAGCTACACGTATGTAGTTATAGTAATTAAAGAAAATTGGCTTTTTATTACAGTCGACTACAAATGTAGAAATCGTGAAGCTGTATAAACAAAATTCGAAAATTAATTGAATTATCGTCTTTCATGATCGTTTGTACCCAAATTATTAAAGTCATAGGACCGAATGTCCTTTTAAAATGCTAATCTATTGTTAAAACTATTGTGTCTGAAAATCTTCGTCTTACGAGATTAATATACCTTAGTAGTGATGATGCAAAACGCATTGAAAAAAAATATTGCCCACGCCTTTATTTGACCAGTATCTGGCATTAACAATGTAATATTATTATGGCATTGTAATAAATACATCAACAACTTTAATTGTATTGTATAAAAAATGCCCTTTATTTTAAAAGCCACATACTCGAATAATTATAATTACTATACAACCTAGCACATCATAATTGTTCCCTTTTCATTTCTTATTTATCTACATCTTTATTTTAAAAGTATTACATTTATAAGTAGCTATTATGATACAGATGCCTATCACATTCTGTCCCGTACAGCCCAAGTACAATCTATTAGAACAAACTATGACATCTAATGCAATTACCTTTCCCAAATCTCGTTAGATTTACTTTACATTACATTTATTATTAAGGGTAACAACTAATATTATTTTTAGACGGGATTGTTATTGTATGAAGAATGGAATCGTATTGGCGACGAGGCAATCTTTATTTGCAATATTTAATGAATTGTCAAAGTAAAACATTTAATATGAGCAAATGAATTGATTAAAATAGTTGTTAATTATTTAATTTAGCGTGTATGTAATTGTTGACATAAATGTTTCAGAGTATTTGGTTTGTGTTAACTCGTCTGAAATATGTATGTTTTTAATTTTATATTTTAAGTTAAATAGGTAAACAGCAATGTGCTACTACTAAGAGTTAACTAAAATTGAAATACTATAAAAGCTGTGCCAAATAGGTATATTTATACAGAATATTGTACCAACTAACTACTATTTACAAAATAATCCTTCCGACTTAATAAAAGAGGAGGTTTCAATTCGACGGTTTTGATGTTGTATGTTTGTTACCACATTTGAAAAATTATTATTTTTTTGTTTGAAAGGGTGTACTTCCTAGTTAGTCCCACTGCTCCCATTGTAAACATATTGAAGTCGGTTTTTTTTGCTAAAATTTTTATTATTATACAATACAAATCTTCTCAAGCTATTCACGATTCGGATAAATGTTTCCGACACGCTTTGCTTGCGATTTCGTGTGAATCTGCGGACCATTCAGTCTCAATGCTGATGTCACGCGATGTCTAGTGGCATTCTGTCTTAAAACTTACCTGTCCAACATAAATAATATTGTTTATTCATACATAATGCTCTTGAATATGTCGTGCAGACAAATGATACCAAAAGCATGCAAACAATTCAATAAACAGAGTCGTACCTACAACTCCCGAATTTCTGTACGACCCTACCATTGTTTGCTCCACGGTCGGCTTTAATTTACTGAAACATACATTTGCCTACCTCGAGGACGGTTTTATTGTTGGTATAGACAACAACACGTTAACGCATTCAGAAGTGACACAATTTTGCAACCGATTTTCCACTTAATATCTAATGTTACAGAGTCGAATATCGAGAGAATATAATATGTATTGTTGTAGGTTAATGAGGGGTTGACTGTACTAAACTATGTAATTTTGAAGCTAATGAGCCCGCCGCAGTTATAAATTTTGACTATAGGTACCTACCTACCATGCACAAATTAAACCAAAGCTATTTGCTGCTTTACCTTGTAATTTAAGTTAAACATACCTACTGCCAATTTTCATTATTTTATAGCCCTTAATAATTAATATCGTAAAACTAAATATCAAATTGATGTCTTGAAGGCGCGTCGTGCCATAGAAATATATAAAAATGTTGTTAATAAAAATAGTTTTTGTTTGAAATTATACTGTTATATTTTGGTAATATTAATTATCACAATAAATTACTTATCTAAAATTATATTATGTATCTGCTGAACACTAAATCCTGCAATTAGGTACTTGTAAATACTGAATCAGATTGTTTTATTTAGATATTAAATTCTATATTTATCTGTGAATTCTTGTTTTATTATTAGAACTACCCACTGTGTAGGTAGGTACAATGCGCTCTGTAATAACGATTTAGCAAATTTAGATCACTTAGTTCAACATTCATAGATGCTATCAACTTTTAGATGATCAAAATCATCCCAGTTAGATACCTACCTACATTGATTTCTATCCTAAATCCTAAAAACCGTAAAATATAAATTGATAGCTAGAACATCTAGGTAACTCTTCACAATCGTCCGGAATAGGAAATAAACTCAGATTTGAAAACTTCTCATACGTTCATTCAAAGACGGTAGTTTCCGGAAAAAACGCCACACTTCCTAGAGAAACCTTTCCGACGAAGGCATTGTAAAAGTAACCCCGCCCCCTTGGGGCTTTTTACCTGGGCCTGGGAGCATCATAAATATTTATGACAAACCTGAATTCAGAAACTTCCAGTGCCATCTGTATTCAAACAATGTAACTCTAATAAAGTGACCTTAATAAATAGTACCAAGTGATCTTAGAAGATGACAGCACCAATTACAGTGCAAGTAGTATGAACGGTTCTAACTAGATGGCGTAGGTGGACTACATTATGAAATTGAAAACTCAAACTCAAACATTTATTTGCACAGAATTAGGTAGTACATAATATGGTCTTATGATAATTCTAAGCTAGTCTCACTAAAACATTGCCAGTTATTTAGCATGCAAATCTTAATTTAAATAATATCATAATCTACATAATTGTATTATTAATATTAAACTTATACCTATGTTATAATAACCCATACTATCCATTAAATATATTTTACAATAAATTATAATTTAAATTAGGTATCATCTTGCATAAGAGATCATAAAATTGAAAGAAATAATATTTATTATCTGCTTAGTATAATTTTATAAGAAGCTAGTTATCTCTAGTTAAATATTAATCTCTAGTTGAATGTTTAAGTATTGAAGTTAAAATTTATATTTCTAATGTAACAATAAAAAATATTAATCAATTCAAAAAGCCCTAGCTAAGGTACAATAGCAAATTATTGTCATGTATATGTACTGACGAACGTCATCAAGTCAAACAGTTGATTTGTTGACAGCACAAATGTCAGTTAAACGTCATTCTTCGCCGATGTCGGTCGGTCGGTTGAGCAACGAACGAATTAATTTGTGATCGTTATGATGCGTGTTTATTTTTATTTGCTGTAATAAAAAATGAGATAAACACTGCTTAATCTCCGCAGCGGCATAGTGTTAACGTGGTGGATATTTAGTGCAGAGTGCCGTGTTGTTTTGTGGACATCAATGGCTTCTACGCCGAAGCAAGTGAACGGATCCAGCGGCCCCTTGGGAAAGCGGAAGAAGTCGAGGGGCAGCAAGGGCTCGTACCTATCGAAATGGCTGGACAGGAGCTTGCACCACCTACAGGACGCGTCGCCTAGCATGGAGACATACGACCCATTCGTAAATCCGAGTTTAAACTGGGCTCCGCCGCTCAATTCGCAATTCGCGCCTGGTTTCGACCCATACAGGTACATGTACGGCTGTGCGGAGCCTATGTCGCTTCCCACGCTCCCAAGTTACTGCAATCCTCTCGTGCCACCATTCTACAACCACGATTATCGGTACACGGAAAACCTCAACAAGAGCGTCCAAGTGCAAAGGCCGAGGATGCGGCGGAGGAGCGAGCACAAAGCGGAGGAGGTCCACAGCACTCCAAATAGTAGTAATTCAAACTATTTGCAACCAAAGAATTTCTCAGATAGTCAAGATTTCGCAAGCCTTCCGCCAATAGTCACTTCGGTAGCCGACACGAATTCGAATAGTGAATTGAATAATGAGAAAGATGATGGGAGTAACGCAAGGAGGTTCAGTGACCCCTGTGTGAGAGGTTTGCCTGATGTGGCCAGACCTGCTAACGGTGAGATGGATTCTGATTCGGAGTCCAGTTCTGACCTTTCTGGCAGCCAGGTTGGCAGTAGACTGTTGACACACCTTCTAGATCAGATTAAGTGCCTGAAATTGGCAAATGAAAGACTGACTAAAGACTTAATGGATACCAAAGGTGAGTTTGATCATCACATATTATAAAAATTGGCATTATCATCATTCTATCGGATCACTGCTGGACGTAGGTAGGCCTAGCTTTGCAGTTGTTCACCACTTTGGGCAAACACCTGGAGGATTTACCCATAATCGCCATGCTGGGCAGGTATATGGCAATCTCAGGGCGTAGCTTCTAGCTCCGATGACGCTACTGCCCATCTTTGTTATTTATCAGTTGTCATTTGGTCTGTGTTTTATAACTAAATTCAAATTCAAACTAGAAACATTAAAGATTTTTTTTGTGGTATTATCTATGCCTTCATCCGTGATGGTTATTATACTGCCACCAGTCGGTCGCCAGAGCGAAAAGATGATAGGTCGCTCCCTTACATCTCATGAAAATTTGGCATGTGGACTTGCAAGTTATAATGTTTTGGTAAACTACTTTTTGCTTGACAATACATAAAACTTGACCTTGGTTTTACTTCCATATCCATCTACCCACCTTATATGAGTAATACCGATGGTAGAATCATATTAAGTGATTAGTTAGCGTTTAAAATATGTTTTTACAATTTAAACTGTGCTCTCAATAGCACCACATGAATTTATTAAAGCTTTTTTCTGAACTGTCAGCTATTTGGGTTAAAATACCCATATTATAGTGTTTCAGCTACTTTCTATGGGGACAGAGTAATGTATGTGACATATTCTGATATTTATTTATCTTTTGTTGGGCATTGTAGTGACAAGCTTTCAAAAGTAAGGCTTTCACTTCCTGAATAGTTTGGTGATGACAGCAGAACTTCCCTAGTAACAGAGTAGTTGTTATGAAAAAAATCTGCCTATCTATGTGTGAAGTAGCTGAGCATTGTGCCCTGCTATGTGCATTGATTACTTATGAGAAAAAAAGGTAGGTACAAAGAGTCATTATCGGCTCATAACTAGGCTTGTAATAAAGGATTTACTATTCCTATTATTTACGATTACTGATGTATTGAAATGTGTCTTAGTATGTAGACACATAATATATATTAATTTTATTAAAAGATGTTAATATATTATTATTGTAATAAATATAAAATACCTACAATGGACTATCAAGAAAGTATGACATTAAGTATAATATTACTTGGTCACACCAGTATTATTTTATATGCTGTTAAAATATAAGTATACTTACATTATAGAAACTAGAAAAGAAACATTCAGTATATAATTTTAAATTTAGGTGTTATATAAATTTGAAGGAATTTTACTAATTCATTGTGAAATCAAATGAAAATAGATATAAAGATATGATCAACACTTATGAATTGTCTAATTATGAAGGTACACTGTACAAATAAAATTAACACTGTGTTCAGAAAGTGGTTTTCTATCAGCAAATTGAATATTTATTTTTTAATCGCCAATGTTTTTACAATATTTGTAATCCAAAATTCATATTTAACTTATAAGTACCTACTCGTAGTTATACTACAATGCAAGTCTATAAGTTGAGTTTATACCATTAAAAATGTATTGTACCTATATGACAAATGGTAAATGGTTTATTATCAGGGACAACATACATAGTTCAATATCTCACACGCTCACAAAACACACCATTTACTTATTTTTAAATATACAGTTTTCGAAGCTGACCTCAGTTGTTAACAATTTGCTGCCCACAACATGTAACTTCAGACATATTGAAACAGCCAACACCTACAATTATAATGCATCACCCACACTTAAGTTATGTAAGTCAAGGAGAACCATTCAATAAGATTATTTTGATCCAACACTACATGTCATTGTGCCATGGTATCATAACATTATTATGAATTATTACTGCTTACTTAGCTTACAATGAAGAGGGATTAAGTTTACTCCAGAGTAGATACAATTTCTCAGACCAGTTCTTCTAAGAAAGCTAAAAAGGAAGCTGTAACTCAATAACATAATATGTTCTCATGGTTCATACCTAAATCGGCTAAATCTCAACTACTCTACTTTTTAATTATGATGAGACAAAAATAAAAATACACATCTAATTAATTAATGTAATACCTAGTATATGTATGTAGGTATTTGTAATCTTCTACCTACAAATTCTTCTCCTGATTCGAAAGAGGTTCTTTTTTAAACTGTTTTGAGTCTGAGTATTCTGGGAGTACCTACAAGAGATAATCTTGTAGTTTCAGACTAGATGTCTCTCGCATTTCTTTATACCTAAAATGTATTGTTTATGTAGACACTTTCATTAATCTTTTGACTTAGTTCTAAGTATGGGTATAGATCTATGGACTAAAGTGATCTATGGGTATAGATCTATGGACTAAAGTGATCTTGAGATCTCTTAACCTTCAGTGAGACCCGTCTCCTCCAATTGTCGTAATAAAAGCCGAAGGCAAGGAAAATTCATAATGAATCTTGAAGGTAATTTAACTACTTAACTTGTGGAAATGTCACCGTGAAGGCAATTTTTGATGGTACTCTTCATTTGTACAGTAATCGCCTAGTCATTGTCTTGGCCATTGCACAGGAAAAATGCCGGCGCCAGGCAGCAAAGTTAATTAAAGATCCCATAATTGCCTTTAACTGTGTCGAATAGCGGCTCTCAAACTGTCGTCCGTAACCAAACCATTTGTAGTAGGTAACATCATGTCATCATCATCATCAGCCTATTGCAGTCCACTGCTGTACATAGGCCTCTCCGGTTGTTTACCACATAGGGCAAACATCTCCAGATGTCCAGATGAGAATCCTCCAGGATATACCCATAATCGCCACGCTGGGCAGGCGGGTTGGCGATCGCAGGGCGTAGCTTCTCGCTCCAGGACCCCTACCATCAAAAACGAAAACGATCGTTAGTTGAACGGATCGTGTAATTTTGCAAAATAAATCTCTCCCATTTGTCCCTCCCGTGTTCTTACATATGAATTAAATTAATTAAAAATCGACTTTGACGAATTTTAGTTCGTATATTCGAGCACGGGAGGGACAAATGGGCGGAATTTATGGTACCAAAGTACGCGATCAGTAAAACGAACGATCGTTTTCGTTTTTGGTGGTAACCCAGTAACGCCGCTGCCCGTCATCGGTCTGTGGTATTTTTTGTTTAATCGAAAAAAGAAAAAATACGTTTCCAATATTTTTTTATAGTCTAAAATACGGACTAATATAATGTAAGTATTTTGACCCTGGAAATAACCTTATTTCAATGACGATGATGAAACTGTTATAATATCACCTTTAACATTAATTTTCGTTTCAGTGGAGCTGGACAATGTCCGTCAGCAGAATGTGATACTGCAGAAGGGTTCCAGCGGGAGCATAGGAGGAGCCAACCACTCTCCCCTGGACAATGGTAACGTATTGTATCAGTGACATTACACGTTAAAACATACCGTAGGCCTAATAGCCATAGAATGGGATAGCTACTGAGATAAGACGTATCCTTTATTGCACATAAATACCTACAAATGTTTGACTGGCTCGATGACTCATTTGGTAGTTTATTTTTATACCACTGGGTGGCAAACAAGCCTACGGCCCCCCTGATGTTAAGCGGTTACCGCAGCCTATGGACGCCTCTGCCTTCTGAGCCAAGGGTCGTGGGTTCGATTCCCGCACAGTACAAACATTTGTGTTCATGAACATGTCCGTTTGTATTGGTCCGGGTGTTTGCAATGTAGGTATAATAAGTATTTATGTATTTACAAACTAGCTGTGCCCGCGGCTTCGCCCGTGTTCATGTGGGTGTGTCACAGAAGTGTTTCTTCATTCCTTTTTTCTTAATAAAAGGTAGTCTATGTCCTTTTTAAGGATCTTAAGATTGTCTGTGCCAAATTTAATCAAAATCGGTTTAGAGGTTTAATTGACAGGTTAAGGTAGGAAAGCGTAACAGACAGACAGAGTTACTTTCGCATATAGACATTTAGGGAACATCAGTTCCTTATTTACAAAGACGATCATATTTGGGTTATTATTACAAAGATTTAAGGTTGAAATTATGTTGAAAATCATATGAATTATGTCACCAAGGTATGGTGGATAAATACGGTCCAGGGTATCTAAAGGCCTAAACTCCAAAGTGGAAAGAAGTAGGCCACAGATTTCAAAATCAGGATCACAATGTGGGTTGGAAATACATAGTTAATAATTTACTCATAACATGAGTACAAGTATGTCAAAGCTAGCGAAGCCATAGAATTCAATGGTTGTGGTTAATTAGTAAACGATAATACGTTTTTGAAACAAAATAGGCAGGTTATTGTAGAGATAACTTAATATTCTTTGTGGTTAAGAAACCATTAGAGTATGGTCGGAATTGCCATGCAATGATTTGATGAGATAATAGACAATGATGTTCTTTAATGCTCATACTATTTAAACATCGTTTTTGGGATTTATAATCGGATCTGCTGATCTGTTAATTAAACTCATCTCTCCTCAAAGATAATGAGTTTGTGGCGTTTGCAGTCGAGACGTTGGCGTTGTGACCATCAGGTCCGGAGGCCAATGTATCGTTAAATAAACATGGGCGGTGTCGACTGCTTACCATCAGCCATCACAATTGCTCGTCTGCTGCCTCTTGAAAAAAAACAGATTTTTTTCCACCAGAAATCTTTTCTTTATTTAGAATTCTCTTTTCAGAGCTAGCCCGATCCTCGTGTAGCGTATCTAGATTCTGGGACCGTTCTCCTACAATCATTTGTTTAGGCAACACCACCTTTTATCAAAAAATGTTTAATTTACTAAGTGGTATTAGACTGACTCAATAGCTCGGGTGGGTGATTCCCTCCCGGGAAATATACATATTCGAATATAAACCATATGGTTAGTTCCGTGTCTGGGTATTTGTATTTCTATATAAGTACTAGCTTTTGCCCGCGGCTTCGCTCGCTTTAAATTAGGGAAGTGGGGGGTTAGGAAGGGGCAAAAAGTAGCCTGTTACTCTCCATCCCTTCAACTATCTCCACTTGAAAAACACGTCAATTCGTCGCTTTGTTTTGCCGTGAAAGAAAGACAAACATACAAACAGACAGACAGACATACACTTTCCCATTTATTATACATATTAAGTAGTATGGATATCTGTATCTGTCATTCATGTGTGGCACCTTTGTTGCTCTGATGCCCATTTAACACAAGTGGTCAAGCTATTTATTTTAGAATCGGAGCAATGTATGTGATGTCTGAAATTTATTTATTTAGTTAGTTAAAGTGATAACCCTAGACTTAACCCTTCAGCACCCGCAGTAAATGACAACCCGTCACAAAGCCTTGAACTTAGTAAATGCCTTTGAAGTATTGATTTACATTTACAATTCCGCTCTGCAAACAAACTTGAAGAAAAGAATTTAATTAGTTTGTGTTTTTGTTCAGCTATTCTTTCATTTATTATGAGACAATAGACTTGAATTGTTGTTTATTTTCAGCCTGTGCAATTAGGTACAGTTAACTGGAGTGTATTTTTTTTCCTTGTTAAAAATCAGTTCCATTTATAAATTTACCCGTCCGATGGTTATAAAAATAATACTTAAATAAATAAATTATGTCACTTGAAATAGATTACGCTTCCAATTAAATTATGTCACATGAAGCACCTACGTAGCTTACGATCCCGATATGTATATTACAAAATGCCTACAAGTATTCGTGTGCCAAGGTTATGGATTATTTTAAGGACAACGGAATATCTTTTGTAATATCTTCAACAGCTAACGTCCACTGTTGGACGTAGGCGGAGGCCTACATGATCGCTAACCCAGATGTTTGCCCTAAGTGGCGAACAACTGGATAGGTCTATGTCCAGCAGTGGACTGCAATAGACTGATGATGGCCTACGATAACCACGGGTATCCAGGTAATCGCTTCTGCTCGTACTCCTTTAATCGTCTTCTACTTAAACCCACGTTATAAAATAGGATGGTCCAATTCTAAATCCGGAAACTACACGGACGACAATACAGCACATAATAAATAAAAAATCCTGTTCGGGATTCGAATCCACAACCACAGTTTAGCTGCTCAACACTCCGTCACTTGACAAATTCTTTAAACCGCAGCGTAATCTCCATCCGCGCCCACCGCGTAAAGCAACCGTAAGTGCGAAATTGCAAATTATATTACATACATCAAGTTGTAAGTAAATAATGTAGGAACTCGCCAACACCTAATTACACGTAATGTAGCTAATTAATAACAGTATAGCTTTATCATGACAAACAAACAGTAGTCGATTAATTTGCAAGAACGAACAATAAGTCAATATGTACTCGTATTGAGCAGAGTCGCAATGCGTTCGTGATGCGAACAAATCGCGTGCCTTACGTGACCTAAAAGATACCTCACCAAGGCAGTACTTTCGTAACTGGCTCATTATTTCGTTTTTGGGGTTCCGTGCGATATTAAGAAAGAGAACCCTTGGAAACTGAATAATTGTGTCTGTGATGAAAACACTTCTTCATGTCACTGTGGTAGAGATAGTATTGGTTGACAGTTCTCAGGAACTGTGAAAATTCGCTAGATTCTAGATACATTTCCTGATGCGTATCGCATCTACCTTTACAGTGCGAACGGATAAACTATGGAACCCTCTGCCGGGCTCCTTGTTCGCTGAGAGATAGGTAATCTTCCGATGTTCAAGGTGAGAGTAAACCGGTTTTTGCTGGATGAGCACGTCCCATCGTTGACTACGATATTTCTTACCATAAGACAAATCGCAGTTAATTGCAAATCCATTACGAATAAAAAACAATGCTTTTCCTGCCACATTATGTCTAGAAAATATGTAAATTTAACGAAATCCACAACCTTTTAAAAAAAAGGTCATATTTTTTGGTACTCACTTGAAAATAAGGTTTTGGTAATCAATTGAAAGATAAACTCTGTGAAGATCGGCATAATAAATGATTAGAATAATCTAAATAAAAGTAAATTATGTGGATAGAAAGATTAGTAATATAGAATTATAAGACAAATGCATATTAAATTTTAAAAATACGTAGTGCTTTGCCAGTTTTAATAGAATCATCTACCTATATTCCACATCTATTTCTTCATTACTTAGCGAATCAATGACAAATTCTATTTATAGCTATCAAAACTCAGCTACTCAGCTTGCATTGTTATTGTTGTTGACACTCTATAAATCCTCGAGCGTGCAGGTGTCTGTCAGTACACATAAAAATGACGGTCCGAAGTACCGAACCGATTATTTTTTATTAAGGGTGACCTCGCTCCGTAATTGATTTTCATTATAGGAGACCCACCCTCAGGTGCTAAAGACAGATTTTGTAATATGTCAATGCATCTTCAATGCCGAGAGAAGTGATCATCCAGATTAAAATAAAACATATTATTGAGGATTATTTGCTGCCCTCTGCCTTTGCAAGCAGTATGCATAGCAACGTGGACAGTAATAGCGAGAGAAATACGAATCTGGTGAAATCTAATGTCGATTAAAATGTGTACGGAACAATCCTACGATCTAGTCCGACTAGCACTTGACAGATTTTTTCCGGTTTATTTGCGGGATTCTATAATCTGTTATGCGAGGGAACTCGTGACAATCCTACTTAGAACTGAAAGCCAGTAATTTTGTATTATTGCAGGAACTGTGTCTACTATACGTACTGTTAGTCATCATTCTTTTAAAATTATTATTCTGTACATGTGTCCTCGTAAATACGAGTGCTCATATATTGACGCTTGAAGAATTTTAAACTATTATTCTGCACATACGTTTTATGAATCTATCATACGATGGATTGTTACGACATATTATCAAAATGTTTTTTTTTTGCATGCAAGAGGCGACAGACGATCAAATGTGATGCCTGATGGTAAGCAGTCGTCACCGCCCATGGACACCCGCAACTCAAATCGAGTGCGGGGGTCGCTGCCGGCTCTTTAAATGGGAGTACGCTAGTTTCTTGAAGGCTCCCAAGTCGTAGCTGTTCGGAAAGACTGTCGTAAAAAGTTGCAATTGCATTTGGGTAAATAAATAACCAAAGACATGCCACGCTAGGCCACACAGCGTTATCTAGTCCTATATTAAGCCGAAGCTTGTCCTATGGGTACTAGACAACTGATTAATTTACTTAGATACTTCTGTGTAGGACGCCCTCAGGCCAGGTGGAGTGACGTTTTGAGCGGGACGACTTGCAAGTCCAGCACTTGCGAGAAGCCCAGGATCGATCAAGGGGGCGAACATTAGGAGAGGCCTATGTCCAGCAGTGGACTGATATAGGCTGATGATGATGATTTTCATGCACAAAATAACCGCCTTAAAGTGCAAAATGCAGTGATTTGACGGAAACGAAATGCATTTATTTAGATTGTTGAAAGCTTGGAGTTACAGTTTATACCTACTTATTCTAGATCGTAAACTTGCCGTGACATTAATATCTTTATTGAAGTAATTTAGATTAATGTTCGCAGCCATTTTGGGTTATCGCAGTTCATTATTTACTAGATTCTACCCGCTGCTTAGTACCAATACTCTACGATTTATTGCTTTTCATTACGTTTTATAGACGGTGCTTACAAAATTATGCGAACGAATTTTGCATTCTATGACGCACTACTTTTTAATTATAGTTGGGTTGTTGTGTTTTTTTAATGAGATGTCAGTTTGGAAACGTTAGTTGTAGTTGATTACCATCATCAACAGATTATAAACATCAATGTGTGGACCTCCTTCATAGGGGGATTTGCATTACCTTCTCACTGTTTCTGCTAAGCCCAATGGTTGACCGGTAGAGAATGCCTACGCGGCATTAAGTCCGCCTTTTGTACAAATTTTATGTGCAATAAAGATTCGCTTTGCCCTTTGCGAAGGTTCGCTATGCCCTGTCTCTCTTTGTTGACTAAGTGTGTAATATTCCAGGTCTCCTCGGCGGGCAGTACTCCCCCGGCTTCCTGTCGGACCTGGTGCGGGAGGTGCGCGACGCGGCGCGCCTGCGCGAAGAGGCAATGTACTCCAGGGTACGCGCGATGGTGCACGAGAGGAACGACGTTAGTGCCCTTTGTTATAATCATCATTGTCATCATCAGCCGATCGCAGACCACTGCTAGACATTGACCTCTACAGCTCGCCATTTAGGGCAAACACCTGCAGGATATACACATTTATCGCCACGCTCTAGGCAGGCGGGTTCGCGATCGCAGGGCGTAGCTTCTCGCTACGGTGACGCTGCTGCCCGTCATCGGCTTGTGCTATTTAGCTACGCCTTCAATCGTGATGATTACCGCCACCAGTCGGTTGCCAGCGCCTCATTTGTTATTCGGTAAGATGCACCACGGCAGGTGAGGTTGGCTTGAAGCGAAATTAGGCTGATGATTTCCGCGATGATACATATTTTCTCATATATATTCCTATACCTATTAAGAGACTAAACTAATAGGTCCCAATACCTTTGAAAGCACTTTACTGTACTTATTTCAGTTCACCCGCCAATTTCATACAATTTCAAAAAAAGTTTGTCATAAACAGTATAAATCCCGTTACTACTATTATATCGGTCGTGACGTGACTATATCTTGAACACTTTGTGCGATCTAGATTAAGCAGTCTAGATTCTAAAATTGTACTCTTCAAGTATTAAACAATGACCGAGACGTGTTTGTACCATCTTACACAGATACGAGATTAGATCTTCAGCTTTCTAATCTTCGTTGAAATGCAGTCGGAATGATATATTTATTCGATCGATTAGACGCGTCTTAAAGCAACAATCGAGGTGATTTACATATCGTATCTATAAAAAGATTACGTAAATAAATAAAAGAACAAAATATATTTCTGATTCGGACTGTACCATTTCGCATTGTACATATTCATATAGGCTGTTGTAATATCATAAAATATTCCGTCGGAATCCTAAACATTCTTCGATTATCGATCTGCATAGTGCTACTAATGCAATGCATAGGCATATTATGCTTTTTATTTCTCACGGAAATCCATAACTGTTGTTTGTACGGCTGGTAACAAATAATTTAATAACCTAATAATATTGGATTTAAGAATCAATCAGTGATTTTATTGTACGCACTGGAATGTTTGAGCAATTGCTATGCGATTTCAGTAGTTTCCCCAAAGATATTTCGCAATGCTGTCACATGTTCATAGTAATAGACGTTCTGACTCGTTGATCTAGGTATTCTAGTGCATTGATTGCTAACCTTTAATGGACTATCGCTACCTTTACAAGAAATCAAATTCGCCCAGCCTTAAAGTTAACATGAGTTAAATTTTCGAATAGTTTTAAGTTAGTAAGCATAGTTTTTTAAGTTTTCTATCAATAAATGCTTGGTAACAACCTGGATTTAGGAAGTAACCGGTGATACTACACACTGAATAGCCTGAAAGCTCTTGTTGATATCCCATCCCATCATGATACTGAACTTAGTATCATCATCAGCCCGTGTCAATCCACTGCTGGACATAGGAATTAGTTCAGTATGTTGTTATTGAATTGTCTCTAGACTAGACCAATTATTGGATTGCAGTCAAAATTCGCAGTCTGTGAACAAACAATGCACTTCGTCTTTTTCTAATCATAGATTTCGATCTAACTAAAGGCTACCTGTATCAGAATTAAATATCGTAGTGGGCTGAGAAGCCACCAATGACGCACAATTATGACCATAAAATCAAAATGACTTAACATTTTCCAAATAATGGATGTTAATCCAGATAATTTATTTACTGTCTGCATCTTAAATTTCAATCTGTTGATTAGTTTTGCGCGAAATGCAAAACGATTCTCCTTCTAACTCTCGCGTTTATTGTGTGAGTCACAAAACCGTATCTCGGTATGAAATTTACAGGCCCATAAAAATATTGTACCTACTTTATTGATACGCCAGTCTCCGCTTGATACAGCACGCTTATTTATTTATCTCCGCTCTACCGCCGAGCCTTTCCGAGCGTAAAATTTGTTGTCTATGAAATAGGCGTTAAGTTCCGTTAACTTATCGCCTTAAATATAGACTGTCATACAAGGATTAAACCGACCGTTAGGTAGCGGTGAAGTTTGATGAAGTAATTTAATGATCTGTAGATGATTTTAATCGTGACTGTAGTTGTTTTTCGAATGTGTTTTTTTATGATTTCTATTTGAGTAACATGCTGTGGGTTTTGCACCAGTGGCGTAACTAAAGGATGGCAATCCTCGGCGTGGTTTTTTGAAAAACTAAATCCACCAGATGGGCAGAAGCCATTTTCTGATGGAACCAATTGGTTCATTGGTTCATTTTGGCATGGCACTGACATGTACATAGCAATGACCAATCATATGATAGCTGGACTGGACTGCAGGGCTACATAACGCCATCTATTGGATACTTAATTTTGAAACACCCTCATTACCATTACGGGCCCTAGCCGTAAGAAGCCCATGGAGCCCACAGAAGAGAATCTCAACTCCCATAATTAATTTATTACATACCTACTAGCGACCCGCACCGGCTTGGCACGGGTGCAATGCACGGGTACTACATATATGCACATTATTATACTTATGAACCATCCTCTTGAAATCCTATCTATTAAAAACAACCGCATCAAAATCCGTTGCGTAGTTTTTAATGATATAAGCATACGTAGGGACAGACAGAAAAGAAGCAACTTTGTTTAATACTACATATTTAATATAGTGATTTAATAAAGATCCGATGAATTTGCCAAAGGCCTCGAATGGTATAGTGATGCCACTGTTTTTGCCATAACAAGGCCATGATAGAGGACTTTGGTAGGCGGAATAGTAAGGTTAACACTTGTCTTTACTAAAACATATTCATGATGTGTTCGTAGTTCTGATTTACATTTTACATATACAAGTGCTTTAGCTTTTTTGGGTGTTATGGTTCTTTCGGGACCTTACTTACAAATATCAATTTTTTTGAGATCCATGTACACTAATATTATGAAGAGGAACTATTTGTATTTTTGTATGTAACGAATAAACTCAAAAAGTACTGGACCGATTTTAATAATTCTTTTTTTATTAGTAAGTTACATTATCACTGAGTAACATAGGCTATATTTTGTTTTAAAAATGTTTATCTGTAACTCCTGAAGCGCAGCGAGGTCGGATCGCTAGTAGGTTTTATAGGAAAGCTGCATATAAAGCAATGTCGTATCTGAGAATTGGTATATACGAGTACTCAGTACATACTATCTGAAATGAAAATTAACGAGAATATACGCGGGCGAGGTCTATGAAGAAACTGGAATGTTTAAACAAATACATGATTCTGTTATCTAACTTATTTTATTACGTAGATAGGTACATTCAGAGGTCATTCGAGCCAAGACCAAAACATTCCAAAGTTGTAACGACTTGAAAAAACATTCAGAAAAATATTAAGTACCTAATAAAACAGTTTTTACTCTTTAAGAAAGTTGCTGTGAGTTTAGCGATCACAGAAATAGCTTTGCCCTTTAAGCGACTTTGTGAGTTGAATTACAACCTTGCGACGATTGAGTAAGATTCAAACATGGTCGTGCTATGTGGCGACATTAGGTCGTCTATAAATAAATAACATAAAAATAAATGCCCAAATATGTTGCTAAGGGGGTAAGCTCGTAAATTGTTCTACAACTGAAGCCATTAGGCTTCTGTTTTCAAGGATGACTTCGAAGGCCAAAGATTTAAGCGATGAAACTACATCTTCTTCTATACATATAATAAAAATGTAACGAATCGCTGTCTGTACATGGAAGATATATGTGAAAAAATATTATGGGAGGCCTTTATTAATGCAATAGTACCCAAAACAATGATTTTTGGAATTTTTGTCTGTTTGTCTGTATGTTTGTGCACGCTAATCTCAAAAACCGCTTATCCGATTAAGATGCGGTTTTTACTAATATATTGCTGGAAGCTTCCCTTAACATTTAGTGTTTGTTTCATGTTAATCGGTCCATAAATAAAAAAGTTACGCCGATTTAACTAATCGCGTCGAGCCTGCTGTACCTACGTTTGCGCGGGTAGGTATATAAAGCGCACCGAGATCTGCGCCGCGCCGCTGCCAGCTGCCAGGCACTGGGGGTCATTAAAATCACTACCCAAGAAACTATTCCACGCGGACGAAGTCGCTGGCACAGCTAGTAATGTATAAATGCTTCTCATCTAGTCATCACAGAACAACCTTTATAATATATCAGTATTATCATATGAAAGCTGAAAGTTTGTATGTGCCCCTTTTACGGTGATCCGTAAAAGGGGCTAAAGTATAGCGTATTAAGGGGATAAGTGTATAACGTATTAAATGAGTGATATAGAGTCGAGCACGACTCCAAATCTAGTAATTAAAACATTAAATAAAAGAACCCACTCGCAACACGTAACGCACTCAGCCATTTTTTATTGCTTTCCGATCATTAAATTGTTTATTAATATAATATTCATTATTAATAAACTTTTATTAATAATGAATGTTTATTAAATTTATTATTAAATGTACAGTTTATTGCGCAAAGGTAACTGAATATGTTTTATTGTCACAATTCATTCATGCTGGTGAATGAAAAAAACGATTGAAGAGATATTCGGACACAGACGAAGATAAATAACGAAGTTTACAACAGTAATAGACGTTCTGACTCGTTGATCTAGGTATTCTAGTGCATTGATTGCTAACCTTTAATGGACTATCGCTACCTTTACAAGAAATCAAATTCGCCCAGCCTTAAAGTTAACATGAGTTAAATTTTCGAATAGTTTTAAGTTAGTAAGCATAGTTTTTTAAGTTTTCTATCAATAAATGCTTGGTAACAACCTGGATTTAGGAAGTAACCGGTGATACTACACACTGAATAGCCTGAAAGCTCTTGTTGATATCCCATCCCATCATGATACTGAACTTAGTATCATCATCAGCCCGTGTCAATCCACTGCTGGACATAGGAATTAGTTCAGTATGTTGTTATTGAATTGTCTCTAGACTAGACCAATTATTGGATTGCAGTCAAAATTCGCAGTCTGTGAACAAACAATGCACTTCGTCTTTTTCTAATCATAGATTTCGATCTAACTAAAGGCTACCTGTATCAGAATTAAATATCGTAGTGGGCTGAGAAGCCACCAATGACGCACAATTATGACCATAAAATCAAAATGACTTAACATTTTCCAAATAATGGATGTTAATCCAGATAATTTATTTACTGTCTGCATCTTAAATTTCAATCTGTTGATTAGTTTTGCGCGAAATGCAAAACGATTCTCCTTCTAACTCTCGCGTTTATTGTGTGAGTCACAAAACCGTATCTCGGTATGAAATTTACAGGCCCATAAAAATATTGTACCTACTTTATTGATACGCCAGTCTCCGCTTGATACAGCACGCTTATTTATTTATCTCCGCTCTACCGCCGAGCCTTTCCGAGCGTAAAATTTGTTGTCTATGAAATAGGCGTTAAGTTCCGTTAACTTATCGCCTTAAATATAGACTGTCATACAAGGATTAAACCGACCGTTAGGTAGCGGTGAAGTTTGATGAAGTAATTTAATGATCTGTAGATGATTTTAATCGTGACTGTAGTTGTTTTTCGAATGTGTTTTTTTATGATTTCTATTTGAGTAACATGCTGTGGGTTTTGCACCAGTGGCGTAACTAAAGGATGGCAATCCTCGGCGTGGTTTTTTGAAAAACTAAATCCACCAGATGGGCAGAAGCCATTTTCTGATGGAACCAATTGGTTCATTGGTTCATTTTGGCATGGCACTGACATGTACATAGCAATGACCAATCATATGATAGCTGGACTGGACTGCAGGGCTACATAACGCCATCTATTGGATACTTAATTTTGAAACACCCTCATTACCATTACGGGCCCTAGCCGTAAGAAGCCCATGGAGCCCACAGAAGAGAATCTCAACTCCCATAATTAATTTATTACATACCTACTAGCGACCCGCACCGGCTTGGCACGGGTGCAATGCACGGGTACTACATATATGCACATTATTATACTTATGAACCATCCTCTTGAAATCCTATCTATTAAAAACAACCGCATCAAAATCCGTTGCGTAGTTTTTAATGATATAAGCATACGTAGGGACAGACAGAAAAGAAGCAACTTTGTTTAATACTACATATTTAATATAGTGATTTAATAAAGATCCGATGAATTTGCCAAAGGCCTCGAATGGTATAGTGATGCCACTGTTTTTGCCATAACAAGGCCATGATAGAGGACTTTGGTAGGCGGAATAGTAAGGTTAACACTTGTCTTTACTAAAACATATTCATGATGTGTTCGTAGTTCTGATTTACATTTTACATATACAAGTGCTTTAGCTTTTTTGGGTGTTATGGTTCTTTCGGGACCTTACTTACAAATATCAATTTTTTTGAGATCCATGTACACTAATATTATGAAGAGGAACTATTTGTATTTTTGTATGTAACGAATAAACTCAAAAAGTACTGGACCGATTTTAATAATTCTTTTTTTATTAGTAAGTTACATTATCACTGAGTAACATAGGCTATATTTTGTTTTAAAAATGTTTATCTGTAACTCCTGAAGCGCAGCGAGGTCGGATCGCTAGTAGGTTTTATAGGAAAGCTGCATATAAAGCAATGTCGTATCTGAGAATTGGTATATACGAGTACTCAGTACATACTATCTGAAATGAAAATTAACGAGAATATACGCGGGCGAGGTCTATGAAGAAACTGGAATGTTTAAACAAATACATGATTCTGTTATCTAACTTATTTTATTACGTAGATAGGTACATTCAGAGGTCATTCGAGCCAAGACCAAAACATTCCAAAGTTGTAACGACTTGAAAAAACATTCAGAAAAATATTAAGTACCTAATAAAACAGTTTTTACTCTTTAAGAAAGTTGCTGTGAGTTTAGCGATCACAGAAATAGCTTTGCCCTTTAAGCGACTTTGTGAGTTGAATTACAACCTTGCGACGATTGAGTAAGATTCAAACATGGTCGTGCTATGTGGCGACATTAGGTCGTCTATAAATAAATAACATAAAAATAAATGCCCAAATATGTTGCTAAGGGGGTAAGCTCGTAAATTGTTCTACAACTGAAGCCATTAGGCTTCTGTTTTCAAGGATGACTTCGAAGGCCAAAGATTTAAGCGATGAAACTACATCTTCTTCTATACATATAATAAAAATGTAACGAATCGCTGTCTGTACATGGAAGATATATGTGAAAAAATATTATGGGAGGCCTTTATTAATGCAATAGTACCCAAAACAATGATTTTTGGAATTTTTGTCTGTTTGTCTGTTTGTCTGTATGTTTGTGCACGCTAATCTCAAAAACCGCTTATCCGATTAAGATGCGGTTTTTACTAATATATTGCTGGAAGCTTCCCTTAACATTTAGTGTTTGTTTCATGTTAATCGGTCCATAAATAAAAAAGTTACGCCGATTTAACTAATCGCGTCGAGCCTGCTGTACCTACGTTTGCGCGGGTAGGTATATAAAGCGCACCGAGATCTGCGCCGCGCCGCTGCCAGCTGCCAGGCACTGGGGGTCATTAAAATCACTACCCAAGAAACTATTCCACGCGGACGAAGTCGCTGGCACAGCTAGTAATGTATAAATGCTTCTCATCTAGTCATCACAGAACAACCTTTATAATATATCAGTATTATCATATGAAAGCTGAAAGTTTGTATGTGCCCCTTTTACGGTGATCCGTAAAAGGGGCTAAAGTATAGCGTATTAAGGGGATAAGTGTATAACGTATTAAATGAGTGATATAGAGTCGAGCACGACTCCAAATCTAGTAATTAAAACATTAAATAAAAGAACCCACTCGCAACACGTAACGCACTCAGCCATTTTTTATTGCTTTCCGATCATTAAATTGTTTATTAATATAATATTCATTATTAATAAACTTTTATTAATAATGAATGTTTATTAAATTTATTATTAAATGTACAGTTTATTGCGCAAAGGTAACTGAATATGTTTTATTGTCACAATTCATTCATGCTGGTGAATGAAAAAAACGATTGAAGAGATATTCGGACACAGACGAAGATAAATAACGAAGTTTACAACAGTAATAGACGTTCTGACTCGTTGATCTAGGTATTCTAGTGCATTGATTGCTAACCTTTAATGGACTATCGCTACCTTTACAAGAAATCAAATTCGCCCAGCCTTAAAGTTAACATGAGTTAAATTTTCGAATAGTTTTAAGTTAGTAAGCATAGTTTTTTAAGTTTTCTATCAATAAATGCTTGGTAACAACCTGGATTTAGGAAGTAACCGGTGATACTACACACTGAATAGCCTGAAAGCTCTTGTTGATATCCCATCCCATCATGATACTGAACTTAGTATCATCATCAGCCCGTGTCAATCCACTGCTGGACATAGGAATTAGTTCAGTATGTTGTTATTGAATTGTCTCTAGACTAGACCAATTATTGGATTGCAGTCAAAATTCGCAGTCTGTGAACAAACAATGCACTTCGTCTTTTTCTAATCATAGATTTCGATCTAACTAAAGGCTACCTGTATCAGAATTAAATATCGTAGTGGGCTGAGAAGCCACCAATGACGCACAATTATGACCATAAAATCAAAATGACTTAACATTTTCCAAATAATGGATGTTAATCCAGATAATTTATTTACTGTCTGCATCTTAAATTTCAATCTGTTGATTAGTTTTGCGCGAAATGCAAAACGATTCTCCTTCTAACTCTCGCGTTTATTGTGTGAGTCACAAAACCGTATCTCGGTATGAAATTTACAGGCCCATAAAAATATTGTACCTACTTTATTGATACGCCAGTCTCCGCTTGATACAGCACGCTTATTTATTTATCTCCGCTCTACCGCCGAGCCTTTCCGAGCGTAAAATTTGTTGTCTATGAAATAGGCGTTAAGTTCCGTTAACTTATCGCCTTAAATATAGACTGTCATACAAGGATTAAACCGACCGTTAGGTAGCGGTGAAGTTTGATGAAGTAATTTAATGATCTGTAGATGATTTTAATCGTGACTGTAGTTGTTTTTCGAATGTGTTTTTTTATGATTTCTATTTGAGTAACATGCTGTGGGTTTTGCACCAGTGGCGTAACTAAAGGATGGCAATCCTCGGCGTGGTTTTTTGAAAAACTAAATCCACCAGATGGGCAGAAGCCATTTTCTGATGGAACCAATTGGTTCATTGGTTCATTTTGGCATGGCACTGACATGTACATAGCAATGACCAATCATATGATAGCTGGACTGGACTGCAGGGCTACATAACGCCATCTATTGGATACTTAATTTTGAAACACCCTCATTACCATTACGGGCCCTAGCCGTAAGAAGCCCATGGAGCCCACAGAAGAGAATCTCAACTCCCATAATTAATTTATTACATACCTACTAGCGACCCGCACCGGCTTGGCACGGGTGCAATGCACGGGTACTACATATATGCACATTATTATACTTATGAACCATCCTCTTGAAATCCTATCTATTAAAAACAACCGCATCAAAATCCGTTGCGTAGTTTTTAATGATATAAGCATACGTAGGGACAGACAGAAAAGAAGCAACTTTGTTTAATACTACATATTTAATATAGTGATTTAATAAAGATCCGATGAATTTGCCAAAGGCCTCGAATGGTATAGTGATGCCACTGTTTTTGCCATAACAAGGCCATGATAGAGGACTTTGGTAGGCGGAATAGTAAGGTTAACACTTGTCTTTACTAAAACATATTCATGATGTGTTCGTAGTTCTGATTTACATTTTACATATACAAGTGCTTTAGCTTTTTTGGGTGTTATGGTTCTTTCGGGACCTTACTTACAAATATCAATTTTTTTGAGATCCATGTACACTAATATTATGAAGAGGAACTATTTGTATTTTTGTATGTAACGAATAAACTCAAAAAGTACTGGACCGATTTTAATAATTCTTTTTTTATTAGTAAGTTACATTATCACTGAGTAACATAGGCTATATTTTGTTTTAAAAATGTTTATCTGTAACTCCTGAAGCGCAGCGAGGTCGGATCGCTAGTAGGTTTTATAGGAAAGCTGCATATAAAGCAATGTCGTATCTGAGAATTGGTATATACGAGTACTCAGTACATACTATCTGAAATGAAAATTAACGAGAATATACGCGGGCGAGGTCTATGAAGAAACTGGAATGTTTAAACAAATACATGATTCTGTTATCTAACTTATTTTATTACGTAGATAGGTACATTCAGAGGTCATTCGAGCCAAGACCAAAACATTCCAAAGTTGTAACGACTTGAAAAAACATTCAGAAAAATATTAAGTACCTAATAAAACAGTTTTTACTCTTTAAGAAAGTTGCTGTGAGTTTAGCGATCACAGAAATAGCTTTGCCCTTTAAGCGACTTTGTGAGTTGAATTACAACCTTGCGACGATTGAGTAAGATTCAAACATGGTCGTGCTATGTGGCGACATTAGGTCGTCTATAAATAAATAACATAAAAATAAATGCCCAAATATGTTGCTAAGGGGGTAAGCTCGTAAATTGTTCTACAACTGAAGCCATTAGGCTTCTGTTTTCAAGGATGACTTCGAAGGCCAAAGATTTAAGCGATGAAACTACATCTTCTTCTTCTATACATATAATAAAAATGTAACGAATCGCTGTCTGTACATGGAAGATATATGTGAAAAAATATTATGGGAGGCCTTTATTAATGCAATAGTACCCAAAACAATGATTTTTGGAATTTTTGTCTGTTTGTCTGTTTGTCTGTATGTTTGTGCACGCTAATCTCAAAAACCGCTTATCCGATTAAGATGCGGTTTTTACTAATATATTGCTGGAAGCTTCCCTTAACATTTAGTGTTTGTTTCATGTTAATCGGTCCATAAATAAAAAAGTTACGCCGATTTAACTAATCGCGTCGAGCCTGCTGTACCTACGTTTGCGCGGGTAGGTATATAAAGCGCACCGAGATCTGCGCCGCGCCGCTGCCAGCTGCCAGGCACTGGGGGTCATTAAAATCACTACCCAAGAAACTATTCCACGCGGACGAAGTCGCTGGCACAGCTAGTAATGTATAAATGCTTCTCATCTAGTCATCACAGAACAACCTTTATAATATATCAGTATTATCATATGAAAGCTGAAAGTTTGTATGTGCCCCTTTTACGGTGATCCGTAAAAGGGGCTAAAGTATAGCGTATTAAGGGGATAAGTGTATAACGTATTAAATGAGTGATATAGAGTCGAGCACGACTCCAAATCTAGTAATTAAAACATTAAATAAAAGAACCCACTCGCAACACGTAACGCACTCAGCCATTTTTTATTGCTTTCCGATCATTAAATTGTTTATTAATATAATATTCATTATTAATAAACTTTTATTAATAATGAATGTTTATTAAATTTATTATTAAATGTACAGTTTATTGCGCAAAGGTAACTGAATATGTTTTATTGTCACAATTCATTCATGCTGGTGAATGAAAAAAACGATTGAAGAGATATTCGGACACAGACGAAGATAAATAACGAAGTTTACAACAGTAATAGACGTTCTGACTCGTTGATCTAGGTATTCTAGTGCATTGATTGCTAACCTTTAATGGACTATCGCTACCTTTACAAGAAATCAAATTCGCCCAGCCTTAAAGTTAACATGAGTTAAATTTTCGAATAGTTTTAAGTTAGTAAGCATAGTTTTTTAAGTTTTCTATCAATAAATGCTTGGTAACAACCTGGATTTAGGAAGTAACCGGTGATACTACACACTGAATAGCCTGAAAGCTCTTGTTGATATCCCATCCCATCATGATACTGAACTTAGTATCATCATCAGCCCGTGTCAATCCACTGCTGGACATAGGAATTAGTTCAGTATGTTGTTATTGAATTGTCTCTAGACTAGACCAATTATTGGATTGCAGTCAAAATTCGCAGTCTGTGAACAAACAATGCACTTCGTCTTTTTCTAATCATAGATTTCGATCTAACTAAAGGCTACCTGTATCAGAATTAAATATCGTAGTGGGCTGAGAAGCCACCAATGACGCACAATTATGACCATAAAATCAAAATGACTTAACATTTTCCAAATAATGGATGTTAATCCAGATAATTTATTTACTGTCTGCATCTTAAATTTCAATCTGTTGATTAGTTTTGCGCGAAATGCAAAACGATTCTCCTTCTAACTCTCGCGTTTATTGTGTGAGTCACAAAACCGTATCTCGGTATGAAATTTACAGGCCCATAAAAATATTGTACCTACTTTATTGATACGCCAGTCTCCGCTTGATACAGCACGCTTATTTATTTATCTCCGCTCTACCGCCGAGCCTTTCCGAGCGTAAAATTTGTTGTCTATGAAATAGGCGTTAAGTTCCGTTAACTTATCGCCTTAAATATAGACTGTCATACAAGGATTAAACCGACCGTTAGGTAGCGGTGAAGTTTGATGAAGTAATTTAATGATCTGTAGATGATTTTAATCGTGACTGTAGTTGTTTTTCGAATGTGTTTTTTTATGATTTCTATTTGAGTAACATGCTGTGGGTTTTGCACCAGTGGCGTAACTAAAGGATGGCAATCCTCGGCGTGGTTTTTTGAAAAACTAAATCCACCAGATGGGCAGAAGCCATTTTCTGATGGAACCAATTGGTTCATTGGTTCATTTTGGCATGGCACTGACATGTACATAGCAATGACCAATCATATGATAGCTGGACTGGACTGCAGGGCTACATAACGCCATCTATTGGATACTTAATTTTGAAACACCCTCATTACCATTACGGGCCCTAGCCGTAAGAAGCCCATGGAGCCCACAGAAGAGAATCTCAACTCCCATAATTAATTTATTACATACCTACTAGCGACCCGCACCGGCTTGGCACGGGTGCAATGCACGGGTACTACATATATGCACATTATTATACTTATGAACCATCCTCTTGAAATCCTATCTATTAAAAACAACCGCATCAAAATCCGTTGCGTAGTTTTTAATGATATAAGCATACGTAGGGACAGACAGAAAAGAAGCAACTTTGTTTAATACTACATATTTAATATAGTGATTTAATAAAGATCCGATGAATTTGCCAAAGGCCTCGAATGGTATAGTGATGCCACTGTTTTTGCCATAACAAGGCCATGATAGAGGACTTTGGTAGGCGGAATAGTAAGGTTAACACTTGTCTTTACTAAAACATATTCATGATGTGTTCGTAGTTCTGATTTACATTTTACATATACAAGTGCTTTAGCTTTTTTGGGTGTTATGGTTCTTTCGGGACCTTACTTACAAATATCAATTTTTTTGAGATCCATGTACACTAATATTATGAAGAGGAACTATTTGTATTTTTGTATGTAACGAATAAACTCAAAAAGTACTGGACCGATTTTAATAATTCTTTTTTTATTAGTAAGTTACATTATCACTGAGTAACATAGGCTATATTTTGTTTTAAAAATGTTTATCTGTAACTCCTGAAGCGCAGCGAGGTCGGATCGCTAGTAGGTTTTATAGGAAAGCTGCATATAAAGCAATGTCGTATCTGAGAATTGGTATATACGAGTACTCAGTACATACTATCTGAAATGAAAATTAACGAGAATATACGCGGGCGAGGTCTATGAAGAAACTGGAATGTTTAAACAAATACATGATTCTGTTATCTAACTTATTTTATTACGTAGATAGGTACATTCAGAGGTCATTCGAGCCAAGACCAAAACATTCCAAAGTTGTAACGACTTGAAAAAACATTCAGAAAAATATTAAGTACCTAATAAAACAGTTTTTACTCTTTAAGAAAGTTGCTGTGAGTTTAGCGATCACAGAAATAGCTTTGCCCTTTAAGCGACTTTGTGAGTTGAATTACAACCTTGCGACGATTGAGTAAGATTCAAACATGGTCGTGCTATGTGGCGACATTAGGTCGTCTATAAATAAATAACATAAAAATAAATGCCCAAATATGTTGCTAAGGGGGTAAGCTCGTAAATTGTTCTACAACTGAAGCCATTAGGCTTCTGTTTTCAAGGATGACTTCGAAGGCCAAAGATTTAAGCGATGAAACTACATCTTCTTCTATACATATAATAAAAATGTAACGAATCGCTGTCTGTACATGGAAGATATATGTGAAAAAATATTATGGGAGGCCTTTATTAATGCAATAGTACCCAAAACAATGATTTTTGGAATTTTTGTCTGTTTGTCTGTTTGTCTGTATGTTTGTGCACGCTAATCTCAAAAACCGCTTATCCGATTAAGATGCGGTTTTTACTAATATATTGCTGGAAGCTTCCCTTAACATTTAGTGTTTGTTTCATGTTAATCGGTCCATAAATAAAAAAGTTACGCCGATTTAACTAATCGCGTCGAGCCTGCTGTACCTACGTTTGCGCGGGTAGGTATATAAAGCGCACCGAGATCTGCGCCGCGCCGCTGCCAGCTGCCAGGCACTGGGGGTCATTAAAATCACTACCCAAGAAACTATTCCACGCGGACGAAGTCGCTGGCACAGCTAGTAATGTATAAATGCTTCTCATCTAGTCATCACAGAACAACCTTTATAATATATCAGTATTATCATATGAAAGCTGAAAGTTTGTATGTGCCCCTTTTACGGTGATCCGTAAAAGGGGCTAAAGTATAGCGTATTAAGGGGATAAGTGTATAACGTATTAAATGAGTGATATAGAGTCGAGCACGACTCCAAATCTAGTAATTAAAACATTAAATAAAAGAACCCACTCGCAACACGTAACGCACTCAGCCATTTTTTATTGCTTTCCGATCATTAAATTGTTTATTAATATAATATTCATTATTAATAAACTTTTATTAATAATGAATGTTTATTAAATTTATTATTAAATGTACAGTTTATTGCGCAAAGGTAACTGAATATGTTTTATTGTCACAATTCATTCATGCTGGTGAATGAAAAAAACGATTGAAGAGATATTCGGACACAGACGAAGATAAATAACGAAGTTTACAACAGTAATAGACGTTCTGACTCGTTGATCTAGGTATTCTAGTGCATTGATTGCTAACCTTTAATGGACTATCGCTACCTTTACAAGAAATCAAATTCGCCCAGCCTTAAAGTTAACATGAGTTAAATTTTCGAATAGTTTTAAGTTAGTAAGCATAGTTTTTTAAGTTTTCTATCAATAAATGCTTGGTAACAACCTGGATTTAGGAAGTAACCGGTGATACTACACACTGAATAGCCTGAAAGCTCTTGTTGATATCCCATCCCATCATGATACTGAACTTAGTATCATCATCAGCCCGTGTCAATCCACTGCTGGACATAGGAATTAGTTCAGTATGTTGTTATTGAATTGTCTCTAGACTAGACCAATTATTGGATTGCAGTCAAAATTCGCAGTCTGTGAACAAACAATGCACTTCGTCTTTTTCTAATCATAGATTTCGATCTAACTAAAGGCTACCTGTATCAGAATTAAATATCGTAGTGGGCTGAGAAGCCACCAATGACGCACAATTATGACCATAAAATCAAAATGACTTAACATTTTCCAAATAATGGATGTTAATCCAGATAATTTATTTACTGTCTGCATCTTAAATTTCAATCTGTTGATTAGTTTTGCGCGAAATGCAAAACGATTCTCCTTCTAACTCTCGCGTTTATTGTGTGAGTCACAAAACCGTATCTCGGTATGAAATTTACAGGCCCATAAAAATATTGTACCTACTTTATTGATACGCCAGTCTCCGCTTGATACAGCACGCTTATTTATTTATCTCCGCTCTACCGCCGAGCCTTTCCGAGCGTAAAATTTGTTGTCTATGAAATAGGCGTTAAGTTCCGTTAACTTATCGCCTTAAATATAGACTGTCATACAAGGATTAAACCGACCGTTAGGTAGCGGTGAAGTTTGATGAAGTAATTTAATGATCTGTAGATGATTTTAATCGTGACTGTAGTTGTTTTTCGAATGTGTTTTTTTATGATTTCTATTTGAGTAACATGCTGTGGGTTTTGCACCAGTGGCGTAACTAAAGGATGGCAATCCTCGGCGTGGTTTTTTGAAAAACTAAATCCACCAGATGGGCAGAAGCCATTTTCTGATGGAACCAATTGGTTCATTGGTTCATTTTGGCATGGCACTGACATGTACATAGCAATGACCAATCATATGATAGCTGGACTGGACTGCAGGGCTACATAACGCCATCTATTGGATACTTAATTTTGAAACACCCTCATTACCATTACGGGCCCTAGCCGTAAGAAGCCCATGGAGCCCACAGAAGAGAATCTCAACTCCCATAATTAATTTATTACATACCTACTAGCGACCCGCACCGGCTTGGCACGGGTGCAATGCACGGGTACTACATATATGCACATTATTATACTTATGAACCATCCTCTTGAAATCCTATCTATTAAAAACAACCGCATCAAAATCCGTTGCGTAGTTTTTAATGATATAAGCATACGTAGGGACAGACAGAAAAGAAGCAACTTTGTTTAATACTACATATTTAATATAGTGATTTAATAAAGATCCGATGAATTTGCCAAAGGCCTCGAATGGTATAGTGATGCCACTGTTTTTGCCATAACAAGGCCATGATAGAGGACTTTGGTAGGCGGAATAGTAAGGTTAACACTTGTCTTTACTAAAACATATTCATGATGTGTTCGTAGTTCTGATTTACATTTTACATATACAAGTGCTTTAGCTTTTTTGGGTGTTATGGTTCTTTCGGGACCTTACTTACAAATATCAATTTTTTTGAGATCCATGTACACTAATATTATGAAGAGGAACTATTTGTATTTTTGTATGTAACGAATAAACTCAAAAAGTACTGGACCGATTTTAATAATTCTTTTTTTATTAGTAAGTTACATTATCACTGAGTAACATAGGCTATATTTTGTTTTAAAAATGTTTATCTGTAACTCCTGAAGCGCAGCGAGGTCGGATCGCTAGTAGGTTTTATAGGAAAGCTGCATATAAAGCAATGTCGTATCTGAGAATTGGTATATACGAGTACTCAGTACATACTATCTGAAATGAAAATTAACGAGAATATACGCGGGCGAGGTCTATGAAGAAACTGGAATGTTTAAACAAATACATGATTCTGTTATCTAACTTATTTTATTACGTAGATAGGTACATTCAGAGGTCATTCGAGCCAAGACCAAAACATTCCAAAGTTGTAACGACTTGAAAAAACATTCAGAAAAATATTAAGTACCTAATAAAACAGTTTTTACTCTTTAAGAAAGTTGCTGTGAGTTTAGCGATCACAGAAATAGCTTTGCCCTTTAAGCGACTTTGTGAGTTGAATTACAACCTTGCGACGATTGAGTAAGATTCAAACATGGTCGTGCTATGTGGCGACATTAGGTCGTCTATAAATAAATAACATAAAAATAAATGCCCAAATATGTTGCTAAGGGGGTAAGCTCGTAAATTGTTCTACAACTGAAGCCATTAGGCTTCTGTTTTCAAGGATGACTTCGAAGGCCAAAGATTTAAGCGATGAAACTACATAATGTATAAATGCTTCTCATCTAGTCATCACAGAACAACCTTTATAATATATCAGTATTATCATATGAAAGCTGAAAGTTTGTATGTGCCCCTTTTACGGTGATCCGTAAAAGGGGCTAAAGTATAGCGTATTAAGGGGATAAGTGTATAACGTATTAAATGAGTGATATAGAGTCGAGCACGACTCCAAATCTAGTAATTAAAACATTAAATAAAAGAACCCACTCGCAACACGTAACGCACTCAGCCATTTTTTATTGCTTTCCGATCATTAAATTGTTTATTAATATAATATTCATTATTAATAAACTTTTATTAATAATGAATGTTTATTAAATTTATTATTAAATGTACAGTTTATTGCGCAAAGGTAACTGAATATGTTTTATTGTCACAATTCATTCATGCTGGTGAATGAAAAAAACGATTGAAGAGATATTCGGACACAGACGAAGATAAATAACGAAGTTTACAACGGGTTGTTTTAGTCTGAAAAGTAAGAACTCACTATCTTGTGAAACTGACAAGTGATTAATTTAGCGACTTGGCCGTCTCTTTCCTTTTTGTACGTTATACATATATTCTATGAGTTTTTTTTTGCACTAAGGTGGCAAACAAACCTACGGTCCGCCTGATGTTATGCACTTATGCAGTTACTGCAGCCTATGGACGCCTGCAACACCAGGAACATCACACGCCGCCGGCATTGCACGGTCCCCCGTCTTCGTCGGATGGGAGTGGGCTCACCCTTCGGACCACTCACATGACTCCCCCCGAGAGGGGGGAGCCTGTTGGGGCCTGTCCTGACCAGGCCGCGTCGGTGATGTCTTGGTGGACATATACATAGGACCCTCGACACCACCTTTAAGGCGTATGACGAAGGGGCCGGGGTTTTAGTGGGTATTTCATGCCTCACTTCCATCTTCAAGGCGGGGTGAGTCTCACATACCCCGCTGCTCCCCCAAGCAGCGGGAATGCCTAAATGCATTTTCCCCGGTAACACAAAAAAGGGGTGTCACACGCCCGTTGCTGACCATTTAAAAACCTTTTCTCAGTCTTTTTGAAAGACCCCATACTGTAGTCTCGGGGTAAGCCTCGCCGAGGAGTTTACTCCATAGCCTGAAATGATTATGAAAGTTCTAGCTCTAGCCCTAGACTTACAGTTAATAATACCTGGATCTGTCAGGTCGTTCCAGACTGGACGTGCGTGGCATTTGGGAATGTCTTGGCCGATCGCCAACCGTGCGTCTCGTACTAACGTTTTCACTTTCTATGTTGTTTTGTTGTGTTTGTTTACCGGTAAATAGCGATCGATTCGTATTTTTGGCTGTGAGCTTCCTCATTGCCCTTTGCCAAAGAGAACATGATGGTTAGGTCAGTCAGACTGGCGCCTTGTGGGTTCTGTATCTTTTTTTTTAATAAAAATATATTTTACCCCGATTGCAACAAGAGGGTTGTCATATGTGAAGACTTGTTTTAGCTCACTATATAGAGAGTACCTACTAGCTTAAAGCACAAATTCTCCGAAGGTTTCCCGTTCGATTCTCGTATGGATACGATATGATTATGATGAGAATGAGTGCTAATCATGGTATCCTTAAAAGTTGAAACTTCCTTATCTTGCAATAATGGTTTCTGAGAGATTGCTACTATAATAATTTTAATCTGTCTATTGGTATAAAGGTATCACAACTTATCACATCACAACCTGAACTATAAGACTACAGTCGAACATAGATTTCCCTCGATGTCTGTCCTCGGTCAATGCTGCTAATCGAATGCCGGCTTGCTTCGTCCATCCCCCAGCACAGCTTTCCCCTCCATTTTGTTCCCGCCTATTTTGCCGCCAGAGAGGTGCGCTGTCAGAGTTGTCATATTAAATCAGTATTGCCACTTAATTCTTACAAAACATACTAAATAATGAGGGCAAGAATTAGACAAATATCAAAAATCATGACACTACCATAAAAAGCAAAGTCTGATTTTTCAATGTTAAATAAAGATCAATTATACTTTTTATAGGATCACAGCATAGTGCCCTCCTATTGCCTGATAGGAAGTAAAAGAGAAGTCCAAGACTAGATACTAAGGAAAAACCATTGTAGGTATGTCGGTCACCACCGGTGTCTGCCAACGTGTTTGGCCCTGCCAAACCAATGCAGACCCGATAGATTCCATTGTAAAAACCAAGTGTAAACAATTTTTTCTCCCCACAACTAATGAAGGCGCAAATCGTCACAGTTAACTAGATATGAACTACATGTTCATTCAGAACGGTACCGACGGACATGAATCGATTAAGTTTATTAGGTTAGTAGTTAGTAAGTCTCAGCAAACGTAGATACAGTAAGTACAATAAACTTATTGTACTTACGACGTTGTTGCACATCTAATAATGTATAACTATACATAAGATGAACAAAAACGTCCTTTATGATGAACGTCTTGAGGTATAAATCGTAAACCACATTTTACATGAATCAACTCCAATATAAAAAAGAATAAAGAAAAACGTTTATTTAGATGTATAGTGGTACTGAACCCTACGTGCGCGAGTCCGACTCGTACTTGGCCGGTTTTTTCTTTTGTCGATTATACAAAAAATAACATAGGTACAAGGCATAGAAGACTCCCTAGACAAGACGTCACGCCTTGTCAAAAAATGCCACGAGGAGTGACGTCACACGTAAACTTTAGCGTGCTATATCTTTGTAATTTTTGGTCTGATTTAGAAATAAAAAAATACGTGTTTTTTATTTTTAAATAATCTTAAAGACGGACTTATTATATTTTCACGGTAAACAACCCTATTAATAGTCATCTGGGGGCAAATGCTTTGGTCACCAAGCTTGGCAGTGGGTTGCTGACCGCAGTAGGTTAGAAAAGAATGCCAAGTAGGTATTATTCTAATGACTGAGATAATCAACGAACTATTTAAATGCGGCAGACCCCTTTGTGACTGTAATAATATGTACAACTATACGTATAGATTAGATTAGTTAGCTGATAAATCTTCGGTGTGTATTTTTGGACGCGCGATAAGAATTCAAAATGTTGAAATTATCTATGCGGAGTATATGTATGCCAAACTATTTATGGTATTAGTTAAACATACTGCCCTGAGTTGGTAATATTCCTATAGTGTAACTACTTTGGGCGATGTAAGGGAGCGGCCTATCATCTTTTCTCTCCAAGCCAACCTCAGTTGCCCGTGGTGTATCCTGCCAAATAACAAACGAGGCGCTGGCAACCTACTGGTGATGGTATAGCCGTAACAATTGTAGGCGAAGCTAAATACCACAGACCGATGACTGGCAGCAGCGTCACCGGAGCGAGAAGCTATGCCCTGCGATCGCCAACCCGCCGGCCCAGCATGGCGATTAGATATTATATCCTCCAGATGTTTGCCCAAAGTGGCGAACAACTGGAGATGCCTATGTCCAGCAGTGGACTGCAATGGACTGATGATAATGATGATGTATTTTTTTCAATTCTAACATGTTATATCAGTTCAATTTACTAAAACACTCATGAATGTTTACATGTTAATTAATTCAAAATGTAATTTTTATTGCAGAATAACCTCGCCACTTCCGAAGCCAAATTCGCCGAAAAAGCGCTTGAAGAAATCAAGGCAAGTGTCGATTTATAACGTACTACTATATATTGTTTTTTTTTTATGGTGAAGCGCCATCTATCAAATTAGCTTTGAAACAGATACCATAAAAAGTAACCACAATGCTTTCGAACTCTACACCCGCCACCTATGTTGTAAGTTCTGCTAGAACTTTTAGTACGCGGTACATAACACAGATGGCGCTTAGTGGTTGAAAGGGTTGTCGATCTAACAAGCTTGTTTTGTGCTTACTCGTATAGGTATACTCGTAGTAAGGAAAAAAAGGAGACTTTTTTATGCTGAATTTAATAAAAAAATATAATCTGAAAAATTACTTTTTTTTGTGACGGCACAATACATGTTTTCAGAACAACCATATTCGTATTCGATCGTTAATAAATTCGGGCAATCGTTATTCGAGCGTACGATCATATCGGTCAAAGGTTATTCGGCATATATTTATTTCGGGCAATCGTTATTCGATCATTCATGTTTCGGGAACAAGTTGGACAATCGTATGTTCGAAACCAAAAGTAGGTAGGTACTGGACGGATTTTATGACACTTGGTACAATTATTCTTCATAGGTACTTCTGGGCAGGTTATAGTATTATACTTTTTATCACGCTACAATCAATAGGAGCAGTGCAGTGAAGGGAAGTGTGGGGAAAACGGGAGAATTTTTTATCTGTATGTTTGAAAGCGTATCGCAAAAACTACTGCATGGAATTGAATGCGGTTTTCCAGCCAATGTATTGCTAGAGGTGTAACTTAAAATTTAGGCACCATTTTATAGAAGTCTGTTATTTTTGAAAGCCGGTATCCACGCGTGCGACGCCGCTAGCACAGCTAGTAATAATCAATAAAGGTTTTGTTTTTAAATAATTAGATACTTTATTTGAGAGAAAAACCACTGAATTTATTGACGTTATTAGAACAAAATAATATGATAAAAAGTATGTCAATATAAATTTCTCGACAACCCGAGAAGTCCCGAGAAATCAGCCTCGAGATTTCTAGAGACCCGAGATATTAAAAAGCTCGAGAAATCATGAACCCTACTCCAATTCCAACCCACTATTGTCTCACTGTGTCATTCGTGGCAGCCAGTTTTTGCGTCCGATCCGCAGCTATCAACCGTTTATTTGGCGAGCGCGCTGGGTGGTCCGTCGAGTGCACTTCACGCCTTCCCGACGCACCTTCGTCATGCACTCGCTGCACACACTTGCGACCGAGCTTGGGATCTTTTTTTTATCAATCCTTAGTTTTATATAGGAGCTTAGGTCTAATAACAGACAGAGCCATGTTAGCTCCATCGTACCTAGTGGCATGTCGCAGAAAGCCATGGCTCCCAATCGTAATGGGCCCCCGTCAAAGGAGAATCCAAACTTCCAGTATTTATTAGATAGAAAGATAGTTGTCTTTATTGCACAAACATTATACATAATTATATAGATTAGATTTTTGTAAGGACTGTTTTCTCTTTCTACACTCACCGCACACAATTTCCGCTCTCTGTATGACCCAAAGGTTAACTGGTAGAGAATGCTCCTAGCATTAAGTTCGCCTTTTGTACCATTTGGTGCAATAAAGTTTAAATAAATAAATAAACATTTACAGGAAGGAGTATATATCTGTATATTCTACTCTATATAGTAGGTACAATGTAGGCGGTTTATTGTTAGACATATTATATAATAGATCCTACTACATATGTAATAATAATCTTTATGTATAAATATATGTCAATCCCTATTTCCCTTAGTCACACAATAACGCGAGAACGGCTGGGCCAATTTCACTTCAGGGAAAGATTTTTATGACAGAAAAAAAAAATTAATTGCGCAGTAAATCAGAAAATTTGCGCAGTACAATAGTATTGCACCCATGCGAGACCGGGGCGGGTCGCTAAAAGAAGATAAATTGTAGGACCAATATCTATTAAACCTAGTACAGATATGTGTGCTATACAGAATATCTATTATCCAAGTATGTATAACGAATTAGTTTCGCGCATTTACAGTAAGAACTTGAGACTCCTCTCTCTAGTCTCCACTAATAAGATATCCACTTCCAAACGATTTCAGGTCCGTAGGATTATTATAAATTCCGAGCAATCTAATTTACTAAGACACATTTTAGAAATCATATTCACGACACATTAGTCGCAACTCTATGGCAAAACCCATCTTTGCGTACATCGCGTCGAGCCGCGCAATGAATCGCGCCCGCTGACTAGAAATAACTTGTGTTGAAACGTTCGCGTTACGAGCTGGCGGCTATTGCGTTAAATGTCAAATGTTGGCGAGCACAATAGGGTATTTGACAAATTTTAAAAATCATTTTAAATTGTTCTTTGTAACAAGTTATGCACATTCCCTTAATATTTCCGGGAAATATTCAGTATTAAGGGTAAAAAATCTATTTTAAAGTTCGTATTTCTAGAAGCGCGGAAAAAACGCTATATTTGAATTGACGCCGGTCACGTGACTTACGTGACGTCACAGGCAATTAAGAAGAGCATATTCGCGGCTGAAACACAAATCGTGCAGAGCCAAAAACCTCAAAAAAAAAACAAACGTCAAAATTAATCCGTCAAAGTTCGAATTAATCGACTTGATATAATCAAATTTTATAATTTAAATAGTGTATAAATCGTGTGTGTGTGTAGTGTAATGTTAGCTCGACGATATCTAAATTCCATTAAAATAAAATCAAGTGTGAAGATCATTTTGATCTACGAGTATAACCTCAATAAACAAGTTACTCGCCTGTGACGTAGCCAGAATTGTGACCAATCACAAAGCGTTTATTGTCCTTCATGAAGTTTAATAAAATAGTACATTTTGTTTCATGAAATATGCAATTAATATACGTATTTTTGCCTAAATTAAAGTGAATTATGTTATCTTATGCTATTTTCTATAAGGATGACCAAAATGGTGGCGGCATTTTTTGAGTGATGTGGCTAATACCCTATTGGGTAACCATAGGCCGGGTTCCCTTTAAGGAGTCTGCCCACGACATCCGTATCATACCATGGCCCGTGCTAGTGAACGGGTCAGACTAATAAGTATTCTTTGTATTGAAAACTATGAGACGATGCCCATTAGGACCGTTCCGTCACCGACCAACACCGTCGCGTGCCATGTAGTGCAGTCAATGAAGCATTATAGGTCCGAATTTTTTTACTGTGAACCGAATTGCATACAATTTTGGGATTAGGTTCATCTTACCATTAACTTCAAAAGTGAAAATGATTTGAACTCCGCCACCACCATGGGGGTGGTTGCCACCCCTTCTCGGGGGTCAATGGTTGTTTTTTCAAAATAACCTCGGATATCGATTGAAGATCTAATTTTAAGCAAAAAAGTTTCTATAAAGTTTCTCGAAAAATCTAATACTTTTCAAGTTATTGGCAATTGAAAATTCGCAAATTTTTCACGATTTTCATCAGTTTTTTTCAAATATCTCCAAAAATATACGTTTTATCGAAAATTTTATAAGGAACGAAACTGTAGCAGGTAAAAAAATGAACAATTTGGTTTTTTACAAAGTATTCTAAGTGCAATATTAAGCTAGATATTAAAGATCAAAGCCGTTTTTTATTTTATCTGAAATTTCATCGATGTAGTCAATGCCATCTAGCAGCGAGCAAATGCATTTTATGCTTTCTAATCGAAAAGGGTTTTGTAGTGCTTGAAATAAGCTTTAAAATGAGCTTTATCAAAAGTCTTTTGCACGTAAAATAAGTGAGCTATATTGCAAATAAGCGGAGCATCGAATGTTTTTTCTTTTCAATCAATGGGTTTAAATAAGCGCCATTTCCACCAAAACTAAAATTAATCATATTCCGCCTAGAATTAACTTTATTATGAAGAGTTTTATAGATTGTATTAGTTTGGCTGCTTTAGGACACATAGTTTTCAAAAAAGTCACGATTGAAAAAAAATCGAGAATTTCAAATTTTTAAAAATCCCACCCCTTTTTCATAATATCTCAAAAATGACGACAGATACGCATAAAAGTGTAGGGATAAAAAATTTAGGTATTTTTCTGACAAACAATTTGGTTTTTTTGTTTTTTCTATCAAATAAAAATTGACGGAGATATGATTGTTTAAAGAGCGCGTGGCAGCGCAATCACAGCCTCCCTTAATCGTGACTTTTTTGAAAACTATGTGTCCTAAAGCAGCCAAACTAATACAATCTATAAAACTCTTCATAATAAAGTTAATTCTAGGCGGAATATGATTAATTTTAGTTTTGGTGGAAATGGCGCTTATTTAAACCCATTGATTGAAAAGAAAAAACATTCGATGCTCCGCTTATTTGCAATATAGCTCACTTATTTTACGTGCAAAAGACTTTTGATAAAGCTCATTTTAAAGCTTATTTCAAGCACTACAAAACCCTTTTCGATTAGAAAGCATAAAATGCATTTGCTCGCTGCTAGATGGCATTGACTACATCGATGAAATTTCAGATAAAATAAAAAACGGCTTTGATCTTTAATATCTAGCTTAATATTGCACTTAGAATACTTTGTAAAAAACCAAATTGTTCATTTTTTTACCTGCTACAGTTTCGTTCCTTATAAAATTTTCGATAAAACGTATATTTTTGGAGATATTTGAAAAAAACTGATGAAAATCGTGAAAAATTTGCGAATTTTCAATTGCCAATAACTTGAAAAGTATTAGATTTTTCGAGAAACTTTATAGAAACTTTTTTGCTTAAAATTAGATCTTCAATCGATATCCGAGGTTATTTTGAAAAAACAACCATTGACCCCCGAGAAGGGGTGGCAACCACCCCCATGGTGGTGGCGGAGTTCAAATCATTTTCACTTTTGAAGTTAATGGTAAGATGAGCCTAATTCCAAAATTTCATGCAAATCGGATCACAGTAAAAAAATTCGGAGGTTAGCCCGTATTTTTCGCTTCATTGACTGCACTAATGCACGGACAGTTCAGAATTGTCGGCGAGAATATTTTGCCGGTGCCGGTACGCTCCGCGCACGGTGATAATACGGGTTATAACCGCGTATAAGGACCGTTATAAACGCGTCTCAAATGCCTTCTCTGAGTTTAGTCCAGCCTATACAATCTTAGTACAAATTGTACAGTTAATCTTTTAATAGCCATACCTATTCTTAAAACCACTCCCCAGACGTCCAGGCATTACCGATACACATGCGATAATGAAACGGCTTCCTATGAATAGTCACACAAATTACGGGTGGGCAACATACGGGTTGCATACGGACACCATACCGGCATCATACGGGCATCATACGGGCATTAAACGCCGGCGACTCGTTTCAGTGGGCAAAGCAAGCCGTATCGTATTACCTTCCGTGCTTGACACGTTCATAGCACGGCCATGGTATGATACGGTGTAGTGGGCAGACTCCTTTATGCTGGAACGGCAGATCTCGCGGTCCGGTCCGGTAAAATTGCCGGAAGGCCTAGTGGCAGTACAAATTGTACGAAGCTATTCACATATCCCGAGTCCAGCTTTTTCGCCGAGCCCGCCATTTTGACCGAGCGTTTGGTCACTACAAAATGCCGGCAAAATCATCGTACTGGAGTAATGTGAACCAGTTCCGGCCCGGCTCTTACCTTAAACATATAGCCAATCTTTGTTTTAGGCAAATACATTCTCTGTATTTCATATAGTGACTTCCATATAAACCATCGTGTAGAGGACGATCGTTTTTGTATCATCATCATCATTAGCCTATCGCATTCCACTGCTGGACATATGCCTCTCCAGTTGTTCGCCACTTTACGCAAACACCTGGAGCATTTACCCATAATCGCAACGCATAATGCGCTGGGTAGACGGGTTGGCCATCGCTGGGCGAAGATTCTTGCACCGGTGACGCTGCTGCCCGTCATCGGCGTGTGGTTTGTAACTACGTCTTTAATCGTGATGGTTATACCGCCGCCAGTCAGTTGCCAGAGCCTCGTTTGTTATTCGCCAGGATGCCCCATGGGCAGGTGAGGTTGGATTGGAGCGAAAAGATGATAGGCCGCTCCTTTACGCCAGGCGCGCACTACGAGTTTTTCGCCGCGCGGCAGAAAATAGCAGTGGCATAATGTCGCACTGTCATACTGTAGCGTCTGCCGTCAAGTGCGCGCGATACAATTGTTGTTGGCTTTTGTCGGTGTTTGGCGAAAACTCGTAGTGTGCTCCTGGTCTTACATCCCTATATATGTATGTTCCTTGAATGTCACACTTCATAGACCCCCTCTCCTTAGGGCTGACGTTATTTATTGATGACCCATAAGTAAGATTTTACAGTGTTTTGATAGATTTCACTTGTCGCCAAAACCACGGCATGAAAATAGGACTTAGGTATCCGCGACCACGCGTGCATCCCACCCGGCAGCCGACCGTAATCCACCGTGCCTATTCGACGGTATTTCATACGCGCCTGTGGATTATAAAATCACCGTGAGTCGGAATAAAACGAATAGCATCGATTTAACTAGACGCGAGGGCATTCGTACGCTCGCTGGCTTGATTCGGCCGCCTGTCACACCGAAGCGTAACGTGATGGTTGGGCGAATAGGGTAGATAAATAAATAAAATAAATAAATATTACACACCATCACATACATTGTTCCGATCCCAAAGTAACTAGCTTAAGCACTTGTGTTATGGGTATCAGAACAACAAAGGTACCACAAATATATACGAACCCAGGACTCTTGGTTCAGAAGGCAGGCAGATACGCCTTCAAAGTTCACCGGGAAAGACTATTTCGAAAGTGTGAAATAATCAAAAACCATTATAACTTTATTTCAGGTACATTATTTGGAACATATTCTGATATGAAACCAATGCCATAAACGCACTATTTAATATAGAAATCGAACAAACATACGTGGCATACAAAACATAACGCAATACGTGAGCGTGACGTCACACTTTAATCCCCATATGAGCCTGAAGTCAGTTTGCATGAAGCGTTTTGGGGCGAGTTCATATTTGTGAATTGGAAATTGTGATATCTCGGATAATTTTCATTCAAGCAGTAATTTTTTCATCAATCTTTCAAACAAAAATTAGTCGTCATTCCTGTGAGGCCCTTTTATTTTGAAAGTCACAGCGTCACCGTAACCGATCTCATCGTTTACGGTGACGCTGTGATGTTTATAAGTCTATGTTTTTTCTGATAATGTAGCACACATAATAGTATGTGTTTATCGTGGGTGTGACGTCCAATTATAATATCACTACATAGTATAAAACAAAGTCGCATTTTCTGTCCTCCTATCCCTAAAAATTCCTATGTGCGCTTAAATCTTTAAAAGTACACAACGGATTTTCATGCGGTTTTTTTAATAGATAGAGTGATTCAAGACGAAGGTTTATGTATGTCACCGGAAAATAGCAAGAATCGTAAGTTGATCAATTTCCTAGGTAGTTGATTAACTTCCGGAAAATAATAAACGGCAGTTGAAATGTATTATTTAACGTATGTATTTTAGTAAATTGATCATTTTACGGGGTCTTGCCGTAAAATCATCCGACGAAGGTGAGGTGAACGTTGATTGGTTCAATGGCTCACGAGGCGTTATCCCGGCAACCAATCAGGGAACAGTGTATTAAGTTACAGGTAATAGTGCACCGTTAAATAGTACATTGAGCAACGATTGGCCCATTTGAGGACGATTTTACTTGTGTCAAAATCGTAAATTATTAAATGACTGTCAGGCTACCGTAAATTGATCAACTAACTGAAATCCATTGCGTTAAATAATACATTTCAACTACCGTTTGTTATATTCCGAAAGTTAATCAACTACCTAGGAAATTGATCAACTTACGATTCTTGCTATTTTCCGGTGACATGTATAATGAAATACCCGAAGCGTAGCGAGGGCGGGTCGCTAGTTCCTTAATAAGTGTAAGTACGACCCGGCACGCTCTGATAGATTTCGACTTTAAGATACCAATATCAATTCACTCCCATATTAACAATCATTACGCGTCATTCCAACGAACGGTCCGCGTAACTTTGTATTTTGTAGTCTTTAGTGTCTCCCCACGTCGAATCGTTTGAAATATGAACGGGTGCGTGGTGAGGGGTGCTGTGTAAATATTGGCAGATGTAAGTGGATGGCGCTGCAGTGGCGCCACCCCTGCGTGACGTCACCACCGCCAGCGCGCCAGCCAGCCCGAATGCTGCCCTGGATTTTGATACGGGAAATTCACTAGAATGCGCGGAACTGTGGATAACAAGTATATGTTCCCAAGGGTTCCCTTAAAATGTAAAGGGCCTGATGATCTGTAATGCTGGCCTCTGCCTAGCCCAGACACTAGTCTCTCACAATCTACATTGTAATTATAATACGTTTTGTAAGCTATAAATAGTTAATTTAAAGATTGTGGAGAAAATACATAATTTATCTTATATTAATGATCGAATCTTAACTTGGCTCTGTTGTGAATTCTACCTTGGTTTATCGTCACAAGACATGTCCTGTCCCTTCAAAACATGTTTTGAGGGTGGTTTTTATTTTATAGTAGTACAGCCTAATAGAAATTGGAAAGCGAAAGACAAGCCCAAGTCACTGCGGCAACTCAAAGTATAAAGTAACGTAAAGGAAAAGTCAGTCTCCCACGTGTGGAAAGACCTGCTCATTATCACTAGCTGATGGTCACAGCAGGTTTGATTTCCAATTTGCCACCGAAACTGATAGAAAGAAGTGACTTGGAAAATAAAAATGTTTGTATGTCACCAGTACATACTCAGAGGAAGTACTAACGTTTACGGTTAAAGCAACGATTATGTTTATAGATTACCACTATCGTCATTATATGGAGCTTCTATTTAAAAAAAAGCAATCCTGGACTTAACAGCGAATAAAGTATCTACGCCACATTTTCCAACAGCACCATCGTTTTATCGGTGCGTGGGCGCAGGCCGTTTGCGTTCCCAATTAGCGGTCCATCGACGCAGGCGCACTCGACTCGTAATAAGTTAATTGAAGTGCAAAAACGCCTCGTAACTTGCTTAACACCGGCTCGGCGTTACGTGCTAAACGGGTTACGGGTAATGCCATTCTCACCTCAGGCACCGTGAATCGGTACCGAAAAGCTTTTGGCATATTTCCAAATAGATTTGATATTTTACAGGATATAAAAACGTATTGTTTTGGCCAATTGAATTTCTGAAAAGAGAAATCTACTGGATACATTTTAGAAGATAAAGTACTCGTATTCGAATTGACGCCTTTCGAATTGTCAACCCTTCGGGATCAATGCGCCCTAGAGGCTGTTCTACGACCATTGCGTAACCTAAGCCCCATTTTGAAAGAAAGAAAGAAAAGAAAGAATTTGATGAACTACTAACCTATTTTTGTTTACCTCCTACGTACAAAGAGATGGTTGTGGGTTTTGTAAGTTTAATAAGTAGCCTTCTGTGGATATAAGTAAGGAATTACCATCCTATGACTCAATATTTCCAGATGGCTCGCAAAAAAACTTTCTTCAGCAATGTTTATGCGGTTTGTATATCTGTCAGTATGTGTGCTATGATAGCAGCTAATATATCAACAGAGTAACAACACGAAACGAGCGGAACAAACAAAATTAGCCGGTCCGCCGGCTGTCTGTCTGTTTGTCCGCGCATATAGACTTAGCCGTGTAATCTTACTTAACGCGGCTCAGGATATGTGGTGCAAGTTATGAACTTAAGCTAGATTATATGGGGTTAAGGTTAAAAGGTATCCATTCTATAAAAGAAATTTTTCCAACTTAGTTATCAACTGAAAAAAAACTAAATACTACTGGGAACTTTTCTGATGTCGGTCCATCACATCCGAAGTTTTTTTGTCAATCAACGTTTGATCGGATGGCTTGCCTGGCTGTTGGGCAGGATTTGGTCCACTAAACCTCGTGGTACCAAGCCTACACGTGTGAAATCGTGTAGAATCAAACCGTGAAGCAGCATCTTGAAACCGAGCTTTTTTTTAGATCTCTAACGACACCATCTTTTTCGCTGAAAGTCTTATTACCTAGTATAGTAATACTGTTGCTTTTTCTATTATATTTAATCATAATTTATATTATTTACCAGAAATGCTTACCTACTTAATATTGTAGATGCGAAAGTAACTTTCTCTGTCTATCGTGCTTGCACGCCAAATATACAAAGCCGATTTAAATGAAATTTGAAACAGTTTGAAGTCTGAGAATGAAAAGTTGTATGGAAGTATCGCCATTCTTGGAGCTAAAAGCATGTTTTTGATTTTAAAAATAAACGCAAACGGAATCGCGGGCACATCTAGCTGGTATATGCTTCTCATTACACTGAGAATATCAACATACGCTAATAGAAATCCCATTCGCCCATGACTTGCGCCACCAATAAAATAGCTTCATCGCCGTTCCACAGTTCCATCGTAAGATAATCTCCCGCCCCCTCCTCATTACATACAGATCGTGATTAAAAAAGGGCAAGTTTAAACAGTTCCAGAGGTCTGCCCTGTCTGGTCGGCTCATAATCAACTCGTTGGATTTGCGAAGCAAATGTTGGCGCTGGTGTTTTGGATACAAGTTGTACTAACGTTTTGTCTGTTGATTTCGCGTTAGACAAACTCTTTCGTATCAGAATTATGCTAATGTCCCGTCCGTGAGATGCAACTTCGCTAATTGCATTTGTCATTAACGGATTTCTAATTTCTTGGAAACATGATAGAGCATAATTAGCTTGTTTGCTTTTTAAACTTGTTAAGTAATGTGTGTCATTTGGTTATGTAAGCTATAGGATGTTATGACCCCCCATAGTGGGTACTATGTCATGTTAACCCTTAACCGGAATCGTGGGTCAATTTGGACCCGACGACGACAAAAAAACCCTTTAATTTCTAAACGCGCGCATCATCACATTTGCGCGCCAATGTAATGTCTTTACGCCGTAAGGTGCGGCGGGTGCCGGACGTATGGCGCTTTTAATTGACTGGAAGTGTAAGTATAAGTCATCGTTGGGTCCAATTGGACCCACGATTCCAGATACGTTTTCTTTTTTCAAGGTGTATATTTATATATTCTGAGTTGTTTGAGGCATTTCTTTGGAATAATGACGCGTAATATTACAGAGAACGATATTCAGGAATTATTGTTGGATGAAAATGATTCAGACCCAGAATCTTTGAGTGATTTTGTACTTTGGGATGAGGATGATCTAAACGACAACGAAAATCCAGAACATGAAGCTACTGCTCAATCAAGTGACTCTTCATCTATCGATGTCATAGAAGAAAGTGAAGAAGAAAGTATTTCACTGTTATCACTGCAAATTTATATGTAAGCTTCATGTATAAAAAACATTGTATAGCAAGTGCCTTACATAAAATAGTAGGGGACTGATAACGATTTTACGCTTCGAGAATAGGTTGTCATTTTTTTTATTTGCATTTAATTTCACAAAGAATTTATTTTTTTATTAAGGGGAAGATACGTAAAGTCCTATAGTATTATTATATTTTTAAGTTTTTTGTTTTTATTATCGTTTGATGTGGTCAAAGAACGACATAAAAAAATAATGACCAAATGTTGCACCTAAGATTAAAGTAAAAAAAAAATGTATAATTTAAAGATTTAAAGTCATAAAAGTTGATTTATATATTACTTGAAACTTGTTTTAATTTAGTTAGAACCCATATAAGTGGCAATATCATGTATTTCAAAAAATAATTTAGATTTTAATTAATGGGTCTATTTGGACCCACGATTCCAGTTATGTGGAACAATTTAGCGATTCCGGTTAAGGGTTAAATTAAGTCTTTATAGTTTTCACAATTTCATATTCAAGAGAGGTAGAGCGAGGTATAGCGAATCTTCGCTCGAATTGAGCTACCCGTCCGATAGTAGAGCAAATACTATGGTATTTATAGGCCTACCGACGAATGAGGTTTTGTTTCCGCAAAAAATATCCTTTTTAGTTTAAATATAAATTATTTAAAATTATAAATAGGTACCTACATTCAATGAAAACATTCAACTTTCAAGACTACCCGCATACATTCACACTCTTATTCGGCGCGGAATTTCCACGACGTCCACTCTGTTCAAATCATAACTCGCTTCCAATGAATAAAAATGGCTTCCTATCGTACAAACGCAAGCAGGAGTCGCGAACAACTCGGCTCATGACAAAATAAACCATAATTCGGTAGTGTCAAACGCATAGTGTCCTACGGGCCGGAGTGCTGACCGCGCGGCCGTGCCTGGGCATATATTAACAGGCCGATGCAGCCAGCGGTGCCGTTTTGGCACATTTTAATGCCCTCAGCTCTAAACTATTACAGCTTGTGAGAGAAATGTGTTGCAGAAATGCTTTGAGTCTTTTGTAGTGGCTCATCATAGTAGATTTATGAGGAACTTCTTGCCTCTCGCTTCGGTTTTGTGGACCTCTTGCGACAGTCGTTCCGAATAGCTACGACTTGGGAACCTTCAAGAAACGAGCGTATTTCTATATTTAAAAGGCCGGCAGTGACCCCAGAACTCGATCTGAGTTGCATGGGCGACCATGGGCGGTGTTGACTGTGTTGAATTCAAGCCTGTTATTTTGGTAAACTATTCTAATAAAGAATACTAACAACTAACTCCAATGTATTGGACTTAAAATAGATATGGGTATAATGCATTAGAAAAAGATTACAACTGTGGCGACGACATTGGAAATGTGTAGCAAGAAAAGACAAATCATCGGCCCAGCTCTATTAAAACTTTGCTGTTAAATTTGCTGAAACTACTTGTCTATTTATAAAAAAAATTAAGCCTCAAATCATAATCTTAGCTGAGGCAAAAGCAACCCTAAGCACTAATAATATTCGGGATTAGCCCCGCTCACACAGCGCCTGATTACCTGATTAAAGCCTAGGGGAAAGTTCAGTGTACCTACAAGAAAATCACGTCAATGTAAGCTTCGCACCTCGGGCTTAGTCGGGACTTTAGGAGCATACTTACTGTGCATAATATGACTGCTACCTTTTGTTAAACTTGTTTACCTTTATCGGTTTATTGATATAGTCTTTTTATTTATGATATTCATATTAGGTAAGTTCTGATAATGAGTATTGTTATTTTATTTTCAAGATTTTTAACAGATTTCAAATAAAGAGGGATGTTCTCAGTTTGGCTGAATTTTTTAGAAGATCCATTCTGCTAATCCTTTTTTTTATTTCTCGTCGATCGTTAAATCGTAATATTTGTGTGGTAAAAGAATGACGTTGAATCAACTCAAAGATTCTTAATTTAAAGATGGTTTCTAATCCAGTGGGAAACATCCATAATTCTTTTTACTTTTGTTGCCATTCTAACACTGCTACTTGTCAGTGGCGGATTAACGTATAAGCACTACAAGCACGTGCTTGGGGCCCCTGTTCTCCAGGGGCCTCCATCCTCTACTGGCGTTCTATGTTATATCTACATTTTATCGAGATTCATCCACAATATGTCCGAAATCACAAGGCGCGAACAGTCCGGGAGTGTCCCTTCATGCACCCCTGCAGGGCCCTGCCCCAGGCGCTTAAAAAAATACATAAAAAATACCTACATTTCATGTACTTCCAAGTTAAAGTATGTTTGGCTTCATACAAAAAGGTTCGATGTCTTTTGCACATTGTTTATTAATAATAACCTACAATTCCATTCCTTCCATTTCCATTTAAACATTAGAGGGCCTACACAGGCTCGGTGCTTAACTGCTTAGGGCCTCGGATGCTCTTAATCCGCCACTGCTACTTGTTATATGTCTAGCAGCACCTCGGAGTCAAGAAGTTAGGTTTAGATAAACTTCTTCTTCTCGTTGTTCTTCGAGAAGAACGACAAGTAGTCTTGTGTCTGTCATCTCCTGTCGGAATGTATGAGTTTAGGAGCAGAGAGTGAACTTGTTTAAACGCTCACGCTGCTACGCTGTAATATATTTTTTTCTATGCAAGTTGCAGCAGACGAGCAGATGTGATGCCTGATCACCATCAGTGAGCAGACAGCACTGCCTATAGACATTCGCAACGATTGCTTGCTTACTTTGAGTAGTTTTCTTGGATATTAGCTGCTATAACCAAATTGGGGTAAACGAGTTCTGTAGCAAAGACCGCGTATCGGCAAACGTAATGTAGGACACCCTCAGGACAGGTGGAGTAACGATTTGTGCAGGACAGCTGGCAAGTGCCGGATGCGAGAAGCCCAGGATCGATCTAAGTGGCGATCTATGTCAGCAGTGGACTGATACAGAGACTAAGAGAGGTAGGGCATAGCGAATCTTCGCTCGAATTGAGCCGCCCGTCCGGGGAAGGACCTCCACCCTATAGAATACTGCAGTCAAATGACCTCTGGGTCGTGTTTCTGCCGGTGAGTAGGGTTTCCGGAGCTCGTGGGGGGTTAGGGTTGGGCCGGCATGGCGGTGGCAACTGACAGGTAACTGACCAGTTACTTGCCCGTTGTCACAGCGACTTGGGCTTCTCTTTCGCTTTCCATCAGGTGTAGGGAAGCCATTATGTCGAGCCACTATAAAAAAAAAAAATACAGGCTGATGGTGATGATGAACCAAAGGTCTGTCACTAGAGTATACTAATGTATAGTACTAGTGTATGTCAGTTCATAAACTGTGTTGACATAAGCGTTTTGTTACAGAGCTCGCTGCGTTCGTCGGACGCCGACCGGCGCCGGATGATGGATCGTATCGGCAAGCTCGAAGACGAGTTGCGGCTCATGAGGGTCACTAACGGGTGAGGATGCGATGCCTTGTGGGGTTTTTAAACCACAAGACAGTATAAATCTTTGGGTTCTATTTTTAAGTGAAAGGATAGAAATTGAGAGTTACCTGCATGACTGGGCAACCGGGAGCTGTGGAGAGACTTAGGGGAGACCTTCAATTAGCACGTAATGGGTTGGTGGGTGCAGCCACACCGTTACACGAGCTCCGCCTAGGGAGCAATCTATTGCTCCCAAGAGCCGAGGGTAGGGATATTTGCTCTCCTTGCTTATCATCTGCGGCAGGCCAGGGCAGGCAGGGATGCGGCCATATGCTTCAGCGCTACCCGAGTCCCTGCAAGCTGCTGCCCACTGGCGACACAGGTGGGCTTCGTGGGTATGTCCTCCTAGTATGGGAGGCGTAAGTCCTACACACCGCGTCGTCTCACCCGGAAGCGACTTGAAGGTGTCTAATGCATTCCCCTAAAAAAAAAAACATTCACTCAGCAGTGGGAGCATAAGGGCTAAATGCAAGTCACTTTGATTTAAATTTCTCGTAATGAGAAAAGAGTTTAATGCTATAGAATACTTCAGGTATTCTATAGCATTAAACTCTTTTCTCATCAATAGATTTGGTACTTTGTACTTGTCTATTTTTCTTGTCATTAGGTCATTACGTTGACATTATTGTGCCTAGGTTCTAAAATGTACATAATACATAGAAGGAAGTTGTATTTATTGACGTGTTTCGTTGCCAGCATCGAATCGAACGAATCTAAAGTATCAAACGGAAGCGCGGAGGACGTGGACGCCGAACGGCTGCGCATGCGCAAGGAGCTCGCCGATATGCGCAAAGCGAAGCAGACCGCCGAGGACCACGCGCTAAAGTAAGTTGGTACGGTCACTTACACTAACCACACTAATTTACATCATCATTAGCCTATTGCATTCCACTGCTGGACATAGGCCTCTCCAGATATTCGCTACTTAGGGCAAACATCTAGTCGTAAAATTTATTTTACCGCCAACAATAATAGTTCACTGTTTTTGTAGAAAGACATAAGGCTTAGGGTCGATCAAGTATGACTGGCTCTATGGCTCATTTGGTGGTGACCTCTGCTTTCTGAGCCAAGGGTCGTGGGTTCGATCCCCGCACAGTACAAACATTTGTGTTCATGAACATGTCTGTTTGTATTGGTCTGGGTGTTTTCTATATATAATATGAATTTATTTACAAAAAAAAAGTATCTAAGTAAGTTTATCAGTTGTCTAGTACCTATAGTACAAGCTTCGGCTTAATTTGGGGCTAGACGGCGCTGTGTGGCCCAGCGTGGCTTGTCTTGGGTTATTTATTATTATTATTATTTATTAATAAATTGAGCTGATGTTTTATAAAGATACTAGCGACACCCCCTGGCTTCGCACTGGTGCAATACTATATTCATATATTATACACATAAACCTTCCACTTGAATCACTCTATCTATTAAAAAAAACAGCATCAAAATCCATTGCGTAGTTTTAAAGATATAGGCATACATAGGGATTGACAGAAAACAAAAGCGACTTTGTTTTATACTATGTAGTGAAGTGATATAGATATACTATTTATTGCACGCAAACACGATCTAGGCTTCAAACTAGGTAAAGTATACATACTCGTATGTTGTACAATTTAAGTTCTCTCATCTCTGCTGAGCGATCTCGTCCAGATAATCTTTGGGTCTCTAGACCAACCTAGACTCAAAAAGCAAGATTTCTATTAAGATAAGTTACAGCCTAGATCAATCCACCATGAAGTGCTATTTTAAAACGATTATGGCAAAGTCTTATTAACCGACTTTATCAAAAAGGTGGAAGTTTTCAATACGACTGATTTTTTTGTTTGTTGTTGTATGTTTGTTGGTAGGTACATATCTCAGAGAATTGTGAACCGTTTGAAAAATTCTTTTTTTGTTCGAAAGCGTGTACTTCCGAGTTGGTCCCATTTTCACCATATTGAAGTCGGGTTCTTGCTAAAAAATCCTGTTGCTTATTAGCTTGTTGCCGTAAAAAAAAATATTCTAAAATAACGTATTTTTTCATTTGTAAATTAGACAAAAATTACAAATTATAGCCCCCAAGAGTCACGTGTGACGTCACGCCGTGTGGCAATTTGTCGCACTAAGTGACGTCAAAGACTCCCACTCCTAAATTTTGATGCCGTGTATCTTTGTTATTTTTTGTTTATACGAAAAAAGAAAAAATAAGTGTCCAATATATTTTTATAAGCTAAAATACAGACTTAATATAATATAATTATTTTGAACTTGTAAACATCCCTATTATCATCATCACCGAACAGCTGGTTTACGTCCGTCTCCGCCTTTCAGATTAGAACGCCTGGTGACGCAGCTACGGTCGAAGTTCAACGGAGTTCAAGTGGCCAATGGCCCAGAGTCGCTGGCCAGTGACACTGAGCCTGAGAGCAACTCGCGAGCTCGACGCACCAGCCTCAACTCTACTTCCAACTCGCAGGTATATTTTTTATTCACACAGCGCCATCTAGTTCCGAACTAAGCCGAAACTTGTACTATGGGTACTATACAACTGACAAACTGTCTTATGACCCTTAGTCAACTCTTACCGTATCTACGGGATGCCATGGGGTGGTGTTTTGTACTGGCTGGCAAGTACTGGATGTGTGAAGCCCAAGATCGGTCATTGTGGCGAACAGTTGGAGGGGCCTATGTCCAGCAGTGGATTGTGATAGGTTGATAATGATGATTGAAGACAAAATGCATATTCTTTATGTTCAGCAGTGAGCCCATCTATGTTCAGCAGTGAGCTCGTTTATGTTCAGCAGTGAGCCGGCCGATGTTCAGCAGTGAACCGGCCTATGTTCAGCTGCGAACTTTAGACTGATGCTGACGTTTTAACCAATTCGCAGGTGCTCTTCGGACCTGTGACCGACTTGTAGCGCACCTTACAAAGGAGAGGGCTGCTACTGGCCGCCAATTTGATCTGGTCAGCGGTCTACGGGTCGCTGCGGACTGACTAACCGACTATCTTACGTGCGTACGGTGTCTTGTATACGGGACGGGAACAGTTGACTATCGTTTTACCGTAGTTTGGTTTACGTGTGGCGTGGAAACTAACTTTGAATGACTCTGATTGTGTTTTTAAACATTTTAAACTTTAATCGATGTCTTTGCTGTTTTTATTTTTATTTTATTACGAATTAAAACATCCAATTTAATAGGTCAATTCAAGATGTCGGACAAATTTAGGCATCATCGGTCGACTTGCTTCGCGAAATATGTTGTTTAGCATCCTTTTGGTTATATTATTAGACACGCAATTGTAATTTTTCTCCCACTATAATTCTAAATTCAAACAAAAGTATTTTTAAACTTATAAAAATTGATAAATTGGTCATATTATATTTGTCATTTATTTTTTCATCGGAATTCTAAATTCAAACATACTGTTATTAAATTTGAGAGCAGATAAATCTTTATTTATCTCGTCACTTAATCAAAAAATTTTAATAGTTTTTTTTATATTTAATTAATAGCAATAGAATACATTTTAGTTCAAATGGCCAACACAATCAAATTATAATTTTATTTTTTAAGTTTTTGATTTAAAATTTGAATATCTTTTTTTAGCACATGTTTGTGTGTAATTATGATTGCTGTGTGAAAAGTTATTCTGGTCTGCGTTTTAGTGATTTCTAGACTAACTAATATGAGTACATGAGTGTTGAAATTAATTACTTATACCTATGTTAATTTAAGTTTCTTTATGTTAACAAACAATGAACGCGGATGTGCTAATTTTCAAACGCAGTATACAGCATAACACAGAAGTCTCTGATAGTGCTACTCGGAACTTATCCGGCCTAAGTAGGGAAATCTCAACTAACAAAACAATTTATGACATTATAATAAATGTTTTTTTTTAAATTTAATCACATTACTTCTATAGATTATTATTTGATTAATTTTGAATACATTCAGATAACATTTGATTTTTCCACCATATGCATAAGGAAGGCAGATATTTTAATTTTATAGTATATTTATATTACTACATATTTATTAATACTGTTTTAAGTGGAGATAACTATGCCATATTATTTCATTTTTACTGTTCTTTTTAAGGCACACAATTAAATATATATTCACAGATAATTAATTATACTTAATGGTACTATTAGCAATAATCATTTCTATTGACATTGTTTATACATTATGGATGCCATAATAAATCATGATGATATCAATTTCTTTAGCTTTCATTGAGAAATCGAAGTTATGTGATGTGAAGGCATATTTCTTTCAATCACTACGATATTGTATGCTTCTTATATTCCCTTAGTCATCTTCTACGACACCCACGGGATGGGATAGGGTCCTATTCTGAATCCCTAAACCACAGGGACAAACAGATACATAGGTATATAATTATTGTAAAAATTACACAAATAATTAACATTTGTCTAAGTAGAAATACCGTTATTCCGCGTGTAAACCGTTTACTCGAAGGCGAATTAATATAACGGGTAATTAGTTAATACTAACGGTGTGACATTCACAACGAATACTCTATTCATCGCCTTTGTTAGAGTAATTAAACAAATCAGTTTGCTCAACGTCTCCGATTATATTTGCCGTCGCGTTGAGTACACTCCGATACGTCTTGATTTTGGTGTTTTTGGTTTGTGTGTGCGCTTGCAATTCTCGTCCAATTCGCTTTTGACACCTCCGCATTTAACCTTTTCAATAAATATTTGCGTTTCTCTTCTTCCTTGTCCGTTTAGGAACATGCGTCGTTCGTTATTTGACGATAAAGTGGTGTTTTTCGTATCAATATATTTTGCTTATTCTATTCTGGCTCGTAGTTTTTACATGTCTGTACTTGGTTTTTTAGCATTAGAATTAGAAAAAAATACAATTGAGATCTTTTTACAAGCTTAAAACTTGCAATGTATGTATGTTTATCCGGGTGGAATCTTGCAACTTAATTTTGAGCCAGTTATCTTTTATAATGATGCCTTGCCTTCCCGGCCGATTTCGGCTACCGACTATGCGTGGAGTTTGTCGATCATGTGCTCGTATGTGACTGAAGTAGATTTATTGCATTACATTATTGGACACGCGAAAGAGTCATTGTCAAAAGCCTGTACTATAAAATACCTAATGAAGCAGAAATTGCAAACATGAATAGAATAACGTTTAGGTATTTGGTAAATACCTGAAGTATTAGGTTGACACTTGGTTTGTTTGACAACTGAAGTCACTCTAATATAATTTAATATAATCTGTTGTATTTGTGTAAGAAAATGATTTATTATTTGGTAATAATAAATCATCGCTTTTTTGTTGACGCTATCTAAAGCTTTTAATCAGTCATATGCTCACCAACCAAATGGTCTAAAATTTTGTCGACTTTTGGGTTCGTCTCTGAGAACACCCAGAAGTGAGACAAATGTGTGCTCACTAGACTTATAAACTTTTGACCGGATACTCGCTTCATAACAATATTAACGACTGTCTCATTGTCAATAGGTGCTATACTAGTTATTTAATGTTACAGTAACGATATTTATCATGCTTTACACAATTTTTTTCCTGTACAGATTATTTTTTAGTGCTGAGAGAATACTATTCTTCGATGTGAAATACAGTCGACATAAATATTTTATTAAGTAACAGCTTTAATGACATTTTGAGGGAAATTACATTCATTATTATTGAGTAGATTTTTATTTACTGAGAACTTAATGTTGATTCTTTCTATTCTCTAAGTTCTTTTATTCACAAATTCTTCATTATCGGTTTATGGAGTTATTGTTTACTTACATACATTTTTGTTATAGATATGATGAGTCTAATATTAGTAATATTACATTTCACCGTATATGTGTATAATATACAGCGAGATTATAAACTGCTAAGAATTGTCATGTCAAGTCATTTGCAATTTAGAGAACCTCCATTTTTTTAGTAAACACTAATTAGGCCATCGGCATTGTTAAAAAGTATTGATAAATAAAAAAGCGCTCGGAAAAAAGATGATTCATTAATAGGTAATTTGGAGTCTACAATTTATACTATAACATATTCACACACGTCTAGGCATGGATTTGATTAAATTGGCGGGAGTAATTATCTCACCCTTAAGTATGTCTAAAATTAAACTTCAAATTCAACTTTTATATAATAATATATTCAGGTAAATAATCTAGTATTCATTCCTAGACGTTCTTTAGTGTTTTAATGTGTTGCGCACGTTTGTGTTGTTTGCTCATGTTTGTGATTTTATTGATCGAATTTAATTAGGTTAGTTCTTTGCTCTCTAAAATAATGCTTTTTTAAACAGACACTTCGTTGTAGTCATGACGATACGAAGTCTTTAATTCGCTATTGCAATATTTTATTTTCGATCTAAGTTTCTTAGCTGACTGTACTTATTTAACCTTTTTTTCAACAATTCGTGAACTAACTGTGTGCTAATACTAACAATAAAAACGATTATGCAATTATTATAAATACAGCAAAACGTTTTTTCACAGACGATTTTCTGTTTATTATACTTGGCAATGTAGTGAACATATTCATTCTGTTTGCAATCACTCAACTATTATTGATTCTTAGTTTACGAGAATACCTTACGTTTGTCTGATCTTTACGGATAATATGTTCACATTACGTTAACTTTAGTAAAATCTAGCGGTAGGTATGGGCTAATAGAAAACATTGACCTATATTAGTAAAACAGGTAAACCATCACTTATTCTTAACATAATTTTAATACATACAATGCAGCCGTGATTATTTGCATCGATGTAACTACGACGATGTACGATGTTGTTTTATAAATTAAATCTGCAAATAATTTCTGTAATAAATAGGTATGCGTATTATCAGTGTACTGTATTTACCTAAATACAAAATATAAAAAAAATACTAACCACCGACTTCACCCTAGAATAGACTGATCCTTTTAATTTATTAACTAATTAGTAAGTTCATACCAAATTCGATATTATAGATACTAAAGCAATAATTTATTAGAAATAATAATTTATTAATCACATGTTAGTTAACATAAATAAATGCAAAATGAAGGATTTGATTACTTGAATTTATAAATATAAATTATAAAATACTAGATAACAACATGATATACTTCCGTCATGTTTTGGATATTGTATAAATGTGTCAAATTAATTTAAAAATAAATTGTTACGCTTGCAAGGTTTATAGATACACTTAATCGTTTAAATTTAATAGTCTTGATACCTACTGGAAATCGTGCTCGTAAAAACTTAATGCAAGTAAGAAGCGTAATTTACTGCAAAAAATAACAATTATAAAAATATGAAAAAATATTTATAAAGTCGAAGTAGTTTTATATTTATTTTATTCCTACAGATAAAAAACTCAACATTGTTAGAGATAAGGTAATATATATATATAATGTCTTTCCAGCTACTTTATATAAGTAACTCTTAAAAAGAAATCCGAATATTTGCATTTATGGACATTCTATATAATTTAATATCTAATTATGTAATACAATGCTAACTGTAAATCTATTTAAACAGACATTTTAGGAATATGCGAATCTATATAAAACTACTAAATACTAGTAGTGTCTTGTTAATATTTGTACTCTGAAGTCTAGATTTAAATAATATATTTGATCTTATTTTAATCACATTGAGATCAACCGCCTAAAATTTAAAAACATCAACAACTTTCTGCATAAAAAGATGTATACGTACATTATTGCTATAATACGAGTATAGTGTGAAGGTAAATAATATAGTATACATTTTTTAAAGCCGGGTGACCGTACGTTGTTGCAGAATCAAAAATAATATATTTAGTAGAACTAAAAGTGGTTTTGGCATCACAAAATTAATTATGATCGAGTCTGCAACTGCGTTTGTATAGTGCCAAATGCTATACTCGATGCTGTAAAAAGAATCCTAATAATCTTGTATAAATATATAAATTAGATATAGATATTACATAAGCCATCGCTTTGGAAAATAAATCGCTTGCAGTATGTTTAATCAATTAGTCAGATCTCATTGTAATATATTGTCTATGTAACTTATTTATATTGAATATAAATAAATATAATGGTGCCTTATTACGTAAACGAATCCGCCCATACAGTTGTAGACACAGATATCCTACGTTTTCTTGTTTTACATAAGGTTTGCAGATGTTTTTTTCTTTAATTTCATTGTAACATTAATATTATATGCCTAACATTTTGACCTTAATACAAAATAAAGTGTTTTGTTTTACAGTTGGTTGACATTTGCAATGTAATTAGAAAATAAGTAAACAAAAAATAAAAACATAATGTAACAAAATGTAAACATAAATTAGTAATAATGCCATGGTTATATCTATTATTATAATAATTATATTCAATTAATTATAATAATTATAATATTGAGAAACCAATATTAAGAAACTGTAGAAAACATACCGCAGCTAAATAAATTGGTTTATAAAAAGATTGTAAGTTAAAGTTATCGTCATATTCGCTAAATTAATATTAAGAACATTTATAAGTTTTAAAATCATTTTAAGTTATTCAGTCACAAATTTTTTACTCCTTATATGTATCCTCCTTGAAAATGTGTATTTTTCATGTTATTTTGCATAGGAGTGAACGCTAGATTTTTACTGCCCTTTAAATTAATTTAAATACTCATTTTGTTGTGTTGCATGTTACATTCACGATTTATTAATTATTTGTACTATTGGTGATATAAGGATTTCAATAAATTATTACTCCAAATTAATTAGTTTTATTTCAAGTATCTATTTCAAGGAGCAGCTTTTCCGAATGGATACGAATTAAGTACTCATGAGAATAATTGGCCTCTCGCATTCAAGGAACACATAATATGTGATCTTTTTGCGGTCCTGATAGCAAAGTTTCTTCATAAGTATTACATAGTAAACAACATAAGTATTACATAGCAACATTAGGATAACATCGGTATCAACCGATTGAAGATCACTTCAAGACCGTTTTCCTAGGACATTAAAACGTCAAAAATGAATCTACCCACAAAAAAGTTATTCTACTTATCATAGTCTTCGAATTAATTGGTAGACCAATAAATAATTCGTTCTCCTTGCCTCCGTAATGACCAGTTCAATTGCGTTTTAACCCCCGCCCGGAACTAATTTATTCAAGAGTGAAACAACAGTGCGTTGTTTAGATTATTTTGGAGCGTTTTCAATAAAAACAGTAAATGCGCAAAGGGCGCGCCCAAACACGCGTGCGCACGTGCCGGACGCGTGCCGGCGCCATCTTGCGACGCCATCTTGTGTGATGGGTGGGAACTTCCGCTGGTGCGTCAGCGATGCATTGTGGGAAAAGTGGACAAGGTGTTAGAACTGTCTCATTAGGGATAGACGAGTAAGTAATTACCTGGGACTGGGACTCTGGGTCAAGAGGGGACAAACGGGCCTGTATGTCACTCGAAGATAGGTGATCACTTCAGCCCATAGATAGAAGACTGAAAAACTGAAACTTCTGAGTTTCTTGCCGGTTCTTCCGAGAAGAATCCACTTTCCGAACAAGGCGGTTGAATTTGAATTACTTAATCTCTTTACATTTTTACTTGACCATTCATAAGTAGGTACTTATTTTAAATTCCATGTGAATATAATATATACCTACCTATTTTCATTTTATTTCATTTCTTATACCGCAACACAAGGAGAGTCACAGTGCGTTGCCGGCCCTTGAGAAAATTGTAGCCTCGCTTGGCAAGGCATGACTAGTTTTTCTTTTTTTTTCGCAGGGCAGGATTATGGTCTCCCATCGCCTGATGGGAAACGATAGAGAAGCGCTGCGGCAACGGACAAGTAACCAAATCGATTACCCAATGGAAATTGTTCATTCGCGTTCAACAAATCCGCATGATTCCAATAATATTTTTTTAAATATTAACCGTTGCCACAGACACACGCTCGTCAAATATTCACGCAAACCGCAGCGCGACAAATTGGGCGCTAATATTGCAAAGTACACTCGCCCACAGAAAACCCCTTATATTTCCAACCCCAAACAAAATTAATAACCCAAGACATGCCGCGCTGGTCCACACATCGCCATCTAGCCCCATACTAAGCCGAAGCTATGGGTACTAGACAACTGATAAACTACATTATACATTTATAGTTATACTTTTTTTTTGTAAAAAAAATCATAAGTACTTATTAGTACTTTGACTGCCGAGAAACTAGACACAATAGAAAAACTATTGTTTGTCGGTCACCGGTGACCGTCATGGCGCTCAACGTGTTAAGTACATAGTAAACAAACACCCAGATCAATACAAACAGACAAGTTTAATTGTTCATCCACACACATGTTTGTACTGTGCGGGGATCGAACCCACGCCTTTGGCTCAGAAGGCAGAGGTAAAAACATTCAAAATTCTAATATTTTTGATTATATAAAATACACGTCTTCACATCTCGGCATCAGTCACGTTAGGTACTATCTGAATTAAATGAATATCAGACGACATTACATTGTTTCATTCAACACCTAGGCGTTCGCCACTTAGGGCAAACATCTTGAGGATATACCCATAATCGCCACGCTGGGCAGGCGGGTTGGCGATCGCAGGGTGTAGCTTCTCGCTCCGGTGACGCTGCTCCCCGTCATCGTCCTGTAATATTTAGCTACGCCTTCAATTGTGATGGTTATACCGCCACCAGTCGGTTGCCAGCGCCTTGTTCGTTATTCGGCAGGATGCACCACGGGCTTGGAGCGAAAAGATGAAAGGCTGCACCTTCACATCCTTACTGTAGGTACAGGTGTCATCAACTTTTGATGCTGACAGTACACAAACGAGTGTACCTATCCGATAGGCAGGTACGGGGTCGAGTAATCTGCGGCGAATCAATCGCGCCGCTAAAAACGGAGCCTCATTATTGGACATGAATTAATCACACTTGTTCGATGGTTCGCTAGTGATGCGACTGGGCAACTCGAAAATTGGAAGTAGGACTCGATAGCTTGAAAGAGATTAAAGCTCATTTTGATCCACCCAAAGGACAAAACTTGGAAGTAGGACTCGATAGCTTGAAAGAGGTCATAGCTTATTTTGATCCACCCAAAGGACAAAAATTGGAAGTAGGACTCGATAGCTTGAAAGAGGTCATAGCTCTTTATCCACCCGAAGAACACCTCTTCTCGATCATCATCATCTCATCAGCCTATCGCAGCCCACTGCTGAACATAGGCCTCTCCAGTTGGTCGCCGCTTTGGTCAAATATCTAGAGGCTTTACACAAAATCGCCCCTCTGGGCAGGGAAGTTGGCGATCGCAGGACGTAGCTTCTCGTTCCAGTGACCCTGCTGTTCGTCATCGGCCTGTGGTTTTAGCTAAGCTTTCAATTGTGATGGTTGTACCGCCCAGTCGGTTGCCAGAGCCTCGTTTGTTATTCGACAATGCACTAGGGGCAGGTGAGGGTGGCTTGGATACATCTCACCTCGAGCGGCTGGTTTTCCAACTCTTTACCGCCGGGTGGGTACAATGAGCTATTATGACTTTTAATGTTGATTGTTCTCGCCCCATCCCTTCCCGTGGATGCCATAAGACTTAACTAAAGGACTTCTTGAGATTTCTTTTCAGCTTCCAGAGCTTCTCACCAGGTTCTAGGGTTTACCCGCATGGCTGGCGACAACCGTACAATCAGCAAGGCTACAGTCGCTTTTATAGACCAGTTGCTGCATAGCCAGATCTATCAAGACCGGCATGGGGCGGTCGGTGGCAACTCTGGCAACAGACAAGTGACTGATTTCATTTGACTGACAAGTTACTTATCCGTTGCCGCACTGATTTGGGTTTCATTTTCCATCAAGCGACGTAAAGCCGCTGCTGTGCTTTTTTAAAAAAAAGAAGAAAAAAATCATTCATTGCAGAATATGTTAAAGCGGGAAGCAATATACTTAGCAAGATTTTGTTAGTTGTCGATAATGCGATGCACCGGTGCTCGTCCCTACGCCATGAATATTGTATGTTGCAATTTGTATAATTTGATTACACCGCACCTGCCCGTGATGACCGACGGCCGCCATTTATACACTTATTGGCAGTTACAGCTCAACTAATAGATTGTGGAGACAAATATTTTTATAAAATGTTCATCAAATAATACTAAAAATTGATTAAATCGCTCATGCACTCGAGTAAATGACCTATCAAACAAAAACACTAAGTACCTATTCAAAATCGCTTATATATATTTTTTTTTTATAAGAATAGCATTCAGGATGACCTCACTCCACCTGATGGTAAGCGGTCTATACATTTGAATATGTGGATAAATGAATAGCTAATAACTAATAAATTATTTCCCTAAATTCCACATATGAGCAGACTTTAAAATAATGACGTCATTTTTTTTAGTTGCCATTGAAAAAGATTTTTTTATAGTGCTACAGACCGCCAAGGTTTTTCTTCTCTCATACTAAATGTCACTCATAACGCTGAATTTTGACATTTTTGTTTCACGCTAACGCCCTTGTGTCAATGTCACACACCCAAGACATCCTTGTCAGTCTGTATATTTTCATCTTGAAAGTGTATGTAGAACGTGGAGAGGTCAACTGCATTCTGCCTATCTTTAAGGTAACTGAATTAGCTATTTGGTAAATACCATTAATCTTAAACTAAAATTATTACACAACAGGCTTATGAAACTTTAACCAGCAAGACAAACAATTTCATAGGTTCAATTATCCAGTCTAGCTAGCCCGACCGCATATTTTAACGTACACTTTCCCCTTATCATCGTGAAACATTTAACCACTACCTATCTGCATTGTGCACGCTTATTTAATCAATCAAACACCCCCAAGTATTACAAAACCCATCCCGACAAATTACATATTAAATACGCTAAAAAGCGCGCGCTGTCAAACTGACAGTTACACTTTTATTTTTTTAAAAGGATTCACCCTCGTAGTAAAAAAGTTGTGAACGACAGATAATGCTAAGCGGAAGCCCAGACGTGCGCATATGATTATAATTATGCTTTTACAAGTAGGTAGATATTATTTTAGTGAGGGCCGCGTGGGAGCGTTCCCTCAGAGGGTGAGTCCAGGTAGCGAGGGCGGTAAGGGATGAGCTCATAATGTGCTTATTGCGAATGCGTTGCGCAGTCACCAGGTGTTTTGACTTTTCGGGGATTCACTCCTTTCAATGGCTAATATTGTTTGCAACGGTGATTATGTTCGGTTCGGATTTTGTCTTGTACTACAATGGGATTAGATATTTCAAAGCAGCAAATTCCTTCCATCTGTGACGTTTTTTTTTAAACTCCTAACTAGTAATAAGGAAAGTTTGTATCTACCATTTAAAATTGTTAAGACAGCTCTCTTTACAAGACTTTCTAATCGATTTTTTTCTCGGTAGAATATTAAGTTTCGAACTTAATTAGAAAAAAAAAACACTTGTCAAAGTAATGATATTGTTTGACTTTGACTTGTAAAAAGCCCTATCCTAGAGGGTGCTCCCTCTTCAATGTGATATCTCAGTAGGATAGTTCACATCACATAGTGATTTCACGCAAACATCACAATACCCCGACAATGGTGTAAGACCTCTTCAGCCTCAATGCAGTTATTATCTTTGATACTCCCCAGTATAAACAAATCGCGGTGCAATTACGTAACGTGTGTGACCCTTTTGAGGTTATTTTTTCAAACGCATCGAATATTGTTATAGTTTTACAACTTTATATCGTCAATTCGTTGTCAAAACTGCATTTTATTTTGAACCTTATTTTGTTTGTAGTAAATGTGTTAGGTTAGAAAAAGAGAAGAAAAATAGCGGTGTACCTTTTTCGCGGGAACGGTTTGGCGCGTGTGTCCGAATCAGCCATCCGTGTCCGGTGGAGAGGGTGCGCAGTGTCCGACACGCGCTATTCTATATTTTATTTGGATTTAATTTAATTAATTATCCTGTGACGAATGCTCTGAGGAGCTGAGGGCAGAATATGGTTTTTAATAACGTTGCGTCAACATCATTATTCGATCAAAGGTTTTATTTGATATCGTTAAGTGTGTACGTACTTGTGAATGTATATTTGGAATTTTTGTTTGTGCGTCCTAAATATTTATGGTATTTACTAACTACGTATTAAACTTAAGAGATATCTACCTAGAAATTTATTCTCAGGGCTCGAAGTACATAATAGTTTTTTGGACGAATCAAAATTTTAGGTCCTTTTGCAAAGTAAAGAAAAGGAATTAGGATTTATACTAACATTTTTACCTTCCACGTTCGGATACGCTCAGTCACGGCGACCATAGACCACCCACGTCTGTTTGTGTTGCTTTAATTGTCTATGCAAACATTTATTAGGATGCTTAGTCGGCTCCTACGCACGGCAGCGTTGGGGTAGGTCGTTACTGAATTTTTAGGAAATTGAATAAATCCTTTATACGTAAAATGAAGCTCGCGTAATAAAAGCCCGTGAGTTGTATTGAATGCAAATACAGTACATAATAATAAATGTCTGACATCATTCATCATCTTCATCGACCTTTTGCAGTCCACTGCTGGACATAGGCCTCTCCAGTTGTTGGCCACTTAGGGCAAACATCTGGAGAATATACCCATAATCGCCACGCTGGGCAGACGGGTTGGCGATCGCTGGGCGTAGCTTCTTGCTCCGGTGACGCTGCTGCCCGTCATCGGTCTGTGATATTTAGCTACGCCTTCTATCGTGATGGTTATACCGCCACCAGTCGGTTCGCCAGAGCCTCGTTTGTTGTTCGGCAGGATGCACTACGGGCAGGTGAGGATGTCTGCAAAAACACATACCTACTCATAAATGTTCACACAAATATTCATACAAGAATGTTTGCTCCGGGTTGGAATAGAATCCACGACCTTTGGTTGAGAAAGCACTACCAAATGAGGGCCAGTCATAATAACATAATATTTTCTGCGATGAGATCATGAGACACTTAATACATTTTATTTATGAACATCGTAATTAATGAAAATGAGGTAACTAGATATAAGAGATTCTCGATGGTTCTTATCTACCTTTCGAATCCGAGAGTCTTTTTTATTTGTTTTTTTAATTTTGTGCTTAAATAACTCTATTAAACTTTCCGATTGCCGCATTATTGCCAAGAACGCTTAGGTTTTACGCCACTGAGGTCGTCAAAATTTATATTCTAACTAGCTGTGCCCGCGGCTTCGCCCTCGTTCATGTAGCTATGTCATAGAAGTGTTTCTTCATCCCTTTTTTCGTAATAAAAGGTAGCCTATGTCCTTTCTCAGGGTCTAAAGATTGTCTGTGCCAAAATTTATCAAAATCGGTTGAGAAGTTTAAGTGGGAAAGCGTAATCGACAGACAAACGGTTACTTTCGCATTTATAAGTAATATTAATATAGAATATATTAATAGGTACCTATATAGTATAGTAGGGACTAGACTTACCTAACTCTTGTTTGTAACTTGACTTAATTTTTGTCCTGTTAAACGTTTTTAACTGTTCCAATACGGATGATGACAAGGTATGAAAATGAAGAAAATAATTAGTCCGTCTCTTAGATAATAAAAAAATATAAGACCCGTATTTTTTGTTTTGTCGAAATAACAAGAAAATACTTAGATATAGCGCATTAAAGTTACGGAGTGGGGGCTAACTACGTCACGTTAGAGTATATTTTGTACTCTAACGTGACGTCATGTGACATTTAAAATCAATGTATCTTCGTAAGTTTTTGAACAAGAGGCAAAATAAAAAATACGTATCCAATATTTTTCATTAATCTATCTGATGGACATTAAATTATTTTTTAGTCATCATCCCAATTCTCTTGGCAATCAGCTATTTAGGTACGTGATTGTTATAATAAGAGGTATACCTACCTCCAAATGTTATGGTAAATCTGATCCAACAATCTTATGGTAATAGAGTCAAATGATCGTCGATGGGCAGCCGGCGAGAGGTCCGAGAGCAGCCGGGAGGCAGGCTTGTGAAGGGCACTCGAGCACGGGTGGTCTGCACACCCGCAAGCGCTATTGGACAGGAGTTAAGTGGAAAACACGATATTTTATTTATTGTTTCAATTTGTGAATCCTATACCTACTTTTGGTTACATTGTATTTTATACTGTAACCAAAAGTAGGTATAGGATTCTACTTTTTTTTTATTCGACTATAAAAAAAATATTTGCAAGCTGACGCGCCGATTGGGCAACGAAATATAGGTACTAAATATAAATATAAATTTACACGTTTGCGTATTTTATAGGTAAGTTTTACTAGAATAGAAAAGCAAATTCCGGACGGAACCGCCTTCGCTTGAGGTATTTCAGATACCTAAACATTTCATTAGTTACTTATTATTGGCGTGTTAGTAAAGATCCCTTATCTTTTCTAGCAATAAATATTGTCTATGTTACTTAGGATAAATGTCCCAAAGGTGAAAAGTTTTTCAAAAAACGGAACAGTCGGTTTTGAGCCTACTCATTACAAACAAACGCATACAATATACTTACACTAAAATACAGACCTTTCCTCTTTATCTTTAAAAATTTTAATGTACTCTTTCCAAAGTTCAACTTTGTCACAATTATGAATATGCTCTGAATGATTTAACTTCAGGCACTTTATTTATCGTACCTAACGAAGATTACCGTATGCTATGCAAAGGAAAATTAAAAGATCTTGTTATACTATGCTACGACATTTCTGGAAATTGTTATTTTAGTTTACGAAAACAGGTCTTGATAAAAATAAACAAACAAAAATTCAACTTTGTTTCGATTATGTTTCCATTATGCCGTTCGCCTGTGTTCGTTATATCGAAGACACAAGTTTATGATGGTTTTACCGCGAGGGCCACTTAACGCCGCGGCTACCGGGTACAAGCCCCCCCCCCCCCCCTCGGAGTACCTTCCCCCCTTTAATTAGATGCACCCACCCCCGCGCTGTTTTTATTTCGGTAGCCAGCTAACGAGGTGAGAGAATGTGTAGGCCGTGGCTGCCTCCGATGACAATGATGATGATTTTTATGACCTTGACTGTTAAAGGGGATATTCAAAGACTGCCTCGTTGGTCTAGAGGTTGCAGATGCCATTTAGAGGTCGTGGGTTCGAGTTCGGGGGCGAGCCAAAGATTGTTACTGATTTAAAAAGATAAGAAATTGAAATTATATTATGTGAATGAAAGGTTATGTGTTTTATTTTGTAAATACCTTGCAATTCCGTATAAATATTTTTGAAACATTACTATCATTTGAATTTTTTCATTTCATAGAGTATTTTATAACATGCCAAAAAAAGAAGTTAAATTTCAACAAGTTTTAGTTGTGATGTTTAAAATAGATAAATAAAACATTTAGGAGACATCACAACTGAAACTCTAATCAATTTTACAAACCACGAATTGCCATTATACTCGTAGATTATTTTTGGAAACCTTACCGTACCGTATCATGCAAATCAAAGACATCAAATACCTATCTTATTATTTCTCGCTTCTCACTTTATGATGCAGCAAAATATTCATTGAATAAGCCGAGTTTATCCGCAGGGAAAATTAGTTACGTATTACCACATATTCTCAGGGTCACCCCACCCCTACACTTGTTCTATGAAATTAATTACGGTATTTGGGTTGTTAAAAAAGGGATGGGTTTTGCAAGTACCGTTAATGCTATGTGGGAAGATGGTAGCTATAGATTGTAGGGATTGGGAATATATTTAGTAATACGTATTTATAATTCAGTAACAATAAAATTACTTACTATTTGAGATATATAAGAGAGGTAGGGCATAGCGAATCTTCGCTCGAATTGAGCCGCCCGTCCGGGGAAGGACCTCCACCCTATAGAATACCGCAGTCAAATGACCTCTGGGTCGTGTTTCTGCCGGTGAGTAGGGTTTCCGGAGCTCGTGGGGGGTTAGGGTTGGGCCGGCATGGCGGTGGCAACTGACAGGTAACTGACCAGTTACTTGCCCGTTGTCACAGCGACTTGGGCTTCTCTTTCGCTTTCCATCAGGTGTAGGGAAGCCATAATGTCGAGCCATTATAAAAAAAAAAAAAAAATATTTATTTACAACTAGCGACCCCCGGCTTTGCATGGGTGCAATATGCATACCTACTCGTATATCTTAAATGCCTCTATCTGTTGAAAAAAACCACATTAATAGTTTTAGAGATACCTATGAGCATACATTGGGACAGACAGAAAAATAAGCGACTTTGTTTTATACTATGTAGTGACGTCATAACAGTTTAGGTTGCTATAGCAATGTTGTCAAGAAACATCATATACTCGTAGCATCAATGGGCTTGTTGCCTTAAAAAATTTAATTATTTCGTCTTTTAACTTATTTTCAAAAATAAAAGACACGTATTTTTTCATTTGTAACTTAGACTAAAAATTACAAAGTTATAGCCCGTTAAATCACGCGTGACGTCACGCGGTGGGCATTTTTACGGCTCCTAACTTATAATGCCTTGTATCTTTGCTATTTTTTATTTGAATGAAAAAAGGAAAAATACGTGTCCAATACATTTTTAAGATCCCTATTGGTACCACTAGGAAAAGCAGCGGGCTAGCCAAAGGAGAATGACCATTGTAGTATGGGCTTTGGTTTCCGATTTTATCACGTTGTACCTCCATGAAATCTATCTCATTGGATAGAGTATTAAACAAAGAATACATTATAAAAAACAATAAGCATCTAATTCGCCGGAGTTGCGAGCAACAGGTTCATGAAGTTCATTATTTTAGGTTATTTTTCACAACGTTAAATACCTTTCCGAACGGCAGCTGGGCGTCCTGCGTCAATCATAACGAACAGTTGCTAAAACGGCGATTATCTAATTTCAATTTCTACAGTTACAGAGAAAAAAGGCGCTCAACTCAACGTAAAGATAAATCAAAACGAATAAATCGTCAGTGCTAAAACAAAACAATAACATTTCTCTAATGTCAATGTCATGTCACTTTCATTATTTTATTTTATCACTCTTGGTGTTGCCCGTCGCAATATAAATGCGAATCGATATTCATTGGATCAATCGATATTCATTCACTTAAGGTTTGTTGTCATTAATTGGAAGGTAAAGTAACTGAATATTCTCGAAGATATTCTTTTCTATGAGAAAAAGATTTTGTTTTGTAAATATCCTTAATATTTTCTTTTTAACCCTCCTTCATCCTTCCGAGTTGTGTATCAGGAATCGATTATTCTGAATTAATATTTTAAATATTGGCAACCCTGCAACCCCAAAAGTATAGTTCTTTGGTAGAGGAAGTACTTTGTTATAAAAATTACTTTTAAATTAGCACTTTTTTCCCCGGCGAAGTTTTGACTTGTTTTTGTAGAAGGTCTTGTGAAAATGAAATACAATTTTTTTCAGGTCAATTTCGGTCATGTACAAAACGAAACCATATTTGGTCATTCTCCTTTAATTCATTCAATGACTGATGTTATCAACTTGTCTGTTGCCGACAGTTGTTGTTGTGAGCGGCTTCTCTTTCGCTTTCAAGGAGACGCGAGGCCACTATGCTATGTTACTATAAAAATAACTTTTCCAGTCAACCATTTACTTTCGTTAAATTGGATAAATCATTTTTAGGCATTCAAATAAATGTAGATTTGGAATGTATGTTACTTTCACTTAAATAATTAATACTTACGCATTTAAGAAAAATCGTCTCATAGTTATAGTACTTAGTAAATCAAAGCAACCAGTAAATCGCAACCACTAATTCCACATTATTAAAAATATTCCCCGAGAATGGGGAGTCCTTTGGTACCAGCTTAAGCCACCGATACACGCTAAGCATCGGTAATAAAGTTCTAGCCCCGGGACGCACTTGTCCGGGATTACTATGCCGGGATTATAGCCGCAGGCTCCACGGGAATCGAGACGGCTTACATACAGTGATTTTTGGGGAAATTTTGATTGCGCTTTAGTTAGTAAATGGATTCGATTAACAGAGGCAATTAATTTTGTTGGATCTTATCTATTCTTTCTTATTAGAATACATACATACATGATTCAAATTCAGAATGTACGTAAATCTGTTCTTAGATGCCAGCTTAGTCCATTAATTTATGATATACCTACATTAATTCGTTTCCAATTTTGATTACAACGTATTATGGAAATTAAGGTTTCACAAATATGAAATGTAGGTATTCAGTTATACAACACATAAATATTCATCACTTAGATAATACCTAAATATTAGATTACATTCCGGTTAAGATTAAGCTGTCAATTTAGAAAGCAAGACCTATATTATTAAATGAGCTAGTGAACTGTCCAGATCCGTTTTCGTTCAAGGATTACTTAATCCACTAGGACTTTCCTTTACTATCGCCATGTAATCCGACCCTCTCAACAGATTCGTGGCATAACTTTAATTGTTTTTTAAGTGCGTACACGCAGTCTATTCACAAGCATCGTAGGGGCGCGTGGGACGGCCTGTGAGAACCTCGGACGGTGTGTATGACCCTTAACCATAAACGGCACTTGTGCAAGAGAAATAGCTATGGTGATTAAAATGGCTAATATGGGAGCGTGATTTTAATCTCTTAATTTGTGGGAAAGTTCATTATCGTCATTGGACTCAGCTTTTAAATTGAGCTTTTGTTGCTAAGTACGGGGTTCGCTGTTCAGGTCACATCCTGTATGTATTTGCAAATAAAAAAAAAGAATTTATTTAAGTTTGTCAGTTCCTCAAGTACCTACCTTTAATTTGAAACTATACGGTGCTGTGTATTCTCGGGTTATTTATTTATTTTTAATTATTTGTATTAATTTTTACATTATTAAATTCCTAACAATAGTCTAATCCCTAGATTTATTGCAAACAAAAGGAACGTGTTTTATTAATTACTAGGGACTTCATAATTTCTTCTGTTAACCCGTTCATAATTTCTTTCTTATTATAGATAAAATTAAAGACTTACACGTGATAATTAAATAAATAAATAGCTGATAAGCCTGTGCAGACTCTGTTGACTCTTTAATGACTTAGTGCGGGTTTCGAACCCACTACCACTTTCTCACAGGCAGCGTTCACTACAATAACCCAGTTTGGTTGTCATTCCACCGTTTTTCTATAACGTTTATAACAAATACCTATCTATACATATTGTAGTGGCTCTGTCCTGTCGTGTATTCGTGTATGTAGAGTGCGCCACTCCATACGAGGGCCCTCACCTCTGGATGAGAGAGTAATCATAAAAATGTTTATGGCCTTAGGTAGAGCAGGTGACTGTACGTACGTACTGTATGTAGGTACCAAAAGTGACATGTGCCGTGTTATCTACTCCTACTGGTGTAGGAGTATCGTTCTAATAATTACTATACAAGATGATTATTGAATCACTATCCAATTTTTTTCTAGGCATTAAGTATCGTTTATAGAGCCCATTTCTGTAAATAAAATATAGTTCATATTATATAGTTCATATTTTCACAACATTGTCCCTAACCCATTATAAATTTCGCATGATTACCATTTCTATCGTAAATATTTAGTACGCAAAACAATGGTATTACGAATTATGGTATGAATAAAAGGTAAAACGGTATTACCGCGAGTATTACGAAATGATAACCATGCGAAATGTATTATTGGTTCGGGACAATGAATTTGTTGTGTAAATATGACCTTTACTTTTTTTTGTAGAAATGAGCTCTATTAACAATATCTAATGCCTAGAAAAAAATTGGATAGTGATTAAAAAGTCACCTTGTATATTATCATAGGTACATTTTTTCTTATGGTAGGATTGCATTTACGCATACACCCGGGTCCCCTGCGTTATGTGTCTCCAGCCTATTGCAGTCCACTGCTGGACATCGCGAACACCACCTGAGGTTGGGCAAACATCTGAGGTTTCACCCATAATCGCCACCAAAACCAGGCGGTTTGGCGATCGCAGGGCGTAGCTCCTCGCTCCGGTGACGCTGCTACAATCGTGATGCTTATATCTTCATATTTAATTTTAGTACAAAGTAATTTAAGTACAAAGTATCACTTTACTTTGAGATCATTGTGGCAGCAGAAAATATAGATAGATACTCGTATATATATATATCTGCACAGCATACAGTTGACTTAAAGACTCTGCTTAATATATCTGTTGTACAATGTATGCGGTCTTATCTGTAAATGATTTCTTCCAAACAACCTTAGGCATTAGTATAAAATAGAAAATAATAGAATTTATTTATTTGCTAGAAAAGTGGAACATAAGGTATTTTCTCTTAACAAAAAATGCTTCATGTAGACGTCCGATGCCACTAACAACAAAAACTTCTACAACGATCTTGACAGACCTGCATCCTTAAATCGCTACCTTCCTCAGGTCGCGATTCTGAAAAAAAGTCAGAAGTTAATTTGAAAAAAAAAAACCTAAGGCTTTTACGCACTCGCCTCACGGGTACCCTCGAAACGTCGTTTTTTGTGATTTTATATGAACATGTTAGTGTTGACAGATCCATGGTGGGGCGAGGTCGTTTGTTTGCCGGCCTGGATCGAGGTTTTCCACCGGGGCGCCGTGGGTGGTCCTCATCACGCCACTTAGCGCGACCACAAAAAATATTACTACCAAAAAATATGAAAATATCACACCCATAACAGGTGAGGTTAGGGTGGACATGCCACTGGTTGGTGGTAACGTTTGTGCTTAGGTTATGCAAGTAGTGTGCAAATGCCACAATCTACCTACATAGGTACTTATCGATTTCTTTACTTTACGCTACTGTAAATTGTGGCATACGGCAACGTACTTACGTTATCTATCGATTTTTTTTTACTTTAAAGTGATTGCGCGTTTGTCCTCGATTTAAGGCACTGCAAATCGGAATTATCATAATACCTACTTTATATTGGTTACCTTAAAAGTTTATATTCTAAGTAGGTATTCCTCTGTGCTATATAATAATAGGCTTAATTAATAAGTAGTACTTTAAAGAACTTAATAAAATGTTCTCTCTTAAAGAAAAGCTTTGTGAATACTTTCATTTTAATTGAAAGTAAGTTAAACATTGAAAATATGTTCAACTGTTTACTAATAAGCGTAACTAAAATGAGCGTGTCAAATGACCTTTACTACTTGATCTGGGTAAAGGTGGATCTCTATTAAAGACTCTATTTAAAACAACTAACGTCTTCATCATCAATTTAGTTTAGTTCTAGGCAGAACAACGGGTAAATTGATGATGAATTAGCCTTAATGAAATATCACTTAGTCTTTGGATGAAATAGTGGCTTACCTACGTAGTCGCGTTACTCAGTCTGCACTGAAGTATATATCGCATTACATCGTCACCTAGGATAAAGCGTTAAAATGTGTTTTTTTAACAAGCAGTTTTTATTTCTTTGTTTAATCAAAACTGTAGATGAAATTCAAAATCCATCTCCGAGCAGTCTTATCCTCACTAAGTCACCGCGCGCCATGTTTGTTTTCCTAGGTCAGGTACTGCGCTCGCGCACAGGTACGCTCGCTCGCTTCAGACGATAATGAAACAACATTTCGTCTAAGCGACGTTAAAACGTGCCTTTAAGTAATCTTGTAGGGTTTTAAGGAAAGGAAAAAAACATACTTTGTGTTTTGCTTGTGATTTTGTGTTTGTAAGCTTCATGCTGTGATTTTGTTTATCCGAGATAAGTACAGATTATTGTTATATGATAAGATGATGGTAATGATTGGTCAAAGCAAAATGATACAAGATTAAGATAAAGCTTGAATCACGGAATCGGCTACTAAGTAGGTAGATATCGTAGAAGTTTTTGCCGTAGTAGTCGTCAGCTTATAATGTCAACCAAAGTTGCCCATGAACACTTTGGTTGTAAATTAAATTTTCTATGACACTGTGGGCATCAGGACAAAGAAGGTACTACGAAATACATAGATAGGTACCTACTACCTAAATAAAAACCCAGACACAGGACAGACTCAAAAGTTCATGACACAAAATGTTTCCCCCGGATAGAAATAGACCTTAGAAAACGAATTTATTTGGTGCAAAGCATACACTTTACATCTTCTTCTTTGTCCTAGCCACTTTCCATTATTTGGGGTCGGCTCTTCTCGTTCTGAAACGCCAGGATTCTCTCTCCTGGGTTGTCGATTTGTTTGAGTCGCTCACGCTCTAAGTCCTTGGTCACTGTGGACCACCAGGTGGCTAATGGGCGTCCTCAACCTTTCCTCACATCTGCCAAGGCTAGGGCCTGTTTCAAGACATGGTCTTCAGGGCGTCTCATGACAATGACCGAACAGAACCTACTTACATCGAACCGAACATACACTTTACATCAAATTTCTATATACAGCAGATACCAGTTCAATAGCCTGCTCTATACTTACTTCGTTTTGCCTTGTTTCATGATTTGTCGCTCATATGTTTTTTCTCCTTACTTATTCCATAACCTAAAACGTTTCAGGCGACGTACAAAATCCCTCGCATTGGCCTTCGCACAATTAGCTGGTCAGCGTTACCTCAGCTTATATTCTCACAGTCGCGGGAATTTCTCGCGAGAATCCCGCGCTGAGTCAACACTCGGCGCTGCTAAGGCCAGGTCAACACTTGCTACTCGCTCACATCTGTCCTGTGTGCCTAGCACGAACATTTTTGAAAAAGTATGCGTAACGTTACCGTAAACATTTGTATGAAACTTGGTACAGCTTGTGGTACAGCGCCCCTATCGTGCGTAAGAGGTACTACGTTTACGTTACGCATACTTTTTCGAAAGTGTTCGTGCTAGGCACACTGTTGACAGTATTTACTTTTAATTTTAACTGACGTATGGTTTTCACGTGAAACATTAACAAACATCTATGTATCCAAAGAAATTTTCGCATTTATAATAATACGAGTACTAACGACCCGCCCTCTCGCTTTGCTTCGGGTGTTTCGGATAAACATTTTTAAACTAAATATAGCCTATGTTACTTAGTGATAATGTAGCTTTCTAATAAAAAAAGAATTATTGTATTAAAATCGGTCCAGTACTTTTTGAGTTTATTCGTTACATACAAAAATACAATTTTTTTCTCTTTATAAGGATAGAAGATTAGTTGCAGCTTCTATACCAGCTGAGACCAGTGGTAAATTCTTTGAAGGGGCTCCCTATACTGGCAGAGAACTTACGGCCTCTTGCCTGGGCCTTTCGGGTCAAGGGCCTGTGAGATATTGCCGGTTTGGCACCCTTTTAGCTAGTTACTAGAGCCGTAATAACTATTTATTAATCTGTGCAAGAGCTTACTAAGTTCTGGAGCGAAGAGAGAGAAGTAACTCAAACTTTGTTCATTTCAGTTACATATCAGCATATTCTAAATTCCTTCTCTTCAGAAACTTTCTGACAATGCTATCAGTAAATATAAGGCCGGGATAGAAAACTTAAGAGTGTGACCTACGATAGAATTCGGGTTTATTATTATTATTATTACTTTAACTCCTATCATTAACTATATCCTAATAAGGAGATGTGTAATACATGCTTTTCCTAAATAAGAAAACTTTGTAACAGTTTTTTTTTATTCTATATTCTAAAACGCATAATAACATCTCGGGAATTATTCCGAAAAGAAAAACAATCTATTAACTAATCTGCCGTATAAACTAATGACCCAAAGTGTCTACTATTCCTATAACTGTGATTATTTATGCTTCGTAACCATTATTTGTAGTTTGTTTTCACACATAATTAATACTGTTGATGCCTAATGACTGTGACGTTAGTTCTGACTGTGTGTACACGATAAATCGGTATTTGCGTCAGTAGAATTTTATATTGAAATAACGACAATTTACTTATGATAAATGTATTTGGTACAGGAAGTACTTATACTCGTATAAGAAGAACTGGGTTACTTTCGAATCGAGCTCGAAATTGGTCTGTCTCTGTCAATAAATATCATTTTATTTTCTCATCCTGTTTAATTATGAGAGTGATGGAACAATGAGGTGAGCTGTGTCGGTAACTTTGGTTCTCTGTCGGATCACATCATTTCTGATCTGATCGCGCAGGGAGTCGCCGGCCGAGCATAGCCCTCACCATAACTCGCTGAGCAACTTCTCGCTGAAAAAAAGATAATTATTTATATTGTTGTCGTTCGTTCGTAGACGCCCTTAGGCCTGGTCGTGGGAGGCTGGTGTTAATGTCGCTCGGCCGTAGCGAGTGCACCGACCTTTTTTGGAAATTTCACCTTTTTACAGTTGTACTGATGAAGAACAGTCTTGACACGCCGGTATAAGATATTTGAGATCATACTTTTTTGGAATAGCTGGTTAATAAATATTATGAGACCTAAAATCTGCTCACCTCACCCTTTCTTTTTATCTATCGTCTACCCTAAAGTTGTCTAGAAGATATCGCAAAGCGATAATTACAATAAATATGTACTATACCTAGTTTTAAGTCAATTGTACTATAGTGTGCAATGAAGAATATATGCATTTATGTATCTGTTTTGTGTAGTACACATTAATTAGTTGCAATTACTAAAATACTACAATGACTGTGGTCACCAACCCCCCCCCCCCCCCCCTTAATTCATTAAAGTCATTGGCCTATGTCCAGCAGTGGATGTTTTCAGTGAGTAAACTAGAGTTGTGGCACTGAAAATGGGAAGCTTCTGTCTTGAGTTCTGATCCTACTTGTATTGCTTTAACTTGATAACCTGTATTTAGGTCTGGGTGTTCTGGGAGTCCATCGTCATCACCAGCCTAGTCCACTGCTGGACGTAGACCTCTCCGGTTGTTCACCACTTAGGGCAAACATCTGGAGGATATACCTATAATCGCCACGCTGGGCAAGCGGGTTGGCGATCGCAGGGAGTCTAGGAGATCACTTAACAGCAGGGATTCATAGTAAGTACTAGAAAAAATTGTCCGGTGTTAATCAGGAGAGAAGAAATAAGTTGAACTGAAGTTCAGCTGTGATTTAATCGTACATTTTTTTATCGCGTTTGAATTCCAATTACAGGGAATCCAATATGACCATTTACCAGTACAATATCGACCCACCTCGTTGAAATTACAAACGTGATACATCCCGCTCTATTCAAATAATGTTACTATAGAAATGTATCAAGGATAGTGTAACATCATGGGCTTTAAAAGTGTTACTCTATTTTTCACTGTTCTAAAAGACTTTTGCGACGTGTGTAATTTATATTTCTACGCTTTTTATTCTATTCAACGTCATTTCAGGTCGTCAAATTTGAATAACTTAAGATAATTTCATATGCAATTGGATTGCTGAACTTCAAGAAATGCTGTTTGCTATAAATTTTACATGGGAAACAAGAACAAACTTGGTGTTCCAAATAACAGATTTCATAAAACTAGCAAATAATTTTCAGTGCTTAGTGTAGTTTTTTTAACCAAAGTACCTACTGCAGAACAGAATATTATTCAAATACCATTACATTGATTTGTGTCCCATATTAAGTCATAAGTATCTAACGAAAGAAATATAATTATGTATTCTATGTATAATATGCATTTATTTACAAAAAAAAAATGTATCTACGTGAGTTTATCAGTTGTCTAGTATCCATAGTACAAGCTTCGGCTTAGTTTGGGACTAGATGGCGCTGTGTGGCCCAGCGTGGCATGTCTTGGGGTTACACAATACAAGATTTCTTGGAAATTATCTGTTCGCTTGCACTGGACAAATATTGTTATAGCATCAATTTTTATATAAAAATTAAATAACATGCCCCACAAGAGGCTTATTATTATTGAGGCGAATGAAAAATTAAGAGGGTTATAAACTATTGGCATCTACAAATATAATTGGGCAATGTTTAAATAACTTGGCTTCAATTATATTGGATAGCCAGCAATTGCAAAGTATTATAAAAAACTAAATAACGGCTGCGACTTCTTGGTAGTATTTTTTTATATATGGCGATTGAAATTATAGGTGGGGTACTAAAAATAATGACATGGCGACTAATATTAACAGTCGGATAGCAAATAATATTATTATGGCTACTGTAGACTTCCATCTAAAAAAACACTTTCTAGCTATAATTAACGAGGAGCTGTAATTTTAAATTGAATACTAAAATAAATATTAGGAAATCCTTTTTTATTTTTGGAAATCATAATATAATGAAAACGTCGGCAGGCGTTTATACCTGTAAACATATATTGGGCTTTGCCTTAAGGTTAAAATTAACAACGCCGCCTTTGGAGGCAAAAATGATTCCAATAGGGCAAAAAAGAAAGCGTGGACGCCCCGCCAAATCGAAGCCGGCCCTAATTATCCAGTGATAATTTTAGTATTTATATACCTAGGTATAATTTCGTAACAATTACGTAGTTCAATAAACAAATAAATGAAGATTGATTATTGGTAACCGTAATGTCTTTTAATTTTTCGCCCTTACAAATAAAAAAACCGGCCAAGTGCGAGTCGGACTCGCGCACGTAGGGTTCCGTCCGTACCACTGATTTTACCACTTTGGAAGAGTCTCTCGCGCAAACTATTCAGTTTAGAAAAAAATTATGTTAGAAACCTCAATATCATTTTCAAATACCTATCCATAGATACCCCACACGTATAGGTTTTATGAAAAAAAAAATTTAGAGTTTCAGTTCTATGTATGGGGAACCCCAAAAATTTTGGATTTTTTTCTGATTTTATTTTAAAATCTTAATAACATCTACGTACCAAATTTCAATAATGTAGCCCTTATAGTTTCGGAATAAACTGGCTGTGACATACGGACAGACAGACAGACAGACAGACATGTCGAATCTTCATCTCCAAAAATCCATTTTGGTTACGGAACCCTCAAAATAAGTCAAGAAATAAAACTTACAATATTTAAATTGCATGCCATTTTTTACTTTATTTGCAGCTTACATGTCACACCACATAATATGTTAATTAGATCTCAATCTTATTAAATACTACCTAAAATCATTTTAATAGATACCTCTACTTCACAATTTATGAATGCCTATTTTGTACTTTTTAGTTGCTTCCGAGTTTCCGCTTAACCATAAATTCAATTGCCAAAAGAAAAACTCGATGCCAGTTTAAATTAAACTAAAGCTTAAAATTACTTTTTAATGCTGCCAGTTTTTACATAATAATGTACTCCACCGTTGCAGCCAACCTATTATATTTCCTATCCACTTTAATTATTTTATAAACCTTAAATCAGATTTATTAGTCGCAGCGTTAAATACATGCCATTATTTAATTAAATGCAACAAACCAAAGTCTCGCACAGCTTCGTTCCAAATTCGAACGCTTGGAAACGTTGCAATTGTTTTAAAATAAGTTCATCCGTTCTATTCTTGATACAGTTTTGTGAACGCAACCTTTAATATTATTAATAATCTACCGTACATTCTTCGCATATCATAACGGGCTTGTTATTTTTTCCCAATCCTCAAATCGCAACTTGTCACGTCAATATCGCGTCGATCATCCCGCCGGCTGCCCATTCAACGTGAATGAGTTTACGTGATAATCTTGTGTTTCTTCAGCTTACGACTTTACCTGTCCGGTCGTGTCATGCAACTCTTTGTACCAGACAATTGTTATGTCAACCCTTTATTTTTTTTGGATTTCATCAACATTTTGTTTAGTGTGGCTATTTAGGAACTGCTTGCTTTATTTTGTGTAATTTTTATCTTCCGCTCAATTTAAAACAAAAAAAAGTTCAAAATATTTGCTTTGAAGATGAAGATGGTTTTTAAACATGGGGTTTTGACTTTAAGAGCGACTAGCTTTGGCCCGCGACTTCGTCCGCTTGGCGTGTTCTAAAAGAGAGATCGTTGTGTGTGTGGGAGAAAGGTTAAGAAAACTATCTTACGTGATTCAGGTTTTTCATACAAAAGGATTTTCTTAACCACTATCTATGCTACTGATGATCGTTTAAATCATCATCATCATCAGTCTATTGTAGTCCATTGCTAGACATAGGCCTCTCCAGTTGTTCGCCACTTAGGGCAAAGATCTGGAGGATATACCCATAATCGCCACGCTGGGCAGGCGAGTTGGCGATCGCAGGACGTAGCTTTTCTCATCGGCTTGTGGTATTTAACTATGCCTTCAATTGTGATGGTTATACCACCACCCGTCGGTTGCCAGTGCCTCGTTTGTTATCGGCAGGACGCACCGATCTTCGTTTAAATGCTTAATTCGAATTACAAAAATTTTTCTTATGCATTAAAATGTTATTGAATATGACAGGAACAAGAACAATACATCAATAAGCTTCCTTTATCCATTACGCCTACAAAGTGTTTAGCGCTGTCCTCAGCTTACCGCTTACCTGTCCCACTAATGCAATTAAGCGCTGCATCCGTCTGTCCATTGTAGTCCCATTGTCGTCTCTCCCTTAGACTTTTTGCATTTCATTAAGAAATGTTTGGTACGACGTCATACTTGCGGTCGAGGTTTGTCAAAACATTTGTTGTAAAAGATTTTTTTTGTTATAAAAATTTGCTGAGTCGTGGGACTAGATCAATGATTTATTTTCACAAATGATAGGTAATGGGTTTTTGAGCACAACAAAACATTAAGACGGCGACGATGATTGTACTCTCACATCTCTTTTGGTTTGTTTTATAGTGGCTAGACATAATGGCTTCCTTATGCCTGATGGAAAGCGAAAGAGAAGCCCAAGTCGCTGTGACAACGGGCAAGAAAATGGTCAGTTACCTGTCAGTTGCCACACCGCCATGCCGGCCCAAGCCTAACCCCCCATGAGCTCCGGAAACCCTACTCACCGACAGAAACACGACCCAGAGGTCATTTGACTGCGGTATTCTATAGGGTGGAGGTCCTTCCCCGGACGGGCGGCTCAATTCGAGCGAAGATTCGCTATGCCCTACCTCTCTCAAATTATGGCAACCAGCCTTTTTAAATTATGACAACCATTTATTCAGCACATATGGCGGGCATAATGTGGCTTCCTATGCAACTCTTATATTTGTGTCATTATCATCAGCCTATTCTAAAGTCCACTGTTGGACAAAGGCCTCTCCAGTTGTTCGCTACTTTGGTCGCACATCGGCCTGTGGTACATAGCTACGTCGTCTATCGTGATGCTTATGCCGCCACCAGTCGGTTGTTTGTGTAGTAAACGTAAAAAGTTGAGATTAAAAATAAACAAAGTAATTAACAAATCTTTTCTCTTTAAGATATTACTGACAATAGACTCCAAACTTTATTGTTATAAATTACAAATCGTCAGTTTATTGTTAAAATAACAACTTATCTCAAACTCTCATGCCATATTGTTTGTTCTAAACACAAAACAACAAATGTATTAATAAATTATCTAATTACCTAATGCACTTTAGCCCGTCCATTTAGTTAAAAGCTGGTTTGTTTGTTCGTCATTATAAAGTCCTAATTAGCGTTGTTTACACGAAGACATCGAAACGACTTGTGTTTGCCTAATTAAATGTTTTGTTTATGTATTTCTGATAAAATACTGTGTCTATGTATACGGCTGTGACTTTAGCGGACTTATATGGGTTAGGAATTCAGATGTTAACTTAGGTACTAAGCTACTAAAAGGAACATAATATAAGATCCGTTGGGTAAAGGAAAATCGATATCACTACATAGTGTAAAACAAAGTCGCTTTTCATATCTGATCCTATGTATGCGTACATATTCAAAACAACGCAACGAACTTTGCTCCGGTTTTTTAATTATACAGAGTGATTCGAAAGAAAGATTTATATGTATAATACATGCATATTATAATAGGAAAACACTGCGAAGCGAAGTCTAGATAATGTAGCCCTAGTAATTTTATAAATTTTTTTGAAACCTTTCGAATAACTTATCCTAACATTACCAAATAATGTATCGTAAAATAAATAAATAACCCAAGACTTCAAAAATAAGTGATAATTGTAATATTTAAATAATTATTTAGTAAGGATAGAATTACTTACGTTATTTAACGCTTTTAAGTTTTGGTCGTTTGTGTTTTTTTTGAAGTCGATTTAATTTTTTTTAAATTTGTAAATAAATACATATTAAACGCCCAGACCAATACATCAAAAGTCGACTACAGATTTCAGATTCTCCTTCTCCTTTATCATATTTAATATTTTATACATTTTTATATTTTTAGATTTGGAATTGCGTGTAGGTATTAGTGTTTTGTTTTATAGAAGTACCAACCTACTACGTACGTAGTACTTGTTACTTCCATGGTATCTACATATGTGTGTGTTTGTCACATTGCGTTTTGTTTTAAACGACTTCAAAAAGAGAAGGAGGTTCTCAAGATGTGTTTTCAATTAGACTATATCGGTATCACTATATTGTGGAATGGATCAGGATTCTCTTCAGCCGTTTCACAAAGGTAGGCAAACGGAAAACACACCTGCAGTCACAATATAATGGGCAACAGTGTGGCATCTTGCTTATTGTCATTAATAGGATTCAGAGATGTCAGGAAAAGTTTTAAAAATTTATCTAAGTGTATATAATAATCTAAATATATACAATTCAAGGGTGATTGATAGACTGACTGACTCACATAGTGATCTATCAACGCACAGCCCAAACCACCGGACGGATCGGACTGAAATTTGGCATGCAGGTGGATGTTATGACGTAGGCATCCGCCAAGAAAGGGTTTTGATCAATTCAGCCCCAAGGGGATAAAATAGGGGATGGAAGTCTATTCCACGCGTACAAAGTCGCGGGCACAACTAGTATCAAATATGGTGCAAATAATATTTTAACTATCGTCTTCCACGCAAAAAAGAACATAATCCGTTAGATCTAAATTAATGAACGTGTGTTCAGTGCTTCTATGGGGGACTAAACTGCCTCCAGTAGCGAAAAAGAAACCCAAGTCGTGGCGTCAACGGAATAGTAACCACATCATTCCCTTTTTAGTAGCCACCGCCAGCCATACCTATTGTAACCCCTATTGTAATAAAATGATATCATAATTTCTGGGACCTTGTAGATCGGAGATGAATATGATATGATATGAATATGATATGAGATATCATATGTTTTTTTATAAAAACTTGAAGTAAGAGGAAACTTGATAGATAGATAGAAACTCTTTATTGCACAAAAACACAGACATTACAGGAAAACACATTACAAACAACACAAAATACAATCTAGGCGGTCTTATTGCTTATAGCAATCTCTTCTAGACAACCTTCAGATAGAGGAAACCAGATTGACTAAGGAGATCGAAGGAAACTAGCTTTAAATAAGTTTGGTAATGTGTAAAGGCGTCACTGGTTTCGAATAATTAAAAAATAAAACGTTTTAATAGCGATTACACACTAAAAATTTGACAGATTCGAGTAACTCGTGTTTGCGGGGTTTTTTTTATACTGGCTCGACATAATGGCTTCCCTACGCCTGATGTGAAGCGGAAGAGAAGCCAAAGTCGCTGCGACAACGGGCAAGTAACTACTCAATTACCTGTCAGTGGGGGACCCCCCACAGCTTGCGTCCACGTCGCGTCCCCTGGAAACGTCCGGTTCCTGACCACCGTAACGGAGTGGCAGGACCGGCGGCCAAAGAGCTGTGCAGTGCGATAAAATACGACTCATTGCGACTTGCGACTTCTATACGATTTATTGTGATTGTATCGATATCTTTTCGCCATGGCTTCCCAGAAAGCCAACACGAACCCCCTCGTTAAAAAACCCTCCACCGTAAAACCTTCTGCCCGTAAAGCCCCTCCATCTCAAAAACCTACCACCTCTGACCAAGATCCATCTGATATACCCAATGCTCCTCCGAAACCACCCAAAGAACCCATCCCAGTAGTTGTCAACACATATTTTGCCAAAGATTGTACCGACCACTTTAGTTCTTCAATATTTTGCAGGGTCTCCGTGAAACGATATCCGATGCGATTAACGCAGGGAAGTCTCTAACAAGAGAAAACAAGGCATGCATCATGGATTGCTGCGAAGAGATGAGATGTTGCATCAATCTTTTCCCGCAACTGCGAGAGGCACCCAACGACCAGATGGCACTTTTTCGGAAGGAGCTGGATCACCGTGTTAGACTGGGCATCTCGAGCATGATCGACCTAAGCGACGACAAGCTTCAAGAAATGAAGCGGCTGTCGTCGGATGTGGTTGATGTCGTGCGAGGGAACCTCGAATACAAAGATGCAGTACTAAACCAGTCCATCCAAGAGGTTGTGGCCGACACTCTCAAGGACCAAGTCCGAGAGATTGTTCAGGGAGAGATGGACACCATTAGAGCCACCATAAGGGAGGAACTTAAAACCCTTTCTCCCGCCATCTCCTCCCCCCAAGTCGCACCTCCTACATATGCCGCCACTGCCTCAGCAAAACCCACCTCTGCACCCCGAACCAAGCCGGCCATCATAGTAACCGCTGATGACGTCTCTAAAAAACCCGCTGAAGTTGTGACCGAATGGAAAAAGGTGGTTTCATTTCGGAAGCACAAGTACGCTCCAGTAAAAATCCAGCCAATTTCCAACGGAAAACTGCGGGTCGAATTTGAGAAGGCGGAACAATGTGCGGAGACCATCGACCGCACCAAAGCCGTAAAAGGCTTTTCGGCTGAACAAGCCAAGCGCCGCCCCCCTCTTCTCATCCTAAAGGGGATCTCAAAAGACGTTGGCAAGGACGAACTCATCGACGTCCTAGAGTGCCAAAACGACGTCAAGATATCCCGCCTTTGTTTCTTGACGTCAAACAAAAACGTCACCCTGTACAATGCTGTGCTCGAAGTCACTCCCGAGATGCGTACTACCATCCTCGCACTCGGAAAACTCAACGTGGATCACAGCCGTGTCCACGTTGAGGACTTCAGCCGGTTTGTACAGTGCCACCTATGCCTACAATATGGGCATACCAAAACCAAGTGCACAAGTGCCAAAAAGCCTTGTGCACACTGTGCCAGTGAGGGCCACCAGATTGCTGATTGCCCCCACAAGAGTGACGCCACCAAGCGCAAATGCTACAACTGCGCCAAATACCACGCTAAGATGTGCACAAAAGGTGACGTCACTCATAATGCGACCAACTCCCGCCAGTGCCCCCGTATTAAGGCTATGATGGCCAGACTCCAGGATCAGACTGATTATGGGACTTAGTAACTTCGACTAAGTCCCAAGTGTCATTATATCTTCTTGTGTCTAAAACTTCTTCTGACTTATATATTTTGTTCTTTTCCCATTTATTGTATCCATTGCCTAAAATTGTCTCAAATCTTTCTGTTTTTCGTGATCTATCCCCAATCAACAATGAAATTAGTTATAGCTCTGATTAAGTTAGAGAAGCTACTCTTCTATCCTAAAAATACATAAATTCTACCATTACATAACATAAAATCTCGAAAAAACATTACAGAAAATAGCCTAATTTGAAACCCAAACTCACATACCTGTCAGTTGCCACCGCCATGCCTGCCCGACCCCAACCCTCCACGAGCTCCGGAAACCCTACTCACCGGCAGGAACACGACCCGGAGGTCATTTGGCTGCCGTATTTTATAGGGTGCAGGTCCTTCCCCGACGGGCAGCTCAATTCGAGCGAATATTCGCTATGCCCTACCTCTCTTAAACATTAGTCTTGTTGGTACATTAGTCTTACTTCACTGTGCTCAAACTGGTCTGTACCAAAAGTGCGGGTTAAAAAGCCGTGTACCGAAAGTGGGCGCCGCAACTCGACACCGGATCTCCACTAATGGCGTATGCGTGTACCGCCGAGCGCACGATGCTAGAATTACAGCCGGGTAATTTGGCTTATTGGCCGCTACGTAGGCATTTGAAAAGGAAAATACATGCAGACGGGTAGGGGAGCAAAAAGGTGACAGGCCGCTCCCTTACATCCCCTGGTGGGCGCAACAAACGAGGCGCTGGCAACCAACTGGTGGCGGTATAACCATCACAATTACAGGCGTAGCTAAATACCACAGGCTGATGACGGGCAGCAGCGTCACGGGAGCGAGAAGCTACGCCCTGCGATTGCCAACCCGCCTGCCCAGCGTGGCGTTTATGGGTATATCCTCCAGATGTTTGCCCTAAGTGGCGAACAACTGGAGAGGCATATGTCCAGCAATGGCCTGCGATAGGCTGATGATGATGACGGGTAGGGGCAGGCCTCTGTTTCCCAGTGGGCACTTTGGGGGAGTGCCCAAGTCATCGCGATCTTTAGAGAGGCCCTCGGGTCAAATAGAAACTCCCTAGTTCCTGTCGGATCTGACAAAAAATGTCCTGTCAACGTCATAGGGGCCCCATTACCCTGATGTCCCCAGGGTCTTTAATAGGTTAAAGACGGCCCTGAGTAGGGGAGATAAGGGGTGAGAGCCATCTGCTCACACTAACAGTCCGGTGATGATGACAAGGCCATCATCGTAGACTTTATTTAGAAAAGAGTTAGAGGGGATTATTTTTGTATTTATAATGTTTATTCAAGACATTAGTCTGAGCTGGCAAGCTAGAGAGGCAGTGAACTGATCATAGTAGCCGCAGAACCTTTGGGATAAACGACCAGCGGGGATATTCACAAATCCGTTCGGAAAGATTATATTAAGAAGACGTATCATTCGATATTAAATCGTTCATTCAAATAATCGATAGAGTCCACCAGCCTTCAAACTTTTGGAAAAGTGTTTGATAATAACTATCAAATTTGAATGAAATATCGAGATTGTTCGCAAAGATCTCTCGTTTCTCATTTCGACAAAGAGAGAGAAACCACAAAGAAATTAGGTACATGATTGCCTATTGATCCATAAGACTATGATTAATATAATTTAACTAGTCAATCAATAGAGTTAAGCCAACTATATGTCTCACTCTTAATCCTATAGTTTCAATTGGGTCCTATATTTTTTCACTTGGAAATTTCGAGTTAGGTTATGTTATTAAGAGTGCGATGTAGAAAAAATTGGACTTCCTCGTCCTGTTTTATAATACTTATTATTTTTAAGCAAAAAGTCATACGATACGAATTCATTAGTAAGTGTTGTCTTTAAACCAATAAGACACAATAGGTCCCGATTTTAAAACCGAACCAAACTTGTTGCTGGGTTTTTCTGTTTAGTCAACGGTAGCCCGAAGTCAGGAAGTTGATTCATGATTATATATTATCGAAATAACGTGAACTATAATTATACATATATAACGTTTATTATCACTGGTAGGTCAATCATCAAATTAAACTCGTGTAAGCATTTTACCCAAGAGCTCATTCATCATTTCAATTATAGCTTACTAGCTGTGCTCGCGACTTCGATTCGTCCGCGTGGAATAGTTATTTTTTCCCCGTTTTTTTGTTACATTTTCCATTATTTCTTCGCTCCTAATAGTTGCAGTGTAATGTTAAAAAGCCTAAAGCCTTTCTCGGTAAATGGTCTATTCAACACAAAGAATTTTTCAATTCGGACCAGTAGTTCCTGAGATTAGCGCGTTCAAACAAACAAACTCTTCAGCTTTATAATATTATAGTATAGATTATATTAAAAACGTATTTTATATATTAGGTAATTAAAACATTTTCTATTGTATGCTATTCTATTTTAGAATTTTAATATGCATAATAAATAAAACATTGATTTTAACTTAATAGGTTACTTAAGCTGTGTTAAAAGTTGTTGTAAAAATAGAGTGTTGATTGGTATCGTCACATCGTTATCGAGATGTAATTTACAAACGACATGTAAACAATTTTAAAGTATTACTTAGATATTAATGTACTTTAAAATTGTTTATCTACATGTGGTACAAGTTTGCTGATGCCGCTATCAATGAAAACAAAGATTTACTTAGGTATAGTTTAGTAGTAAGTATAATAATTATTAGAAAGATAAATTAGAAACATCTACTTACTAAGCGACGACTTATATTAAATTAAATTACAATGTATACTTTGGATATTAGGAATAGGTGTTCGCACCATAATCCACTATCGATGCATATCAATAAGATTAGGTACGCATTAATTTGGTAACAATATCAAAAGCCTATATTTTGTCTTCTTTCTTTCTTCTTCAGTGTGTATTTTATTCAATTTGCAATAAAAATGTTCACGAGTATGTAAAAATGTACCTAACTATGTTCGGGTGAAATCTTGTAACTCATTTTTTTCTAATCAATCTTAACTCAAAAATAATAAGACTAATCACTGCTATTTAGCATGGATTTATTATTATATACGTATAGAGTGTTTATGACGTAAATACAAACAGAAATAAAATTACAGACCATAATAGTAACGACTTAAAATAATAGATGGAATAAGTAAACATAGGAAAGAAATTGACTATATAAGTAAATTTATTTTATTTAGTCAATTTCTTTAAGTCATTCTAGTAAATAAATAAATCTTTATCAAATGTGCATATCAAAATAGTCTTGATTGATCATATTATTATCTTTCCGACGGTAGCGGCGCCGTAGCGCGCACGGCTACGAAAATAAAATATTGCTTTAGCGTTAATTCTACAAATATTATTTATCATTAATTTTTATTATTTATGTACTTGTTTTTTATTAACTTTTCATTGATTCAATATTATAGGTACACACACACTCATATTGTATTCGTATTTTGGGACGCAACAAAATCTAGGTAAAATATGTTGGTACTATCAAAGTTAGTGTGATTTGAAATTCAGGAAATTTCGAGTTATTTAAGCACTCTAAACACCTTTTTTATGAGATAACAATAAGGACAAATTGATTTATCGCGCATCACATCGTCGCAGATAAAAACCGTCGCTTCTACTTTGGTACCTATCTCTGGACAAAACCCACATTTTCCCACCTAACTTACGTTCCGAGCTTACAAGAAATCACGAGACCTATAACTTTACTTGTACATAGAGACGGAGACAGAAATTCATCGCTACACAAGTACACATTGAAGCTAACGCACTTATGATTATTCCATGTTTTTATCGCTGGGAGCTGCGGTATTATTAGCGGCTCGGCGGGGCGGGTGGGCCGCGGGCGGCGGGGCGGCGGGGCGGCGGGCCCGGGGGGGCTGCGCGCGCGGGCGGGCCCCGGCTGGCCCCGCCCCGCGCGCGCGCCAATCGGCCGCCGGTGGAGGGGCGCGCGAGCCCCCGGCTTCTATTTACTCTTTCAATCAGTGCGAGTGTTTGCTCCTGGGCAGCGTGCACGCGCGGGTGATGCGCTAGCCATGATCTCGCAGAAGCTGTCGTACGGCGACGTGCCGACGTCCGCGTCGCTGTCCTCGCTGTCCCCGGGCCTCGCGCCGCCCTACGTCAACGGCATGGGCTGCATGCCGGCGCAGCCCTACCCGAACCTGTACGCGAACAACATGGTCGCCGGCGGCTCCTGCATGGGCTCCCCGGGCGTGGGCTACTCGCCGCCCAGCACCATGGCCTCCTGCATGGGCGGCGGCGGCGCCGTGCCCTACGGCTCGCTGCCCCGCGAGCAGGAGGCCGCCTCGCCCACGTCAGCCCTCCAGCGCGCCCGCAACGACAAGACCTACCGCCGCTCCTACACGCACGCCAAGCCCCCCTACTCCTACATCAGCCTCATCACGATGGCCATCCAGAACAGCTCGACGCGGATGCTCACGCTCTCCGAAATCTACCAGTTCATCATGGACCTGTTCCCGTTCTACAGACAGAACCAGCAGCGCTGGCAGAACTCTATACGGCACTCGCTGTCGTTCAACGACTGCTTCGTGAAGGTGCCGCGGACGCCGGACAAGCCGGGCAAGGGCTCCTTCTGGACGCTGCACCCGGACAGCGGGAACATGTTCGAGAACGGGTGTTTTTTGAGGCGGCAGAAGAGGTTTAAGGATGAGAAGAAGGAGAGTATTAGGCAGGCGCAGAAGGCGCAGCACGGTCACGGGCACGGTTCTCACGAGAAGCGTGGGGAGCATGGTCACGAGAAGGCGCCGGCGGGTGGGGAGGACAAGGAGATGCGTGACGAGCTGTTGGCGCAGCTGCACGCGGCGCCGGAGTTGTGTCTGCCGGAGCACACGCCGCTGGCCCTGGAGCATTACGCTCAGCTGAAGCAGGAGCCGACGGGGTACGCGCCGCCGCCGCACCCGTTCAGCATCACGCGGCTGCTGCCGGGCGCGGACACCAAGACGGACCTGAAGAGCATGTACGACGTGAACTACGGGTACGGGCACGCGCCGGCCGACAACTACTACCAGTCGCCGCTGTACCACCACCACCACGCGCACGCGCAGCCGCCCTTGTGACAGTACCCGCTGGCGTAGACGCGCGCCTGGCCCCCGCTCCCCGCCAGTAAGTGGCCCAGAGACTCCGAATAATCTCAAAACTGATATTGGACTGTGCTGGTGATACTGCCCCTGTATATAGTATTTGTGTAAATATTTCGCGTTTTTTTTAAACGTGTCCTATCGTGTGCGTTTTATTAGTAGGTAGATGTTTAGTGGCGTGGGGCGGCGGCTGCGTCTGTGAGGCCCGCCAGCGGGACTATTGCGGAGTGTCCAGTTGTATTTGCCGGACCGTTGTATGTACTGACTCTGGTTAGAATAGCGAATTCGCGTCCTCTTAACATTCCATTTGTATAAGTACCTAAAAATGCTATAGAACAGCTTTAAACGTTACTGAGTAACAGTCCGCCTAATAAAAAAGTTAAAAATCCAACACCAATATACCGACCGTTATAACAGTGATAACAATCTAAGAGCATATCGTTAAGTTCGTTTTTCAAACAGTTATTCCATAGTTAAAAAGTGACGCTATCGTGAAATTCGTTTTTCAAATTCGAAATATTGAAAGTACCTATTCCAAGCTTTTCCCGCCCAAACCAACGGCGTAAGTCAAGTGACATAACACGATAATCTTGCGTATAATGCGATCAATACGATACCGTTATCGTATCGACAGATATCGTGTGTGTATCTGAGCGTTAGATAAACCTAATGTGCGGAGCGTTGATGTCTTTTCTTTAATCTAAACAAACAAATGTGATTTGTAAAGCTTGTTATGTGTATGAAAGCGTTTTCCCGCCTATATTGACATATAACAATATAATATAAACTTCGCGGTATAATTGACGGATAGATAGATATTCTTTATCGCACAGAATACATAAATTTACAGAGAAGATGTTACAGACAACTTAATAATAATTGACATTAAATGTAATTCTCAGCTTGTTCCACATTCAATAAAGCCAATAAGGACTTAAAATTTAAATTTAGAACATCTCACAACAACAAATTCTAAATTTAAACATTTTAAAGCAGTTTTTAGCGGAAATTTCACTCCATAATTGTGTCTAATAAGCATTTTATTATAATTATACAGAATATAATTATTTAAATCACAAAATTTTTTCAAACGCTATTGTTATATAAATCTTAGGCCTATTTGACTAATAATATAAAAACGTCTTTGAAACCGGCAAAAAACATAACAAACATATTTTACACTTAGGCCTAAAGCATGACCCGTGAAAAGTTTTGTATTATTTGCTTTACGCATTTAGCATAGTTACATTAATTCAAATTCAATGGTTTAATATAATTTTATATGACGCGAGTAAATGAAAATTGTTTTTAATTAATTTCTTTACAACGTAAAATGAATTAATTACCATTCTATGCCTCACATTTTTATAGCTACTAGTGGTAAAGTAGGTAAAGTTAAAATATGAACCTAAATATCTGGAAAAATCTTTTATCATTTTAAATCAAAAATGATAAACTGTTAATCTAATTTAAAATACTTTAGAAAAGACATCAACGTCGTCCAACTTATAAAATTAATCTGAACCGAACCGAATTTAAGTAAAATAAGTTTACTTTTAATAAATAATTAAATATTATTAAAATTGCGGTTTGAATTATAAAATTAAAAAACATATGCCTAGATTATTATTACCTACTGCGAAGCTAAGTTGTGAAAATTTTACAAAATAAATTTATTCAAGTGTTTTATATTACTGATATAAGTGCTAATTAAACAAAAAGGGTGTATAAAAATTGTATTTATTCTAAAAGAGTCTGTACATAAAAACGTATGGAAGTGACGTCATATCTTGGACCGTCGGACTGTGCAATGTCGTTACGTGTAACAAATTGTGTATAAATATAATATAACTTAGATAGGTGAAATGGAATTATAGTTCTATCATCGACCATCGCGTTTAGGAGTATATAAGTTTTGTATATATAGCTGTTAAGACTGCAGTCACCCAATTAATTGTGGTAAAATGAAACGGGAACTTTTGAATATATAAATGAATCTCTGTTTTTATATAATTATACAAGGTGACTTTTTAATCACTATCCAAATTTTTTCTGAGCATTAGGTATCGTTATTAGAGCCTATTTTTGCAAAAATAAATATAGTTAATATTTTCACAACAAAGTTATTGTCCCGAATCCATAATAAATTTCGCATGGTTACCAATTCTGACGTAAATATTTAGTACGCAAAACGATAAATATCAATGGTATTACGAATTAAGGTACGAATTAAAGGTAAGACGGTATTACCGCGAGTACTACAAAATGGTAACCATGTGAAATTTATAATTGGTTCGGGACAATGAATTTGTTGTAAAAATTTTACCTATATTTTTTTGCAGAAATGGGCACTATTAACGATACCTAATGCCCAGAAAAAATTTGGATAGTGATTAAAAAGTCACCTTGTATAGTAATGTTAAACGTGAAGTTATATTCGGGAGAATATCGGCTTTGCTTATTCATGCTATTTCATCAGGCTTGGAAAGATTTAGGCAGGTTGGTTCATTTTCAAAAATATAAATATAATCTATTCAATTATAGAAAGGAATTATAAAAGTGTGCTTTAATTGAATACCGGTCAATATTACAACTAAAACATATTATTTTCCTTAATCGACCGTGTATGTATATTTAACATTCATAATCTAGACACGCGAGTGCGTGTCGGCCAAGTTCCAGTCAATAGTTTATTTAAATTGTTGCTAATACAACTTTTTATGGAATCCTTTCAAGAGTCCATTTGCACAACTGCATTGTCGGTTATACTTATTACATATCAAGTAAGTAAGAAGCTTTTTCAATTCTATTTAGTTACATTGCAATTCTCCATAAATGCTTTATAGAAATATGTCAGTGTTACACCAATATGTATTCAGATGTTTATATTATAGTATTTGTATTGCATTGGGCTATTTCTTTTAAGTCGCTGTTTACATATTTTATATTTATTTGCAAGCAAGTAACAGTATATGGTCGAAATAAATTACCACTTGTCCTAATACAAAAAGAAATGCATTGAATTTGTACTTTGTTGAAACCAAAATTGAATTGAGCATTTCTTAGAAACCGATAATACAACTTTTCGACATCGGTCGCTTAACATCAAGAACGATGATTTGATATGTAATTTTTAAATATATTACAATAGCCTTCAAAAAAATGCGGAAGATGTTAAATCTCTATCATTTTAATTACATTATTGTTGGTAATAATCGCTTTCAAAGATATTTGACGCGTGTAGTTCGTGAATTGTTCAAAGTGGTAATATCGATACAATCGAGATGCGTTTTGCAGTTATGTAGCAAATATTTTAGTTCGCTTGCATAATGTTTCAACAGTGGACTGATTCAACCGTATTACTAGTACTTGTAGTACTTTTAATGGCCCCTATATGCGGTACGCTTCGTCGTTACGACCGGTCTGACGCAAATCGTAAAAAGTGATCTTTAAATTTCGAATCACTGTCGTTCACGGCTTGGACATACGCTACTTATGGCTCGTACTGATCAATTGTGCCGTGTAAAGGGCCCTTAACATTCCCGCCAGCCTGCCAGAGTCTCTCCGCCTATCTCTTCATCACACCTCCTGTTTCTTTCTATCACACCGGGCCTGTATAACGACTTCTAAATAATGGTGTTTGGTGTAAGATAGGTACCTATCTAAGCTTCCGCACATTCCATTCCAATATATATTTATGTGCAAGTGTAAATTTAGCAGTGTGGTCATTGGCAGGCGCATATGACTTAACTTATACTCTAAGATAAATATTATGTCGTTACTCGAACAAATGGAAATGTTAAATAAGCATAATCAATAGCGAATTTATTTTGTAAATATTTACTTTAAATGAACGTTTTTATTAATACGAATGTATGTTGTATTTCGCTTTTTGCGGTCATAATGAATACAGCCTTGGATTTCGTGTTTAGTAGTTCTTGCACCTTGGGGTCTAACCTTTAGACTTGTCAAGACCACTTGTGACTAATTGACATACGCATGTCACTTCGATTAGTTAACCCCTTCAGTGGGCAGGGTCTTATCGACCCGACTTATATTTATTTGTTACAGAAATTATATTTTATAATGTGGGAATAAGTAATTTTTATGATTCTATTTAACTGTATAAAATAAAAAAATGTTCTATAAATTATTTGTATTATTATTTTTTAATAAAGCATAAATATAAAACACACAGTACAGAGGTTTTTAAACTTATTCTTGTCTTGTCAAACCAAGTATTTGTGTTTTTTATATCAACAGCCACACGGTGATATTATAAGTGCGTGTGATCAAGTTAATGCTTATATGCGCATGCCAAACAATTTATGTGGCTTTAACACACTTGTTAGTATGCTAAATTCATTCTTGTAGATATAAATACATATTAATGTCATATTATTCGAATCTAGATAGGATACTTATATCATCTGTTAGTTTCAGAGTTAATAAAATTAAGTATTTACAAAAATACCGAGTTTTCTTTAAAAATAAACACCAAATATAGCGAAAATCTAGACAATATATAAAATTTAATGATTCCGGGGTTTTAAAAATTATATTTTATTAATAACAACTTACATCTGGTATAACACAGTATTTATAAAATTACTACTTTTTAGATTACGAAAATTGATAAAAACTTGCTATTACAAATGACCCATTTTGGAAAAAAATATACTAGAATCAATAGTTAAACTAATATTTCTATGTAAGTTTGCACATATTATGCCCTGCAGAGCAACTTTGGCAAATTTATAACATATTGACATAATAAAATAGCAAATAAATAACAAAGTATAGCAACTTACATTTAAATTACTTCAACTCAAGTCTAACGAAAGATTGCTGACGTTATTAGTTAAGAATGCATTTTAGTTTAGTGTCATTTAGACTATTCATCTTAATAGTTACCTAATAACTTTGCGCAAACATCAACAGTACCGACAAAATTTTCCCAAAAGTTTTTAGTATCGGAAACGCTGATAGCACTCAACCCTTTTGTCGTGACAAAGGCGGCGCTAGCAATAAACTAATAATATGCAAAAAAAAATAAGAAAAAATGTTTTATTGCGTTTTTGTGTAATATTTTCACTTTTGTCGCGTTACGCAATACCGGCGCGGGCCTGCGCAGTCGCAGGTTGACTCTCTCGGCGACAAAGGCGCTCGTAAAACTATAAAAGGCACAAAGGGCTGACACGTGGTGGTGCTAATTTGTACAAAGAGTTGCGGAGAGATAAAAAATTTGAATGAATTTTGTTGGCTACTTACAATGTCTGCTGTGATGCGCGGTTTTAGCTCGAAGCGAGGAATGTAGTTTGAACTTAAGTGTATGGACTCTCACTGAAATTCCGACCTAAATTTAAGCGGATCTGAATTAAGTTTCGAAAATTATATTTTAGGTTTTACCACCTTGAAATAAATCCTGACTTGAAATTTTCTGCGTCCTTTTTTTATAGAATGATTTATTCTGTATCTATACCGATATATAAGTAAAGAATCATTTTCATGAATTATAAAATGTTGACTTTTACTCCAAGCAACTTGCTTTACTTTCTAATATTTTAGTGGCATAGGAGGTGGATCACTGCCAGGTCGCAACAATGTTTTTCTATATTTATTTATACAAACATTCTAATTAGCATCTAACTCTTACTAATCGCCAGTTACAATATTAATTGCTAAGAATACAAAAAAAAATCGATAGTCTCAATCAAAACCGCATAAAAAGCTTTAACAAAACACGAGTGTGAACTTTCTCCACAGTACAAACAATGTAAGCGGGCGTCCGATAACACCATTCACTTTTTATCGTGTCTTTAGCGCCGAGAGTCGAACCCGGGACTCCGCGGGTGGTTTACAACGGGCCATAAAGCTAACCACTCCACCACTGACCCATTGACGTTTTTTTTTCCTCTAAAGAATACTGTGTGTTCATTGTAGTTGGACACGTCACGACGCGAACGTAAAGCTATTTTTAAACAAAAAAAAATTCTAATTACTTTTTTTTATTGGTAATTTTATTAATGGCATGGATGGATGGCTTTTAGGTCTAATTTTTCAGTAGCCAGTTAAACAGACTAATTGTACTAATATTATAAAGAAGCAAAGTTTGTGTGTTTGTATATTTATTAAAAATTGTATCTCTTGTTGATCTCGGGATCTGCTGAACCGATTTTAAAATTCTTTCACCAATAGATAGCCATATTATTGCTGAGTGTTATAGGCTATATAACTATGCCCAACGAAGTGGGCACGGGTCATCTAGTAAAATATAAGATAGTTAAGACAGGATGCACACAAATGTTTGTACTTACTGGGCGGGGATCGAACCCACGACCGTTAGTTCAGAAGGCAGAGGTCACTACTAAATGAGCCAACCATAGTAAGTACAAGCTTCGGCTTTGTTTTGGACTAAGTATATAAGTAGTGTTAATTGATAGATTTACTCATGTCTAAAATCGTCAGACAGAACACAAATTCGTAGTCATGTTTAGTCGCTTATCATTCTAAGTATAATTATGATTTCGCGTCACTGTCACATATGATTTTATGGTAACTAACAAAATTTCACACCATGATGCAATTTTCATAATAAATTGTTTGTCATTGCGTATACTGGTATGATAAATTATTATAATATTAATTAAATTAAAATGAACTTACGTTCGTGAATGTAAGATTAAAATTTGATGTAGGTTGGTACTTAAGTAGGTTTATTATAATAACAAATTTTCCCATCATTAATTGTTTATTTTTTCTTAAATTATGCTGTCTACCTACGCACAGAAATTCTTGCGAACATGTTCCATTTTCAAAAAATCATAGCGAGTTACTTTTCAAGTGTTCTAAATTCGAACTTTCGAATTAACAGCGCAGCACCGTTTTGCGGCATTAACGGCGCATATTTTTATGTTACTTATAATGCGGGTTTTCCTAAAAAAAAGTGCTAGATAATTCATATACGAGTAGAACGCGCATTAGATGTGCACAATGTGTACAAACAATGCTGATTGAACTGACGGTTTACTACTCGTATTACATACGATAGGTACTTAACTATATACCAGTGGGTCCTAAAGACTTTTAAAACCTATGTCCCATTTAACAACATCTCTATTCAACGACAAGCAGTCTATTCGAAAAGTCTCACGTAACTTATTAACGCAATAAAACAAGTTTGACCACCTTACGTCAAAGCATCTTGAAATTCTTTTATCGTGAACTGTTATCAAGTTTTTACAAAGGCTTTTTTACTACAGTTCTACTCAACACGGCTTGTAATATAGCGATCAGATGATGAGAAACGCATTTGGGTGTGTGGGCGATGTTTATTTGACTAACTATTGATTTTTATATCCATTCAACTTGTTGCCCGCTACCGGGCTTGGGTGAAGCGATGATGACCTATCCGTCTTTGGGTCGTTGCTTCTCAACCTGTAAAAAATATAAAATAAATAAATCAAGACATGCCACGCTGGGCCACACAGCGCCACCTAGCCCCAAACTAAGCCGAAGCTTGTACTATGGGTACTAGACAACTGATAAACTTACTTAGATACTTTTTTTTTGTAAATAAATACACATTATACACCAAATACATAGAAAACACCCAGACCAATACAAACAGACATGTTCATGAACAGAAATGTTTGTACTGTGCGGGAATCGAACCCACGAGCCTTGGCTCAGAGGGCAGAGGTCACTACCAAATGAGCCACCGAGCCTGTCGAAATATCAAACATGACCTAGATAATTGAATCCGAAGTAGGTACATAGCTACAGAAGTAAGTCAAGCAAATAGGTTATAGAAAAATAGTATTCAACAAAGGTACCACAAATGTATGTGTACGTACCCACTTACAATATCAACAACCAAACACAGAATAAACACATACGAGTATGTCTAGTGGTAACAAGTGCTGCCTAAGGAGCAATAGGTACCAGGTCGGGTCCAAAGGATTTACTGTCAAGAAATTACTAAGTAGCAGCCGGGGCTTTGAAGTTGGCGGAGGTACATCCCTGTGAATCAGAAATACGAGTACCTAAGCCGTTGAAGCCTGATCTGTCTCGTCCGACAGTGTTCAGCTGTTCCTACCATTGGTCTGCAAACACTTGTGTACTTACTTTATTAAATGGTATGGAGTCCTTCAAAAAGGATGTAAACAGGTTTTTAAGGGTCGACAACACGCATGTGATACCCTGGTGTTGCAGACATCCATAGGCTGCGATAGTCGCTCAACATCAAGCGGGCCATAGGCTTATTTGCCACTGTACTTAGTGGTATAAAAAAAAATCCTGCGTACTTGGCTCGTGTTTTCGGGGAAAGGCCGCTGTAGCCGATATTCAGTCAGGAGAGTACCTGTCAATATTTCTATGGTGAAAAATATATTTGGTGAAAAACTTGTCCTTACAGTTTGGAAAACAGTCCCAACTTACTCAAAGCGACGAATCGACAAAATCAACTTTATCAGCGCTCATTTGATCTCAAATTTGATTGGGATCTATACGAGTTCCATAGTGACACTTGACTTTTTTTCGGTGTCCGTTTTGTTAAATTCTTGTTGGATGCGTGCTATATTATGTCAGAAGTATGTCTTTGTATCGTGTTAATAATTTAAGACACTTTCTTTGTCCGAGTAACGGTTGTGTTACGCAACGGAATTCACGTTTTGATTCTGGCTTTAATAGTGTACAAAAGGCGAACTTATTACCGCCTGGATAGTCTCAACCAATCAACCTTTGGATTACAGACTACTAACAGAAACAATTACCTATGTGGGTAGGACAGAAGAGTGTATTTGTATGTAAAACTAGATAGATAGATAGAAACAAAAACACAGACATTACAGGAAAATACATTACAAACAACACAAAGTACAATCTAGGCGGTCTTATCGCTTATAGCGATCTCTTCCAGACTACATTCAGGTAGAGGAAGTGTGCTATTCTGAAGAGAGGGGCAAAGTCGTGCAAACTAGTAGGTTTACATGTTTACATGTACCCAGGTTTACGTTGCTGCCCGATTCCTGATATTGTATACGACATCCACAGGATGAGATGGATTAGATGAATACATTAAGCATGTGATTGCATAAGTATTAAAAAAAGAACATCATCATCATCATCCCAGCCTTTTTCCCGATTGTCTCAGGGTCGGCTTCCCAAACTGAGAGATTTGGCGAGGGCTAAGCTTTTACACAGCCATCAGACTGCCATCTGCCATCAGACCTCCACAACACTCAGGGTAAGCTATATCCATTCCCAATTGGGCGTCAGAGTTATCATAATCTCTGATATGATGTGACGACTGCTATCTGAGTTGGTAAAGATAGCACCCGGGACCAACAGCTTAACGTGCCTTCCAAAGCACTGAAAAATCGGTGTCAAATTTTGGTCACCCATCATCGGATTGACCGCGCCAATGGTTGCACAACGTTGCGATCATTGTTAAGCGTACAAGACCGCGGCGCCAACGAGCTCCTCCTATTAAAAAAAGAACATCACTTGTTAATTTTTTATTATTATTTAGTTATACCTATTTAATTCATTTCATAACACCCACAAGTGATAAACATGACTAGACTGCTCGCTATATTTAACAAACACTTACATTACTTGCACACATTTGAGAAACGTTTAATAAATACCAATTCATCTTAGATAACCGCACGATCGATGCGTACCTTAAAGGGACGTGTTAGTACAGGCGAATGGAAAAGGCATTTCAATTAAATGTCAAGACATTTATTTGAAAAAACAAAACACAGGTGTCCAATATTCTAGCATTACGTAATAGTATCCAGTACATCAATTGTTTATTTTCTGGATACATTCAGTCTTGTTTATACGTACACTAGCTTTTGCCCGCGACTTCGTCCGCGTGTTTAAATTTATACATACAAAAGTTTTTTCCCGCTAACTCCCGTTCCCGTGGGAATTTCTCAAAATACAGCCATAACTAAACTTTATATTTACTAAGGTACCTGCATGCCAAATTTCAAGCGTCTAACTTAAGCGGTTTAGATTTTTCATACAAAAGGATTTTCCCGCTAATTCCCGTTCCCGTGGGAATTTCGGGAATTCCTTTCTTAGTGCACCCCTACGGTACCTAAGCTACGTCCCTTCCAAATTTCAAGTGCCTACGTTTAGCCGTTTGGGCTGTGCGTTGATATGTCAGTCAGTCAGTCAGTCAGTCAGTCAGTTTCTCCTTTTATATATATAGATAGACAAGACGGCTAGGCATCAGCATGCCCGTAATCATCCATTTTCCTCAAAACAATATAGTACTTAGTAAAGTACTATTTAAGAAATAATTAAAAACCTTTATATTGAGAAAACTTAAGCAGATGCAAAATGAAAATTTTCTATTTTATGTTAGTTTGATTACTAATAATTATGGAATCTAAATCATATTGTGAATTTTAATTTCAATGACCTGGGTTTCGAAACTGATCGGTGAAATGATCTTCCGATCTTTCCAAATTATTTCAGTCCTCAAGAACAAAGATTTTAGAATCATTTATAAAATTAATTAACTAATGGATCTATACAAACGAGAATGTAAATATATTGTTTATAGTTATTGTGTATACCTAATCTCAATCTAACCCTAATAAAAAAAAGGTTAGTAAAATCAAAAACATGTCTGTTTTAAAACATAACCATTTTGTATACGCCTGTACTCGATGCCAGACGAGTAAACACGAGATAACGACGTCACGCGACAAAAAGGTCTTCTCCCCTCTTTTTACCAAGAAATCCATATTTTACACCTTCAGCGTGTCTTGACACATCCACATACCAGCGATATGTATGAGACATATGTATAGCAGATATCCGATTACTTACATAGCACCTACGAGAATATTTTTATTTGTTGTGGTAGAAGGTATGCATACTTACTAAATAAATGTCGATTTAATGCTGCACTACTATTCTTACGTATTTTTTAACTTCATTTCATTAAATTATGAGTCAAATAGATAGTTCTAATAACATCGTTTTAAACAAAAAAATGTACATAATTTAGGACAGTAACACATATTGTTTCATTCGAAACTTAAACAAACGCTTGCAAAGTAGATCATTTACGAGAGCCCATCGCTTAAACCCAGCTCGATTGAAAAAAATAGGTACCTACCTATTTAAGAATAAGAATAAGAGAATAAAAAAAGCTTTATTTGGCCACAATTACACAATGTAACACTATAACTAAAAATAATAATAATAAAAAATAATAATAATAATAAACTCTAGCTACTTCATGTGTATTCAAAAATTAACGGCTACGATGATGACTATTGAGTGAAGTTTTTGTATATTTCGTAACTCAAGTGATATTATTGAAAAATAAAATTCGAATTAAGTCGAGTGCCATCAAATAGCGCTCAAGCATATCTAGCCTTGCTCATACACTTATCAACATACAATCATTCCGCCAAAAATATCTAGACATTACCTACATTACTCGCAGGGTTGGCACTTCTGATACCTAAAAGTACAATTATTTGGTCTCGGTGAATAGTTCTCAAAAATATTTTTTATAACGAGTGGGTAGGCCTTCACTAACTTTATTAGGAATAGTTACATTAAGGGGCAGCGCAGACGACAGACTATCCGTGACGCACTTTTTTGCAATTATATGCAGTAACGCACATGACGCGCAAAAATCTGTCGCGGATATTTCACAGACTCAACGCACACGACGCACATCTTCGGTCAACCTGTCGGCAGACCTAGACGCTCTTTTTAAATGTCTCAGACGCAGACCTACTTAATTTCGATGATTAGGTAAAGTTTAATCCTATTTAGCAGTAGGTACAGGTAGGTATCATCATCTTTTCGCTCCAAGCCGCCACAGCCTTACCTGGCCGTGGTGCCTGCCCAGCGATTTTTTTTATACCACTAGGGTGGCAAATGGCTACCGGCCTGCCTGATGGTAAGCAGTTACCGTAGCCCATTGGCGACTATGGGGTAAAAAGTATGAGTGTTTGCCTAAAGTGGTGATAAACTGGATAGGCCGAGGTCCAGAAGTGGACTGCGTTAGGCTGATGATGATATACCTTTCTTTTATAGTAGCTCGGCATAATGGCTTCCCTTCGCCTGATGGAATGAAGCCCAAGTCGCTGTGACAATGGGCAAGTTACTTGTCCGTTGCCACAGCGACTTGGGCTTCTCTTTCGCTCTCCATCAGGCTATAAAAAAACTTTTTTTGTACGCGAAGGAATGTTTTCTACGGTAAATTACCTTATCATCAGCAGCCCTACACACGCACTTCAATCTACACATAGCCTGTGGTAAAATACCTGAGCGCACCCATGCAATAACATTCGCACTGTCCGAGCCGCGAAGGTGTCATAACGGCTGCCACTGTGCCAAGCCCGGGTAATGCGTTTGAGTCTCTATCGGATGGTGATAGAGTCCAAAAAGCTGTGAGGGACGGGTAATGTATACAGTTGTGTGCAAAATATTTGGAAATATTATTATTATCATCTAAAAGTAATATTATTGGGTAGGTAGTTCGATTCCCACCCTGGACAGACATTTTGGATTGATTCCGTGTCTAGTTTACTACCTTCGATGTTCTGATACCCTTAACACAAGCTCAAGCTACTTACTTTGGGATCGAAATATGTGATATTGTAATGATATATATTTATTTACCATCACGTGAAAAGAGCCACTAGTATCTTTTATCAGTATGTAGATATGACAAAAAACCTAAGAGCATAAAACATGAAACTCTTAACTTGGTAAAATTTTTGGGATTTACGCTAATAACGAAAATAAAAATGTTCCCAAGAGCTAACAAATGTAAATCAAAAAGTAGTCTCTTAGACAAAAAAAAATTGGTGCTAAACTTAAATACGCAAACTATGCGAAGGTTCCATTACGACTCAGGTCAAAATTTAGGAAATAATAAACTTTACTAAATTGTTCCTGGGTGATCTGAGAGATGCGTCAGTATTAATCTAGTACTCATAGTAGGTACAAACCAGGTAGTGTTATTGCCTGGTGCATATATCTATATTTTTATTAACTCTGTAGAGGTCAATTCTGTACATTAAATATATTTTCTAAATAACTATTAGGGGGTGATTAGTGATCGATACTGATGCCAAAAATGCAATCAGTAAAATTTTTGTCTGTCTGTCTGTCCGTCTGTCTGTCTGTTTGTTTGTCTGTCTGTATGTTCGTTAAAGAAACAAAAACTACTCAACTGATTTTAACGAAACTTGGTACAATTATTCTTTATACTCTTGGGCAGGATATAGTATACTTTTCATCACGCAACAATCAATAGGAGCAGAGCAGTGACGGGAAATGTTAAGGAAAATGGAAGAAATTTTTATCTATATGTTTGAACGCGCATCACGCATAAACTACTGCATGGAATTGGATACGGTTTTCGCCAATGTATTGCTAGAGGTCTAACTTAAAATTTAGACACCATTTTATGGGAGTCTGTTATTTTTGACACTCGATATCCACGCGTGCGACACCGCCGGCACAGCTAGTTTATTATTAAAATCAAAAATACTGCCATACAAAATTGTCATGTGTTCTGCACGATGAGCTGCTGTTTAATAAAGTTTTCCGGTACTGAAACTCCGCTTCTTAGAAAGCAAAACCATTAATGTGTATCAAATCAAGTCATCGCGTGTTCAATTGCCCGGGTCTATGACTATGTGCACATAATCACGGTAATCGCCATACTTCATGTTGAAAAAAAAGATGTCGATTGGCACCAAGAAAACCATTACCTATGTTGATCATGTGTTGCGTTGCTAAATCGTTTTTACCTATTACATTTGTAATACCCCTTTAGGTAGGCACCTTATTCGGAACACTTTTTCCAAAATGTGGCAGTCGATGTTCTATGCTTTGTCAATAGGTAGATAGGCTCTTTGATGCACACTAAAATATAGACTTAAAGCTTGACAAAACCCTTTATGTAATTGTTTTACAATTTGGGCGGTCTTAGCGTTATGATGAGCGAGTCAATTAAATTTTTCAGAACAAAACGAAAAGTAAATTTCTCTATAATAATACTATTTCATATCAAGTACAATACAATAAAAATCTACACAAAATGCATTTAACAGACGTCCATCTTTATAAGCTGCGTAATAAAACGCTAAGTACAAAATCGTACCCAGTGTTTACTCTGTACTAACGTGCGTTGACTCTCTGACATTGTGTAGGTGACTGTACCATCTGGGCTTATACGTTGAGCAATGAGAAAAAACCTCTTGCCAACCGTCAAATTAATCGTTTGACGTCACATTTTGCGAATCAAAAGCCACTTGAGAACGAATAACTCAAAATAGTACCTACAGTATTAAAGTTCTTTAGTAAAATTTTGATTTTTTTTTATTACAGTAATTTTGATTGATAGATACTTTGTAATGACATTTGAATGTCATTTCAATGGTTAGATAAAGAAATCCAAGCTAAGAATTTGTCAATGGTAGTTCGTTTTTGGACCTGATAAGGTCATAATCAATAAAATAACCTTAGGTTTTGAAAAACTTTATATTAGTCAGTGAACTTCACGTAATTTTTTTGTGGTTTCTGAATGAATTCTAGCAGATTTCAGACAAGAATTCAAATTTCTTTTAACATTCGTATTTCAAGCATTTCAAAATGTGTCATGCTGTGCCTATTTGGAAGACGTGCGTGCGCGAGAAGAATGACGTGCATTTATAATTGACGAATGTTCGAATTTCGAACGCTGCGAAATGACATAAGTTCTATGACTTTTTGAAATTATTGGCCGATTGGCCAATAGAATATTATTATTATTGCAATATAGCTATTTCTTTGTGCAAAGAGCAATGTCTCTTTTGCAACATTTACAAGTTTTTTAATAGTGGACTCTTATGTTCCATTGTATATTGATTTTACAGGTTGTAGATAGAACAGTCATTGTATAAGGCAACAAGGCAAGCGAAATGTCATCGCGAAAAGTTTGTAGACACTAAAAGACATTTAAAGAACATGAATTTCATGTACTTGTTTCGAAATTAGTTTGTTTTGTTCAGGTACGCAATATCTAATGCTAAAAAAGTAAAAAACGTAGTATAAAAATATTATATCAAAAAGTACGCGCCAAGTTGCATAACTGAATGTCAAATTAGTCGTAATGACGTCACAATCAGAAGTCGGAACAAGATGGCCGCGGTCAGTGCACCCGACGCAGACGAGTTGTGTCTGTAAGCGCAACATGCGTCCCGTTTGTGTTACACGATTGGAGTTTTGTCATTTAATGGACAGTGGGCAGCTCAAATTGAGTTACTTCTCGGAATGTTGTGTGTGGTCATTGCGGTTATTAACAAGCCTCTTTGAGAAGTAGTTTGAGTTTACACTAATATGTTATAAAACGCGATAAATATATTGCAATAGGGACATGAGCAAATTATTGAAAAAAGAACGCTTGCCCTCATTAGCTTACGAAATTGTCAAATATTTTAACACGTTTTACTTTGTCCAGTTAGAACCGTCTAAAGACTAAAATATTTAAGAACGCTTCCTTACATTTTCAAATTATTAAGCTCGTGAGCGTGTTAGCCAAGTTGACTGGAAAGTCAAGATAACTGGCAACCGCACCCATATTATGTCCACGAACCATTTGGAACCACTTTTTATCTCAAAACATGGAACTTGGCAGCCAGTTTCACATTTATTATGATTTCGGTGGGATATAGTGGAGTGTGGATTTGCGCAGGACGGCTGGCAAGTGCTGGATGCGAGAAGCCCAGGATCGAACAAGGTGGCGAGCATTGGGAGTGGCCTATGTCCAGCAGTGGAATGATGATGATGATGATGCACAATTTGAGCGGTCTTATCGCTTTAAGCGATCTCTTCCAGACAACCTTAGGGTAGACAATACACTACAGATAGTAGGTATACCGTACTTACTTTAGAAAATTCTGACTCAGCCCTTTCACTAATCTTTCTTCGAGAGTAGTTCGAAAGTATCACTCACCATCAATCAATAGGCTACTTTGGTATAACTTGAAGTAGTATAAATTGAAATGTGAGGCTCAATTCATCACTGCGGAGACGGCCGGCGGTCATAAATCACACGAAGACACTTTTTCGGCCAGCGGTGATTGGATTGCATAGGGTGGCCTCCCAAAACTTATACATTTGATTATATCTACATAGGTACTTGGCGCTATGACAGCTAGTTTGCTAGTCAAATTTTATTATTTACTAAGAGCCGTTACGCACTGTCGACTAGTCGCTGGCGACTCAGCCGCCGGCGCTGTGACTTACTAGAGTTTAAATAGGGCCTTGCGCACTTAGTGTTCAGTCGCCGCGTAGTGTTTTGGTCGCCGAGAGACTGAGTCGCCAGCGACTAGTCGACAGTGCGTAATGGCTCTAAGGGGCTGCACAGACGACAGACTGTGCGATAGAATCTGCGTCTGAGACATTTAAAAAGAGCGTCTAGGTCCCTACAGCTCTGCCGATAGAATGATCGAAGATGTGCGTCGTCTGTGAAATATCCGCTACAGATTTTTGCGGGTCGTGTGCGTTACTGCATGTAATTGCATAGGTTAGACTAAAAAGTGCGTCACGGATAGTCTGTCGTCTGCGCAGCCCCATAACTGTGCCAGCGGCGTCCCACGCGTGGATATCGGGTTTCAAAAATAACGGACTTTTATAAAATGGTGCCTCAATTTAAAGTTTATGTTAGACCTCTAGCAATACATTGGTCAAAACCGCATTTAATTCCATGCAGTAGTTTTCGCGGGATGCGCGATCAAACATAGGTACAGATAAAAATTTCTCCCGTTTTCCCAACACTTCCTTTCAAAGATCTGCTGTATTTGATTATAGCGTGATGAAAAGTATATTTACATCAGTATCGATCACTAATCACCCCCTGATAGTTATTTGGAAAATATATTTCATGTACAGAATTGACTTACCTACAGATTTATTTATTTATTTATTAGGACAACCAACAAGATAAACACCAATACATAATAAGCAATACAGAAAATAATAAAATTAACAGCTTAGTGTCACCTTAATTATAGGTTGCCACGGCATGCAATGTGGACTATGGTTTAATTAAATATAAATATTTAGTTAACAAAAATAATGAAATATAAGTAAATTAAATTAAACTATGTTGAAGTCACCTGTTCGATGCCCCGCTAAAGGACTGCTTAATTTGACGCCTAAATTTCGGGAGCCTATCAGCAAAGATGTCAATGTTACATTTCTTGCATAGATTATTATACTGTCGTTGTAGCCTATTTATGGTGGCGTGGTGCCCCGCATTGGTCCGGCTGCCCCTGACAGAAAAAGGCACGTACCTTCCGACCCGCGCTAACTTGTAGGGAACATTGAAGTTAATCATTTGCAGTAGCGCCGAACAGTCTGTCGTGCCGTTGACTATCCTATGAAGAAGCAACAAGTCTAACAAAGTCCTACGGTCCCTCAAGCTGTCTAATTTGAAATAAGCTAGTCGTTCTTGATAAGAGGGCAGTTCTTTAGCCTTGTGAGTCTGGTACGAGAGATGCCATAAGAACCGCTTCTGTATACGCTCTATACGCTTAATATGAACATCGTAGTGAGGTGACCAGACCTGACTACAGTATTCAAGGATGGGACAAACCAAGGACTTATACAATAAGATCTTTGTAGTTGGCTTTTTAAATTCTTTAGCATTACGCAGTACGAACCCTAGCATTTGGAACCCTTTGGTTACAATTTGGTCTATGTGTTTATTGAAACGTAGCTTCTTGTCCAGGAGCACTCCCAAGTCACGTATAGACTCCACTTCTTCCAACTCGTGGCCATCTAGTTTATACTTCGGAGGCAGAGTATTGGCACATCTAGTAAATCTAATCAGTTTGCATTTATCAAGATTCATAGACAACCGATTATCGCGACACCACCTCGCTAACCGATCCAAGTCCTCTTGCAATAAGGCTGAGTCATTCTGATCGCGTATTTGCATCGATAACTTCATATCGTCCGCGAATAGAAAGCACTTGGCATGACGGAAGACAGACACTATGTCATTAATGAAGATATTGAAGAGGATCGGGCCCATGTGGGAACCCTGTGGGACACCGGACGTGCATAAGAATGGTTCAGAAGAGAAGCCGTTAACCACCACTCTAGACCTCCTTTGTCCATTTATGTTAAGAGAGGTAGGGCATAGCGAATCTTCGCTCGAATTGAGCTGCCCGTCCGGGAAGGACCTCCACCCTATAGAATACCGCAGCCAAATGACCTCCGGGTCGTGTTTCTGCTGGTGAATAGGGTTTCCGGAGCTCGTGGGGAATTCGGGTTGGGCCGGCATGGCAGTGGTAACTGACAGGTAAGTAACCAGTTACTTGCCAGTTGTCACAGCGACTTGGGCTTCTCTTTCGCTTTCCATCAGGCGTAGGGAAGCCATTATGTCGAGCTACTATAAAAACACTGACTGGCATAGTGATCTATATAATGCACAGCCCAATCTACTAGACGGATCGGGCTGAAATTTGGCATGCAGTTAAATGTTATGACGTAGGCATCCGCTAAGAAAGGATTTTGATCGCTTCTACCCCCAAGGGGATAAAATAGGGGATGAAACTCTATTCTAACACGTGGACAAAGTCGCGGACACAGCTAGTATTAAAATATTACGAACAACAATCGACATATCTAACTAATAACGCCATAGAAAAAGCTAGCCGACAGGCTTTTTAACCGACTTCAAAAAAAAGGAGGTTCGATTGTTTGTATGTATGTATGTATGTTTGTCCGCGATTATCTCGCATTTGGCTCAAGCTATTTGGATGCGGTTTTCAGAAAAGTATTTGTTACATTCAGGAGAAGGTTTTAGTACTTTAACCGACTAAAAAAAGGAGGTTCTGAGTTTGAACTCAAGTTATTCTATGGACGTGTTAGCCGGTAGAACGTACGCGGGCTCGCGGCACGTAAGTACTGTCCCTCTGGCCGGCAATACGGCTGAGTGCCGCCAGTGATGGATGGCGTTTGTTCGGCAAATAGTCCGCCGGCACCCACCCACATCTCGCCCCGGTTTGAGCCCTTTTTACTCTGGCCATAGAAAAAAAAAGGTTTTTCTATAGTAGCACGGCATAATGGCTTCCTTACTCCTGATGGAAAGCGAAAGAGAAGCCCAAGTCGCTGTGACAACGGGCAAGTAACTGGTCAGTTACATGTCAGTTGCCACTGCCATGCCGGCCCAACCCTAATCCCCCACGAGCTCCGGAAACCCTACTCACCGGCAGAAACATGACCGGTATTCCCTGGGAGAGTTCTGAATTAAAATGGACCATCAATGTACAATGTCTGGAGCACACTTATCAGATATGTACAATACTGGCCTCGGCTATACTTAGATTGGAAAATATTTTCGAAGTGACTCAAAGCACACAGTCTGTTTGTTGATAATGGGTAACTACTATGATATAACGCTAGTATTTACTTATTTTTATCACAACCGAGGCATCCTGAAGAAAAATAACGACTTGTATGCCCTTTTCAATTGATCTACAAACCTATAGATAACTAGATAGATTCTCCATGCACACAAAACAATGAGGGCTATTGCGTATGAATTCGCCACAAGAGGTGCTAGTGTAGCGTAAGGTCTCCGAAATGTCAAATTACATTACTTCTTATTTATTTATTTATTTAATCTTTATTGCACAGTAAATGAGTGTACAAAAGGCGGACTTAATGCCACATAGGCATTCTCTACCAGTCAATCATTGGGCTAAGCAGAAAGTAATATTATGGTAGTGTGCCAAAAAAGTTTGAAAAAACAAAGACTAATATTATCTATACTTATAATAAATCTGTAGAGAGGTCAATTCTGTACATAAAATATTTTTTCAAAATAACTATCAGGGGGTGATTAGTAATCGATACTGATGCCAAAAATGCAATCAGTAAAATTTTTGTCTGTCTGTCTGTCTGTCTGTCTGTCTGTCTGTCTGTCTGTATGTTCGTTATAGAAAAAAAAACTACTGAACAGATTTTGACGAAACTTTGTACAATTATTCTTCATACTCCTGGGCAGGTTATAGGATACTTTTCATCACGCTACAATCAATAGGAGCGGAGCAGTGACGGGAAGTGTTGGGAAAACGCGAGAAATTTAAACCTGTATGTTTGAACGCGCATTACGCGAAAACTACTGCATAGAATTGAATGCGGTTTTCACCAATGTATTGCTAGAGGTCTAACTTAAAACTTAGGCACAAGGTATAGATGGGTATTATATGGAAGTCCGTTATTTTTGAAACCCGATATCCACGCGAGCGACGCCGCTGGCACAGCTAGTATATAATAAAAATATAATAAATTAAATACAAATCTATAAATATACTTATTTATACTGTGGGTTAAACAAGTTTATTTCGAAAAAAATTATAATTTTGTGCAATTTTGGCACATCCGGCATTCATTTTGGAAAATATGAGACACAGGTCCATGATTGTCTGCGCTATAAAAGCTGAGCCTTGAAAATGAGGTGTAAAGTTTAGCGGTCTGAAAGAAAAGCTAGTTCACTGGTTTCTTTATTAATTAATATGACTAGTTGTTCCAACGCATCAAAAAAAATCACAAATTTATGACGACACGCAGCGTCACGCGCGTTTAATATTGTGTGTACATATACCCAGGGCTTTGGTGTAATCATCATCATCAGCCTATTGCAGTCCACTGCTGGACATAGGCCTCTCCAGTTGTTCGCCATCTAAAGCAAACTTCTGGAGGACATACCCATAATCGCCACGCTGGGCATGCGGGTTGGCGATCGCAGGGCGTAGCTTCTTGCTCCGGTGACGCTGCTGCCCGTCATCGGCCTGTGGTTTTTAGGTACGCCTTCTATCGTGATGGTTTAACCGCCACCAGTCGGTTTGCCAGAGCCTCGTTTGTTGTTCGGCAGGATGCACCACGGGCAGGTGAGGATGGCTTGGAACGATAAGGTGATAGGTCGCTCCCTTACATCCCGGTGTAAGCGTAAATGCAATTCCGAGGAAAAAAAACAATGTAATTTCAATATTAGATCAAAAGTTAAGAGAGTTTGATTTCTTAATTACCTAGTAATTTCCATGTGTCCCTATAAAACATCATTTGAATGTGGAGTACGGATGCACAGTTGTTATCTTGTTAGTATTTGCGCGTATCGATTCGCGGCTTATCTATGGTCGATATTTGTTTGTCCCTCAATGGCCCGGAATATCGTGTATTTGTCCAATAATTTGTTTTGATAGCGACTGTACTTGCTATGTCATTAGTACTTATTATAAAGATTTTTTTTATCGTTTCATCAATAGAAGTGATAATAAGAGTCTTTGTTTTATACGCGTATAGACTCGAAATGACACTACCAAAAGCTAATCTGATTTCGTATTAAATTGCTTTCTTATATTTTGTGAGACTGGCTCGGTGGCTCAATTGGTAGTGACTCCTGCCTTCTGAACCAAGGGTCGTAGGTTCGATCCCCACCCGGGACCAACATTCGTGTGATGAACGTTTGTGTTTGTTCCGTGTCTGGGTGTTCACATTTGTATTTAACTATATATATATTTGTGGTACCTATGTGGTTCTGGTACCCATAACACAAGTGATTAAGCTACTTACTTTGGGATCGGAACAATGTAGGTATGTCATGTTATTTGATATTTATTTATTTATTTTGTGTACCTACCTATTGTACATTCATCACCAGTCTGCAAACGTCCACAGCTGGACAAAAGCCTCCCCCAATGGCACAATGACTTACATTGTTCTTTCATTTACTTTGAACTTTAATGAATCCATCTACATAAAGTACATTGTACACGGAAAAGATTTTCCGTCTGACAATGCCGGCAAACATTATCTTAGGGATCCGCAATCAGTTTAAAAATAACTGATTAGCGTACCACTTTCTAACAAAGCCTGTATGCAGTTGCGATAAAATATGAAATACGATATGGCTGAAATGGAACTCTCTTCTATTCTTATTTAGTTTAAAACAAAAGTGTGCACCAGTTCGGCCGCTAACGTTTACATAGCCTCCGTTTAAAAAAAGCAAACTAACAACCGCGTCCCGAAACAACGTTCCAAAAAAAAAGAAACAAAGCATAAATCAGAATGAAGAACAATCCATTAACTCGATCCACAGTAAAAAAAAAGGTAACGGACTCTGTGATTGGTCGTCGCGTTGGCGGGAGCGCGCGATTGGCCGACAGCGTGGCGCGTTCCGAAACTTGATACTTTTTAATAATGGCTTCTTTGGCTAATGCGATCGACTTTATATCGCCGTAGGTTAGTATTTTATTACATAGGCCCCCAAATGCTTTGCCCGTAAGGGGATCCGGGCTGTTTATTCCATCGTATTGCGGTCTATTAGGGATCGGCGGGGAACCTGCGGGTTTGTGGTGTGTTTTCTCTTTCGGAAACACGTTAAGTAGGCTTTTCGACGGATTAGGGAAAACATTTGCGTAGTGATTGCTATTTGTTTTTGAACGTATGCTTAATAACTGAACGGAAATATTACGTGAATAAATTACTAGTACATAGTATGTTGCGGTCCGTGTGGTTTTAGTAGTTAGAATAGGACCACCCAATTTCATCACGTGGTTGTATAAAAGGAGGCTCAGGAAACGGATAGCAGCGTTTGCCTTTGTACAAATAACAACAACAATATAAGTCATTCTTCGTTCAGTGCATCATGAAAATCTTTTTCCTGAAAAACGAGCTGATATGTTTTGGTTCCAGATATTATGTGTTAACAGTCAATAATTTACGGTTCAATCTGTAACTATCCCTCGTCAATGACGACCCCGGTAGGGCACACCCCAGCGCTATAGGTTTCGAGTTCGATTCCAAGTCAGGTCGAAAAAAAATACTCTACTAGGAAACGCCCTCTGTCATGATATTTTTGTCCATATGTACGACTATACGTTATATTTACCTATATACATTAATAAGTACTGTGAAGACAACATATTCTTATTCATACTGGGTTTCGTATTTAAGAAGTTTTTATTTAAAAATTTTATGTAGTTGATGTACCTACTTGTTGAAATAAATGATTTTGTATTTTGTATTTTTTGTATTTATACTTTAGAATAAGTAGATTCATTATGAGTTCTCAGGGCCAAGTTTATCTTAAAGGACTCAAAGTCGGGAGCTGAGTCTCGGTCGTAAGTCTTATGAAAGAACTGTGTCTTAAAAATAAACTCAAATCATGGGACTTAGCAATTATATTATGAGACTTTAGGAAGAAGACTTTATTCTCTTATAATACTATCAGTAAGAAGGTACATAGATATCTGTTTCTTAACTGTTTGGTGTGCAATAAACAGTATATATATATATATATAATACATCAGACAATAATATCAGACAACATCACATACATTGCTCCGATCCCAAAGTAAGTAGCTAAAGTACTTGTGTTATGGGTATCAGAACAACGAAGGTACCACAAATAAATACTTAAATACAATTGGGATGATGACTAAAAAATAATTTAATGTCCATCAGATAGATTAATGAAAAATATTGGATACGTATTTTTTATTTTGCCTCTTGTTCAAAAACTTACGAAGATACATTGATTTTAAATGTCACATGACGTCACGTTAGAGTACAAAATATACTCTAACGTGACGTAGTTAGCCCCCACTCCGTAACTTTAATGCGCTATATCTAAGTATTTTCTTGTTATTTCGACAAAACAAAAAATACGGGTCTTATATTTTTTTATTATCTAAGAGACGGACTCATTATTTTCTTCATTTTCATACCTTGTCATCATCCGTATTATAAACACCCGCACACGGGACAAACACATGTGTTCATCACACGAATGTTTTAGTTGACCTAATACTGGATACAAAGTTATATCCACCCATATCTAAGTACAATTAAATAGTAATATACAATTTAGGCAGTCCTATCCCTTTAAGAGATCTCTTCCAGACAACCTTTGGGTAGAGGATAATTAAAATAAGAAGAGGTAAGATGCCATTTGATAAAAACTGGTACTAAAAGGTCCTTTAAACAAACATTGTGATTGATATGGTTAAATTTAGTGTATATCTGGCAAATAAGTTGCGTGTAAGCTATCAGACACTTATCATCAGGTCTATACATTATACAGATGGTCTCGGAGTCCCGCTCGGGCCCTCACGCGGTATTGACTGTGCACATTGCGCATGCCTGCGCGCCGCAGACCCTGAGTCATACTGGAAGGGACCCCAATCCTTTGTAGAAAACTTGTAGAAGTAAGCCCGTCTACCAATCGTGGTGACTTCGCGAATCCCCCAAATGAAAATTGATATTGGTAGAGGCCTATGTCCAGCTATAAACGTTGGCAGGCTGATAATGTTGATGATAACAAGGACTTTGCTGTCTGTCCGCCCGTCCGTCCATCTGTCATCACGCTGTATTTCAAAAAGCGTGATAGTTCGACTGAACCAAGAGTTGTGGGTTCGATTCCCACCCGGGACAAAACATTCGTGTGATAAATACTTGTGTTTGTTCCGTGTCTGGGTGTTTATAATTGGTATTTAATTATTTATTTGTGGTACCGTCGTTGTTCTGATACTCATAACACAAGTGCTTAAGCTACTTACTTTGGGATTAGAGCAATGTATGTGATGTTGTCTGATATTGTCTGTCTGAATTAATGAGCATTGTTTGTATTGGTCTGTGTTTTCAATGTATAATATGTATTTATTTATAAAAAAAAACCGGCCAAGTGCGAGTCGGACTCGCGCACGTAGGGTTCCGTACCACTGATTGAATGAAAAAATTAGGTAATTTGATCTAGATTTCGTTCAAACTAAATTTAGTTAGTAGTTTTTATAGTAATACACATCATATATTTTTTTCAGTTTTATCATGCCCATATTTTAGAAGTTACGGGGGGGGGGGGGGGGGGACACACATTTTACCACTTTGGAAGAGTCTCTCGCGCAAACTATTCAGTTTAGAAAAAAATGTTGTTAGAAACCTCAACATCATTTTCAAATACCTATTCATAGATACCCCACACGTATAGGTTTGATGAAAAAAAAATTTTTGAGTTTCAGTTCTATGTACGGGGAACCCCAAAAATTTTGGATTTTTTTCTGATTTTATTGTCACATCTTAATGCGGTTTACAAAATACATCTACGTACAAAATTTCAATAATGTAGCTCTTATAGTTTCGGAATAAACTGGCTGTGATATACGGACGGACAGACAGACAGACAGACAGAAAGACAGACAGACAGACAGACAGACAGACAGACATGACGAATCTATAAAGGTCCCGTTTTTGCCATTTTGGCTACGGAACCCTAAAAATGTATCTAAGTAAGTTTATCAGTTGTCTAGTACCCACAGTACAAGCTTTGGCTTAGTTTGGGGCTAGATGGCGCTGTGTGGCCCAGCGTGGCATGTCTTGGGTTTTTTTTATAGATGTCACTTCCAGTGTGAGCGGCATCTCAAACACGGCTCCAGCCGTAACTGGGTTAGCGCTCGCCGCTGCGCTTAGCCGCTCGCACCCAGCCAGCGATACTGCGCCGCGTACGGGGTGTACACACATTTGTACTGAATACCTGTGTCCCTCAGGTTTCGGGATTTAGGATAGGACCACCCTATCTCATTCCGTTGCTGTCTCAGAAGATTTTTTTTTTTATAGTAGCACGGCATAACGGCTTCCCCGCGCCTGATGGAAAGCGAAAGAGAAGCCCAAGTCGCCGCGACAGCGGGCAAGCAACCGATTGGTCACCTGTCAGCTGCCGCCGCCATGCCGGCCCATAAGGTGCTTCTTCACGCTCCGCTTAAAGGATCCCATATCAAAGGAAGGAAACACATGTCATGGCAATGAGTTCCACATTTAGATTAGATGACTAAGGGAGCAGTAGCCAAATCCATCACTTCTCAGTTACCATCGCCGTACTGGCCTGAAAGATAGGTCTGGCTATATATGACTGGCTCGGTGGCTCAATTGGTAGTGACTTCTGCCTTATGAGCCAAGGGTCGTGGGTTCGATCCCCACACATTACAAACATTTGTGTGCATGAACATGTCTGTTTGTATTGGTGAGTGTTTTAGTATAATATGTATTTATTTACAAAAAAATGTATCTAAGTAAGTTTATCAGTTGTCTAGTACCCATAGTACAAGCTTCGGTATAGTTTGGGGCTAGATGGCGCTGTGTGGCCCAGGGTAACATGTCTTGGGTTGGGTTATTTATACCAACCTCCGCATGGTTGTCGGATTCAGAATAAGACCATCCCATTTCATCCCATTGGTGTCGTAGAAACAGGGAAACGGGCAGCAACGTTTACCTGGGTACAACTAAAACCTACTGCGGTCACCAATCCGCGTACCAAGCGTGGTGACTAAGGCAAATCCCCCCAAAAGACATTTAAAACAAACACAAATGAGATTTGGGGGATCTGTCCTATGTCCAGCAGTGGACGAATGCAGGCTGTTGACGACTGAATACATACAAAAGGAGTTTTACAAACAATATTTATTCCCTTTACTAGCTGTGCCGGCGGCGTCGCACGTGTGGATATCGGGTTTCGCAAAAATAACGGACTTCCATAAAATGATATCTAAATTTTAAGTTAGACTTCTAGCAATACATTGGTGAAAACCACATTTAATTCTATGCAGTAGTTTTCGCGTAGGTAATCCGCGATCAAACATATAGATAAAAATTTCTCCAGTTTTCCCGTCACTGCTCTGCTCCTATTGGTTGTAGCGTGATGAAAAGTATACTATAACCTGCCCAGGAGTATGAACAATAATCGTACCAAGTTTCGTTAAAATCCGTCCAGTAGTTTTTTTTTCTATAACGAACATACAGACAGCCAAAAATTTTACTGATTGCATTTTTGGCTTCAGTATCGATCACTAATCACCCCCCGATAGTTATTTTGAAAATATATTTCATGTACAGAATTGACCTCTCTACAGATTTATTATAAGTATAGAAGATATAGATTATTCTAGCCTGTTTTATTTAGCTACGCCTTCAATTATGGTGGTATCGCCACCAGTCGGTTGACAAACCCTTGTCAGATATTCAGCAGGATGCACCACGGGCTTTGAGCGGAAAGATGAAGGGTCGCTCCCTTACATCCCAACCTAAATATACCAAGACCTTCCTAAAATCAGGCCGTTGATTGTCAAAGGTCTTCCTAGTGCAATGCCCGGGCTCCTAACAGCATCATATCCGGGTTAATTTCTTTCCGACAAATTATCCGGTCTAATTGTAGCCGGATTGAGCGGGGCAGTGCGTGCCGCGCGCCCCCGCCCGGTGATTCCTTTGTTTATTTACCCAATCTAATGCTGGATAGGGCGACTAGTACTTGCGTTATCGATAAATAGGTACTGATTATTTTATCGATTGATAAACGAATTAAAGAACTCCGATTCGGGATCTCTACTAGTTTACGCCTACTTCGAAGTTACGTTTGGGTAAACGACAGATTGGATAGCGCTTTTCGGAAACCGTAGAACTTTCCGAACACGGCGGTAGCATATTCTTTTACATTACTTTTATTAGCGACTGGCTCGATGGCTCATTTGGTGACTGGCTCGATGGCTCATTTGGTAGTAACCTCTGCCCTCTGAGCCAAGGCTCGTGGGTTCGATTCTCAGTTTATCAGTTGTCTAGTACTATAGTACAAGCTTCGGCTTAGTTTGGGGCTAGGTGGCGCTGTGTGGCCCAGCGTGGATTGTCTTGGGTTATTTATTTATTACTTTTATTCACATTTTTGCATTACTTGTTGCTTATAAGTTATAAGTACTTATTTTAAGTCTATGTGAATAAAGGTATTTTTATTTCATTTCGTAGTGTAGTACGCCATCAGATCAGGTGTTGTGTATGTTCATTAGGGTGATGAATATGACTCGGTACTATTGAATAAATTCAATTACATATCTTTATTAAAGATAATAAAAATAAATACACATCTTTCACATTTATTATTCTATATCGATAGTTGTACCGAACATCACTAGTGTATCCGGGTCGACGGCCGGTACGCCCGGGCATTACATTTTGCGCATTTACCAGTTTTATCGAGAAATCTCCCGGATTGATCCACGGCACAATAAGGTTCGTCTTTCATACAGAACTTAGTACCTACTTAAATTGAGTATGAAATATCGCGAACATATCCAGCGAAAATAAAAATGAGTCCGCTCAACCTAGCCAGTATTATACTCATAATGGAAGGAGAAGGTCTTATCGCCTTTTTTTACGTAGTAGTACGGCGTAGTGGTCTCTTGTCTCCTGATTTAAAGTGAAAGTGAAGCTCAAGTCGCTGCGGCAACGGACAGTCAATCGCTAATCAGTTGCCACCGCCATGTTGGCCAATAAGCCATCTTATTCTGTCTGACTGATGATGGCTATGATTGGGTAATTCGGGGAACAGAATACCTAGGCTTAAGATATATACCTACTATCACAATGGTCAAAATGGTATTTTCCAAAATCGACCTGACCGAAATACGATCCTGAAAACTTTGGGTTTATAGATACCACGTAATTTTACCAGCTACAATCCACAACAATCAATATTTTTCACGTTCACACAGAAATTGCACAGTATTAGAAATGATTGTAATATAGAATTAAAGTAACATTTATTTTTAATTAAAAATCACCGTAAACAAAGAAAAATAAAAAATATATGACAGTAGAGGAAGAAAGTAAATGCCCCCAAATTGACAATAAACTGTACCTACATTTGTATATAATTATCCTTACTTTTTATTATTGTAGATAAGAAGAGACTGTAATAAAATTATAAAAAAAGGTTTCAGAGAACATAAGGGAAGGTTTACATGGATAATTATGTTCCCTGAAATTGGCTTATTTGTTAAATGACTACGAATATAGCTAAGTTGGCCTTTTCATCATCACCTAAGGAAGAATAAATAAAATAAAATAAATAAATAACCAAGACATGCCACGCTGGGCCACACATCGCCATATAGCCCCAAACTAAGCCGAAGCTTGTACTATGAGTACTAGACAACTGATAAATTTACTTAGATAATTATTTTTTTGTAAATAAATACGTATTATACATAGTAAACACCAGGCAGACATGTTCATACGCACAAATGTTTGTACTGTGCGGAAATCGAATCCTCAACCCTTGGCTCAGAGGGCAGAGGTCTCTACCAAATGAGCCATTGGGCCAGTCACTAATTTATTATTACATACTTACGAATTAACATTTTTATTATCCGTCGCCATGTGACACCGGCCCAGCCAAGACGTGGCTAAGCCAACACGGCTTGTTGGCTCATTATTGTCCAGTGGAGAGTTTAACTGCGATTTAATATCGCGCCACTTCTGAAAATCGCGATACCGTCTCTGCGACTAGAATGGACAGTGTTTACTATGAACATGTAATTTTAGAGCTCTAGAGCGGATCCAGCACTCATAAAGTAGGCATGATTAATTGTTTTTGTTACGTTTTGAAGGTATAGGATAGGATAGAATATTTATCGAAAACCAGGTAACTGGTGGTGATACCTACAGCACTGTACTCGACTAGGAATGCCTTAACTGCTGTGGCCAAATGCGTCGTTTAAATTCGGCCAGGGGATTAGAATATAAATAAATAAACCCAAGACATGCCACGCTGGGCCACAGATAGCCATCTAGCCCCAACCAAACTAAGCCGAAGCTTGTACTATGAGTACTAGACAACTGTTATACTAACTTAGATACTTTTTTTTTAAATAAATGCATATTATACATAGAAAACACCCAGACCAATACAAATAGACATGTTCATGAACACAAATGTTTGTACTGTGCGGGAATCGAACCCATGACTCTCGGCTCAGAAGGCAGAACCAAATGAGCCATCGAGCCAGTGATAGGTCGCCCCCTTACATCCATCCAAGAGATATGTCGTTTAAATATTTTCCTCCGCCATAAAAGCCTCTAATAAACGTAGGTATTATATAGAACAGAAAAGAAAATATCTTTATTACACACACACACACACACTTTATTAATTTTTACACACGGAAAGATGGTCGCAGAGAGTTGGGTCCACAAAACTGCGCGAGGTAAGAAGTTCCTCTTAAAGCGTACAGTGGAGGATCGCCAACCATCGTGACGATGAGGATGGAATTGCAATCGGTTACGTGTGGTGCGGTGAAGAAACTCGGCTGCAGGCAGTAAACCAAACAATTCCTCAGAACATTCCCCGTGATAGATGCGATAGAGAACGCACATGGATGCGACGCGTCTTCGCAATGTCAGTGAGTCGAGTCGACTAGACAGGTAGGATATATAGTCTCTTCGTTAAGTACAAGGTTCTCGTTATTTAAATCCCGGTATTTACCCGGCGGACCTGTCCAGGCGGCCCGTAACAAGATCAAACAATCGTTAACGTGACGAAGCGGCGACACTTTTCATAAGTTCAATTGATCGGAAAAATCGCACCGGACTAATCAGCGACATAGCGATGGGGTTATGCGAGAGAGAACCAGCGTGGAGGAAGCAATTCAAAAATTAAGCTTATTTGCTTTGTTTCTCCATGGCAAGTCAAACAGAAGTTTATGTGGCGACAAGGTGTGATGACGGTTAATACAAAACACCGTCGTATTATGTCTCGTCTAGTGAATGTCGTAGTCAAAAAGTTAGTCGTGATACCAATACTATATCCCTGAGCATAGTAAAGCACATTAATAGCCCTATGCTTTATCTCTCTTCGGTCGTGTCGAACAATTATTAATATTAATTTTGTTCACTTTTTATTTTTTCTTTAGTAGTAGTAGCAGTCTAATCTTATTTTTATTGTTACAATCATATAATTACTATCTACTTTTCGTTTACGTTGACCGGTGTCATTACCGGTGGTTTCTACTGAAAACCAGCGTTATAGCAAAGGTTTGCTGTAACATAGCTGAGTGGACGCCATTTTGGTCGCATTACGCAGAGGTGCATTTTGCCTTTATGTTTTACTTACCAACAGTTGTATTTTTTGTTTTGTTGTTTATTATTTTGCCAAAAGTGTATGTTTCGTTTTCTTTGTGTTATGTGCCCGAATAAAGTTTTTTCTATTTCTATTCTATTTCATTACTTTGATTATAATAAATCGTCCTATCGGATTATGATAGTAAAGGAACATGAAATAAACCTATGTTTCAAAACACTAGACTGCTTTAATATCTACGTATGTATATAGTATTCTTGGAGATTAGGCGTTGTTGCCGAAATACGGTCAGAAGCGTATTAAAATATTTAATGGGTTATTATTGCTCATGAACAATAAAAAAAAATATTAAAGATGTTCACACGTAATTACATGAACCTTTTTATTATTAATTAAATTTAATAATTAAAAAATTAACAATTTCGTCCTGGCTCCCTTCCTTATTCACCGTCCCGGCTAACAATTAAGGTTGAATTTAGAAAAATCGTCTTTATTTAAAAGAAGTCCCCACTGTAAAGAGGTCGGTAATTTGTTGAAATTTTCTTTTAAATTTTCGACGATGTCCGTTTAATGGAGTACCTTTACTTATGTTTATTCAGACTTCGTTATTTGATTGATTTGATTAAGGATAGGGATTTGATTTTGTTTTTATAGACCTAATTTTTTGATCATTTAATTTATACGAAGTATTCTAAATTTAGGTATGAATGATTGCCTAAACCTGAGTGTAGATAATTAAAATATTTTCCAAACTGAATTTTAGGTTAAGAGGTTAGAAAAAGTATGACGATTTCGAAGCTTTAATTAATGAATAATTTGACGATTAATAAAATACAAGTAACGATCTAGATACTCTCTCGTTGTTTGTGACAATTAAACAAATTATTACGTATAGATATGATTGGTAATGATGACTTCACGATTTTTGTAAATAACGCTTTTACCAAGAAGAACTTTTTAAGCTCGGTGTGAAATTCTTGACCCCATCATCATCACCAGGCCGTAAACGTCCTTTGCCGGACAAAGACCAATGACAAATGTCATTTGGGGGTTGTAGTTGTGGTTGGGGGTGGAGGTTGTGCGTTAGTCACCATGCCAGCCTGCCTGGCATGGGTTGGTGACCGCAGTAAGTTATCTTTGTACCCTACTAAACGCTGCTGCCCGTTTCCTGATATTCCCTAAAATATCTTCAACGACACCCACGGGATGAGATGGGACTTGACCCCATACAAATTCTTTAATGTACACTTCTTTCTTTCTTCTTTCTTTAAGGTACCTGCTCTTGTGTCCCCTGAGCGACCGTGTGGAACAGTTTATACTTACATATTGCTAACAATAAGCCAACACATAAACCCACAACTTCACCTATCATGTCTAATCTGTACCCCAAACAAGAGTTGTTATTTTTAGGCACCAAAACTAAAAAAAACCTGAACTAACCGACACCTCTCCGTCTGAACGTGACAATGCACTCGTAAAATAAGCCTAGCTTTATTTTACAAGCTCAGTCCCTCCCCTGTTATCAGTTCTCATTAGATAAGGACGGCGACATCCCGGAACCGAAGAGCAAACACGGTTATCTGCGCTGCGCGGGCGCACCGCGCCGGTTACGTTTGAAAACGAATTTCAGGTAAAAATGGGCATAATTTGGATTTGGTATCGGATGGATAAGGAAAGTGGTGATGGATATTTATTACCTACTAGCTGTCCCGGCTTATTTAGCCATGTTCTTTTACTGGATACATTTGTTTTTAATTTTTATATTTCACAAACCTTGTCCGAACAATAACGAATACATAAAACTAAGAGTTATCCAATTTAGCGCAGTCGTTTGAAAGTTATGGGCGTACATAGATTTCAAAGGTCTAGTTTTATTTTTAGAGACTTGTGTTTTAGGTGGCTATCCACCTAAAACACCTCTTCCTCTCTTGATCCTATGATCAGGAAGGCCAAGACGGACATATACCAAACAGTTGATGGGAAAAGTTGATGCCATGACGTACAGGAGTGGAAGGTGCTGGCGGAATCCAGGGAAGAATGTAAATTGCTCCACCGGCAAGAGCGAAGCTCTTAAATTTTGAATGAATGAGTATCAGGATAAGGGTTTAATAAGATAGTATTTCAGTTTTTACATTGCCACCGATTTGAATTTAAAAAAAACGTTTTGTCAAGAGACGTTTTAATTAAATAATACGCGGCGAATAAAAGCCATTCATCGACCAAAATAACGGTTGCCAAACTTAATGATTTATTAGATACGTAATTAGATATAAAAGTGAGGTATTTGTGGGAACACAAACAGCAAATTAGGTTGGCAGGTGGCGAGCTTTCCTCGGAATCGGCGTTTTCCTTAAAGCGCACACGGCGTGTTTGCTCAGCCGAGATGGCGGCGACACGAAAAAACTCCGAAACCTGCTCGTCGACGATTTCCAAAATATTTGGTCTGATACACGCGGTACCGTCGGCAGAAACATCTTGGTATCGTAATTGGAAAGATTTTTCTTTTATTTGACAAAATAATAATAAAGTAAGACATGCCACGCCCGCGCCATCTAGTCACAAACTAAGCTGAAGCTTGCACTAGGGCAGTGATTCTTGATGTGGCCGTATGCTTCGGCGCTACCCGTGTCCCTGGTACTTGCTGCCCACTGGCGACACAGGGGGGTTTAGTGGGTATGCCCTCCCATTTTGGGAGGTGTGAGTCCCACACACCATGCCGACTCCCCCCGGAGGCGGCATGAAGGTGCCTAATGCATTCCCCTTAAGAAAAAAAGGGGCAGTGATTCTCAACCTTTCAGACCATAAGGGACCATTTGTAAAAATTTCTTTCTTGTTACGGACCACCTGGTCTAGGTGGTAACTACGTGGCCTATGTCCAGCAGTGGACTGCTATAGGCGGATTATGATTATATATTATGACGACGGCCTGTATATATGCCGTATCTCGGTTTTATGATTTACAAGAAGAAGACTATTCTCATATGAGCTGGAAGAGAGTGTCATTCGGTTCTACATAGAACTGCTTCATCATCATGATTAGCCTAAATCAGTCCACTGCTGGACATAGGTAAGCAGCAAGCATCCTTAATGTATGTTGAGAATGGAAAGGGAAAAGGAGAAGAGAAACGGGACTCAAAGTAAAGTAATAAAATAAAATATAAAAGTAAATTAAAACAGACAAAATAAAAACAGAACACACACGAGCGATAGGAAAAGAACAGCACGGAATTATCATAAACAAAAGAAAAACGAAAATATAGAAAAGTATAAACGCGAAGGTGGTTGTATGTAAAATTTAGAATGACGCACTTATTTTAATTCAGATCATTCTGCACACCGTACCGACCTGGTGAGTACTTCGTTCAAAAGCGCGGCGCGCCGCGGCGCGGAACGCCTCAAGATGGATCTTAGGCCTTGGGATGCTTTACGGCAACCTACCAATCCGTGGAGGTCGCGGCTTCAATACTAGTTACAGCCTATCACTTTGGTCATATTTCTTTAACGTAATGGCCTACTATAGCAAAAAATCGCGCCCAGTCTGCGGATCCCATTTGTCACGGTGTCAAATTATCGTCTTATCGGATTACGGGACTGAAGAAATAAAGAGTGCACCATCCTCCACGATTAGGTACGACATACGCGTATGGAACTCTTTGCCAATCTCCTTGTTCCCCGAGACGTACAATCTTTCGATGTTCAAGGCGAGAGTGAACCGGTTTTTGATGGGCGAGCGCGCTCTATCGTAGACTGTGATATCGCTTACCATCAGGTAAATTGCAGCCAACCCATATTGGATTTTTTTTAATGCGAGTGGCGGCAGACGAGCAATTGTGATGCCTGATGGTAAACAGACGACACCGCCCGTGGACACCCCGTGGCAGCTCTAACCGAGTTTAGGGTCGCTGCTGAATAAAAAATACACTATCAAATCAAGGCAATAGATGAGATCAGCTATACACCGATTTATTGGAAATCTGATTGAACAATGATGATTACAACTTAATAGCGTGTTGATTACTCGATTATCTAGAAAATATCTAAACGATTTATTGCTAGATAGTCTAAACAAGCTTATAGTTGCTATCTTAAGTGGCAGCAATCGGCAGGGCTGCATTAAGATTATCCGAGACACCTTGATAGTAAACTTGTCGATATCAGGATCAATGGCCGATACGGCTCGTCGATATGACACTGAATTTCACAGTAGGTGAGCGTGGTGGCTTTCAATGGAATCATGTTGTAACGTTGAGTCTTGAAATTATTTTTTCTTTATAGAAGCTCGACATAATGGCTTCCCTACGCCTGATGGAAAGTGAAAAAGACGCCCAAGTTGCTGTGAAAACAGGCAAGTAACTGGTCAGTTACCTGTCAGTTGCCATCGCGATACCGGCCCAAACCTAACCCCCCACGAGCTCCGGAAACCCTACTCACCGGCAAGAACATGACTCGTAGGTCATTTGGCTGCGGTATTCTATAGGGTGGAGGTCCTTCCAAAGACGGGTGGCTCGAGCGAAGGTTCGCTATGCCCTACCTCTCTTGAAAGACAGAGTAATCATTATCAGCCTCCAAAGGTCCACAGCTGGTGATAGGACTTCCCTAATGGCAATTGTCGTTTGGGGTCATACGCCTTAGTCACCACGTTTGGCTGGCGGGTTGGTGACCGCAGTAGGTTCTATTTGTTCCCACGTAAACGCCGCTGGCCGTGTCCTGATATTCTCTTAGGTCTATTGGGTAGAAGACCACTAAGAGAAAATCAACACGAACAAAGTAAATATTAAATTGACCTTACGATCAAATATTTATGAAAAAACTAGCAAACCCGGCGAACTCCGTTTTGCCACCAGATGGCTGTAAATTTCTTTTCCTTAATTTTCTTTGCCATAAACCTCACGGAGCCCGAGACCTTTCTAACGAATGCAAAAGCGTGGAAATCGGTTCGTGCGTTCTGGAGTTATACTTACTTAGCGTCAGGGAGGAAAACCCGACTTATTTTTATATAGTAGATTAGTAAGTAATTACTTGACTTACTCACCACAGTAGATCGTCAACATTAAAACGTAAACCTACCTATATAGCTTCTCTACATAGACAGAACCCCAATCTGTACAGTATCAAAGAGTAAATAAGACTGCTGAAGAGTACATGCACGCTCACTGCCAACAAAGTAGCTCCGAGTGGTTCCCAGTTAATTCTTGTCGGCCAGAGCCGCAGATTATGGAGAATTGAGCCATCTAATATTCCCTGTGTCTCGGCCTGCGCGCTTCATGGGGTGGTATTATGTAAGCGGCCGGTAAGAAGCGTGCACGATTTATAAATTGAACACCCTTGCATTATTTAATGTGCGCTGAATAAACTATTTTCTATTCTATTCTAGTCAACAGCTGGCCTGGCCTTACTTGGAACCGTCGTCCCATGAGAGTGAAGGAACTGAGAACGCATGTGTGCGCACGCACACACTTGTAGAGTTCAATATCTCCTGCAATTTGGACTCTTCTTGTACGTTGGTAGGTGTCGTCCAAATTCGGTTAGAAGATCTGGGGCATTGAAATCTCAAGAAGTCCCTTAGTGGTCTCTTATTACAAGGATGGGATGGGACGGTGATTTGTATCATTTCTCTCTCATCCTTACCCTATACCCTTCGCTTCGCTTCGGTTATTTCAGACAAATATTTCATTGGGTTACATTATTGGCCTTTAAGTAAGAATCCCTAACGTGTTCTAGCAATAAACACAGCCTATATTACTCAAGGTGAGCGTAGCTTTCCAATCGTGAAAGAATTTTTTAAAATCATCACAGTAGTTTTGGGTCTACTCATTACAAACATCCACACAGAGAAATATACAAATGTTTCCTCTATATAATATTAGTGTTGACTAGTGTAGATGAATAATAAATTAATAACAAATGAAGTTCTGGCAACCGACTTTGGCACCACAGGCTGAAGACGGGCAGCAGCTAGGAGCTACGCCCTGCGATCGCCAACCCGCTTGCCCAGCGTGGCGATTATGGATAAAGCCTACAGGGTTCTTTGGCGAACAGCTGGAGAGGCCTATGTCCAGCATTGGACTACGAAAGGCTGATGATGATGATAGTTAAAAATGTAATTAAAATACCAACTCGCTTGACACCAAGATAGCCCCCGGTCAGCGCGTCTTTGATGCGGCCCGGCTCCAGCGCTCCCACTTAGCGGAAATTAAAATAACATGAGTCGTGACGTCACGGCCTCCACAAGCGCACACTGGCTGCAATTCGCCCCAGCCTTTGTAAAACACACCAACTTCGACTGGAATCGCGAAAATGTGTTGCTGGCCTTTGGAATAATTCAGTTGTACAACTTTGCTGCGTATTTGTAATTTGAAATGCGGACTGTTTATTATACTTTATGTAATGGGACTACCTATATGCATTTCGTTGCGAGAACGCGTACCTGACGTTGGCACAGTTTATCGCCGTATGATGATCCTCTCATTCTAGAGTATAAATGGGGAAAGACTGTGCACTCCATTAGGTTAATAAAGGGCCAAGTACTAATAAGAGCATTATTGAAATATGCCGACATGCGAGTGCCGTTAAAAGTCTTTGATGATCGCCGAATAGGGTGACCAGTTTCGTTGGAAAGTTCTGGTAAAAGGCGGATTCTGCAGTTTTAACTTCAAGCGTGTTTCAAAACCTATAACAGGGCGCCCTACAGTAGTAGGGCTACAGCTAGTACGATTTATAGACTGCCTCATTGGTCTAGAGGTCGCAGTTGCCTTTTATTCCCACTAGTTCTACCGTAGGACTACTGGGAAGGCTACCTAACAATCGAGAGGTTTTGAGTGCGAATCTCGGGCCGGGCCCAAAATTGTTATTATTACTAGGTAAATCGCCCGCCTGCCCGCCTGTCCAGCAGTGGACTGCGATAGACTGATGATGATGATGACTAGGCATATAGTTCTAGTATTGGGTGCTGTCAAGAAATTGCTTAGTACTGCTGCTACTGAGTCATTTCTTACCTTCCGGCAAGGTGTTAGAAAACTGCAGGTGTATCGAAAATCTGCTCACTGTTATAGTATTTTTTAATTCTTTTTAGTTTTCAAAAATCCATTTATTGTCCACCAAAACATACTACTGCAAACTCGTGCATTGCGTGTTTAAAGCATATCTCTATTTTCTGCAAAGCTGTGTATGCACCCTACATTACAAAGTGTTACAGAGTAGCTCACTTGAGTTGCTTTGAACGTTACAAGATGATTAGTGCTTCAGCATGATCCCGGCAGAGGTACGCTCGTCATCGCGAATTAGCCTGAGACTGCAGCAGGCCTTTGAACTTACAGCGGCTACTAAGCCCTCTTATTGACGTGTACTTACAGTACAGTAGGTTGTTTTAAATTAAATCGTTTTCACTTTTCTTTCCCTTTCTTTCCTATGATTAGTCCGAAGGCTCATTTGGTATTGATCCCTTCAGAACCAAGGGTGGTGGGTACGATTCTCAACCGGGACAAACATTTATGTGATGAACATAATATATGGTTGGTAGTGTCTGGATGTTTGTACATATTTGTATTTAGATATACATTACATATATTTGTGGGGTACCCTCGTTGTTATACAATTACTTATTACTACACATATGACACAAGTACTCAAGCTACTTAGTTTAGGATCGGAGCAATGTATAGGATTATCGTCTGATTTTTATTTATTTATTTATATTATGGAAGATTTTTTCCCACAAGGTTTAAGATGCCATTAGATACCTACGAAGTTAAAATGCTAATGGCTGACATACAATGCAAAATGATGACATAGAATAGATAGAATTCAGTCGACATAGCCATATGAAGAACATTATTTATTTTTCGCCATTCATAGATTTTATTAATCGAGTATCATAGACTTTATTTTGCCGGAGGCATTTACAACATATATTTTTTGTATACATTTGTATTCAATGTTTAACACCAAAAATATTCCCAAAAAAAGTGCTCGAATATTTTTGGTTTGTTGAATTTATTTCAGTTTTCCTTGTTTTATCTTTTGTTATGCATTTTCTGAAACAGTAAAAATTTATATTAAGTCTGAACCATTGCCTCATAGAAAACACCTTTGTATGTGAGGTACCTCCCAGATATCCGGTGATTGAGCCCGGAATTAAATGGTACCATATGTCAAAGAAAACATTACGTGATTAATGGACGGCCCTTTACATAGTATGTACCTAGTCTTTGACAGAGTAGGTACATTTTTTTCGTGTAAATATTTTTTAGTTCAGTCGGTTCTATATTTACATTTCGTATTATCCTACATAAATCTAGTTACTAGTAAATATTTAACTCTGAAACTGTAAACATTGCGGATGCAGCTCTAACCGCTATGTAATATGCGTTATTGTTACTGTAAGTAGGTACTCGCGGCCTGAAGGGAAGATATGATGAAGAGTTCGTCGTCTGAATCTCAATAATGGACCTGGAGAACCCTCCAGTCTCCGGGTACCGCACAGCGTAGCCACGGACAGAGGTTGCAGACATTACTGGCTGGAATAGTTTAGCAATCATTTCATTAGATAGATAGATAGATAGATATTCTTTATTGCACAAACATAAACATTCACAGGAAAGAGCATACAAACATATAGTAGGTACAATGTAGGCGGTCTTATCGCTGGGAGCGATCTCTTCCAGACAACCTTCAGGTAGAGGACAATTGCTAAAGAAAAAGGGAAGGCAGTGCAAACTGTGATAAGTAAGATAAAATAAAATAATATATTAAATACATAAAATAAACAATACAATATATACACAAATAAATATTTAAAAATAAACATAATAACTAAATACATATGTCGGCGAGTTGGCGCTTCGAACGTGCGAAACGTCACCTGTCAACAGTAGCTGTCATCAGTCAACGTCATGTGTCATCTGTTTACGTCTATGGTCGATGTGACCTGTAATTCGATTACGTCTATGGTCGATGTCTATGGACGGTGCGAAACGTCAAGCTGTGACATTGGCATCTGTCATCGCTTGGGAGTGGTCTATGCTTGGTTCAGAAATATGGCATTCTAACGTTGGCCGCCATACTGATCGGACGCAAGTGCAGAACTCTCCGCGTTCCATATTGCATCCATTTGCATCGCGTTAGTGTTACCTTATTATTTGTTAACTACTACCGAAATCGATTAAAGAACATTATTGCGATCGATCTGCGAGTTTATTTCGAACAAGCAACACCTACACTACCCAACATGGCGGATGATGACGAATCGAGTTTTCCGCCGATCCCGCTCGCCCCTCCGTCATCAGAAGTGGGATCTGCTCGCCATCTCCCACTTGGAAACAACGACGACATGTGGCGCAACCTGTTGGAGCAACAAAATCGAAACTTTTTGGCGATCATCGAGGCTATGAAGGTACCGCAACGAAATAGTATTCATTTACCCGAATTTGAGCCACATAAGCATTGCGATCCGCGCGCATGGTTAAATACTGCTGACCTGAATAATGTATGGCGGAAAAACCGTTGGAAGGCGCAGCGCTTGTTATCGCACTGAGTAAGGCGCTGAAGGGTCAGGCATCTACATGGTTTTCGCAAATAACGTTTCCAGGCATTACATGGGCCGATTTTAAATTACTATTCAATGCAAGATATGACTGTCGTGATACTGCTGCTGCATTTCTCATTAATTTGAACAATAATCGACCGAAAGAAGGAGAGTCGTTATCGTGCTATGCTGCTGCTATGGATACGTCGCTTATGTCGCGATGGAAGGATATGTCTACCGAAGAGATAGTGGTGTCCAGTATCCTGGCTCACCTAGCACAATTTGAACCACGTGTGCAACGCTTATCTTTTACCACCGAGATGTCATCAAGAGCGAAGCTTCAGCAAGAACTATCCGCTGTATCGTTCCTGAAGAGGAAGCCGACTGAACGTGATGGACCTGATGAGAAGCGGTTCAAGCCTTCAACCACATCCAGGCTAGGAAAATGCTTCAGCTGTGGAAAACCCGGACACAAGGCGTCCCAGTGCAAGTCGAAGCCGCTTCCTACCGCGTCGAGGGATTCGCGACCTCCACTACCTCCAGCGAAGCCAGGCGTCATCTGCTTCAACTGCCGAGGCGCTGGGCACTTCGCGAAGAACTGCGCGAAGCCGATCGACAGGGGAACCGGTGGTGCAGCCCAGACATCTGCTGAGAAGAGGGTCGACGTGTGTGACGTCACCGCTCCGCGTGGTACACTGAGACACTCAGGTGAGAAGTTTCCATTTTATTATGATTCAGGTGCTGAGTGTTCTTTGATGGAAGAGACTTTGTAACAAGTTTAAGGGCAAACTATTGTTACAATGACTGGTATAGGTTTGGCTAGAGTTATTAGTAGGTACTGTACAGATTTTACCTACCGTTACTGTAGATGACATGTACGTAGAGGTTCTTTTTCACATTTTACCAGACCGATCCCTATGTCAGGACATTATAATAGGGCGGGTGATCCTTGGTCAGGATCAGCTGTTATAATATGACGTTTAGTAAATTAGAATTTGCAAAGTGAATGTTGTTAATTCCTACCTAAGTCTTTTGTGGTAGTGATTTAGTTCAGATAGCTATGATGTTTTTCCCCCAGTTTTAGATCCCTATTTTAGACAAATTACGTTACATCATTTTACTTTTGGTATTCCTGATTGTGATCAGCGCGATGGCGTTCAGTCTACACCCGTGCACATTAGGCCTGCTCCTGAGGCTTTCATTGAGTGGTCATGCAGGCTCTGGGTGACCTTACTAACACATACGTGCTGGTTTATATGAACGATGTGTTAGTGGTGGCCTCAACAATTTATTGGACTTGCGTCTTATTTTTGGTAATTAATTGTACCCAAGTTTTACCACATTATGTATGGCACCCTTGTATGCTTTGACGTCGTCTTCCACAACCAAACTTGTCTGGACGGCTGAACATGAAGCCATAAGACAGTAGGTTATCTGTTTGCATGTTGAGGGTCGTTGCTTATTATAGTAAGCGTACTATGACGGCCGAGTCCAGGTATCATTCTTATGAGTTTGAGACACTAGCCGTTGTAAATGCGGTTAAGCATTGCCGACACTTTCTACACGGTTGTAAGTTTATGGCGGTTACTGATTGTAATGCGTTACAATCATCGCGCAAAAAGCTTGACCTTACACCACGAGTACATAGATGGTGGGCGTTTTTGCAATCTTTTGACTTTGACATCGTACATAGATCAGGTGAGCGTATGCGTCATGTAGATTACTTTTCACGTAATCCCTTGCCCCCTTCTATTCCAAAATCAATTGAGAAAATTGAGCCTAAGCGTGTTGATGTCACCGAGCTAACCAATAATTGGTTACTGGCGGAACAACAGCTTGATAGTGACCTTTCTAAGTTAATTTCTGATGTTAGTGAGAACCGACTTCCTGATGATGTTGCTAAAACTTATGAGATTCGTTCTGGAATCTTACACCGCAAAATTCAACGCAACGGTAGGACTCGTTGCTTGCCTATTTTGCCTAGATCCCTTAAATGGTCTATTAGTAATAACACACATGAGTCTCTTATTTATTTGGGCTGGGATAAAACTCTGGAAAAGCTATCCATTCACTGTTAGTTTGCAAATATGTCCAAGTAGGTATGTCCGTAAATTCGTTGACAACTGTGTCACTTGTAAAGTTTCCAAAACCCACACGGGTAAAGTTCAAGCCGAGCTTCACCAATACCTAAGCTTGCTATTTCATGGCATACTTTGCACGTAGATATTCGAGCTGTAAAATTAGCTATTTCCCTGTTATTGCGAACCAAGGACGTTGCTTTGCTAGCCGCGAATTTCGTGAGTTCTGTGAGACGTCTAACATACAGTTACACTTGATTGCTACGGGTAGTAGTAGGGCCAACGGACAGGTCGAACGGGTTATGAGCACCTTAAAAAAAGTATGCTCACTGCTGTCGAGTCAGGTGATAGGTCTTGGCAAGAAGCCCTTCCCGATGTGCAGTTAGCCCTTAACTGTACTCATAACCGCGTAACGAAATCAAGTCCCCTAGAACTTCTCATAGGTATAGTAGCGAGACCTGTTGATCTGGTAACAGCGGTCGACGAAGAGTCGGTTGATCTTGATCAGATTCGTAACCAAGCTTCTGAGGGTATTCAGTCCAATGCTCAATATGATAAGACACGTTTTGACTCTAGTAAGGCTAGGCTGATTAAATTTTCTGTAGGTGACTTTGTTTTGTCACAAAATGAGGAATATAAAGGACCGTTTAGGGTCATTGAGTTGTTAGATGGTGATCGTTATTTGTTTAAAGCATTAGATTCTAATGATGATAGACTGAGGAGGATGTCTGAAGGTCAGTTGGTTGTAGAAGAATTGGTTGATCAGAGTGATGATCATGTAGCTGAAGTTTCTGGCACATCGCGTGATTAAGTTCGGTAGCACTCGATGGAGGTGTTACTGGAGCGCTCGATGGAGGTGCTCGTGGGAACAATACTCGAGGGAGGTATTGTTCGCCTATGTGCTCGAAGGAGGCACGGTTACCACATTGCTCGAGGGAGGCAATTGTGGCTGTGAGTGCTCGACGGAGGCACGGTTACCACATTGCTCGAAGGAGGCAATGGTGGATGTTAGTGCTCGAGGGAGGCACTGACGGCATAACGCTCGAGGGAGGCGTTTTGCTTGTGTTGGTTAGTGCTCGAGGGAGGCACTGACGGCATAACGCTCGAGGGAGGCGTTTTGCTTGTGTTGGTTAGTGCTCGAGGGAGGCACTGACGGCATAACGCTCGAGGGAGGCGTTTTGCTTGTGTTGGTAGAAGTACGAAGAGAACATGATGCTCGAGGGAGGTGTTATGTGTCTTGATGTGTACGTTCTATGCAACGGTTAATCGTGATATGTGTTCAGTTATGTAATGATGAGTGTTAATTGATTTGATTTCGAGTTCGAACTTCAGATATTCTCCAAAGTTGATTACCTTAATAAAAGGTACGAGTAGTATGTGATCAGTGTACATACTTTGTGATCGGGCTACATGGTATGTGATTATTGTACATGGTTTGTAATCAAAGTACATAGTGTGTGATTAGAAGTACCTACATGGTTTTTAATCAGAATACATAGTAGGTGATCAGTGTGGTACATGGCATATTATGATCGGTGTACATAGTGGGTATGAGATCATTCCCTTGAAGAGTGTGTTTATAAAGCTGTTTTATTACAGCTTGGTTGTGATGGTTATGTAACCGCGTTTTTCTTTTGTTGGTCAGAGATGACCGAGTGTTGGCAGAAGCTACTGGTAGTGTGTTTCTTTTTCAGACGCACACGAGGACGTGTGATGCGGCAGGATGGCCGTGTCGGCGAGTTGGCGCTTCAAACGTGCGAAACGTCACCTGTCAACAGTAGCTGTCATCAGTCAACGTCATGTGTCATCTGTTTACGTCTATGGTCGATGTGACCTGTAATTCGATTACGTCTATGGTCGATGTCTATGGACGGTGCGAAACGTCAAGCTGTGACATTGGCATCTGTCATCGCTTGGGAGTGGTCTATGCTTGGTTCAGAAATATGGCATTCTAACGTTGGCCGCCATACTGATCGGACGCAAGTGCAGAACTCTCCGCGTTCCATATTGCATCCATTTGCATCGCGTTAGTGTTACCTTATTATTTGTTAACTACTACCGAAATCGATTAAAGAACATTATTGCGATCGATCTGCGAGTTTATTTCGAACAAGCAACACCTACACTACCCAACATGGCGGATGATGACGAATCGAGTTTTCCGCCGATCCCGCTCGCCCCTCCGTCACATATATTTATATAAATACAATAATAACTATAAATATAATAGATTAAGTTATAATATTATATAACTAATCTTCATTCATTCTACTTTCTTTTCTCGTCTTGCATATTATGGTAATGATAAGACCATCATCTGCCTATCGCAGTCGTCTGCTGGACATAGACTTTCCCAGTTGTTCGCCACTTTGGGCAAACGTCTGGAAGCTTTACCCATAAAAATGGATTTTCTGCAATAAATATGTGATATTGTCAATGTATCGAAATCCATGAAAATTGCAATTTTCTGACTACTCCTTCGCCGTTAAACTTGCAACACATCTTCCAAAAACATAATATTATGTAGCCACCATCGAAGATTTATTACTAACATGGTAGCCATACACACACACTCCTATCTAGCTTACATTCTAGAATTAGATTAGAGAATTCTAGAGCTGAACTAATCAAACGAGTTTTTATATGTTCAGCTAATGCCGATCAATTGTTAAGAATCTTTTTTGTTTTTTTTTCAATTAAATTAAAAAAATAAAATCGCATCCGTTACGAGAATTCGCCTCTTTTTGACACTTCATAACACTTGTCAATTAGCTTATCCAGTGATACGCAGAGCATCAACAATTTGAAGGAAATCTATACAAACTATTCAAATGGAATAAAAAATATCTTAACCGACTCAAATGACTCTACCGCCGGATTCTCAGCCAGTAGTTTCTACCGACAAAAACCGGTAAGAAACTTGACAGTTATCTTTTCCTTGCCAATATTATTATAATGTATTATATTACAGTACAACAGATTTGCCCCACAATATTCAAAAAACGTATTCTCCGCACGTTCATTACTCTACGCAAGAGCCGACAGCCGGGGGGTTTAATATTAAAAATAAAAAAATAGAGAGCGATCTCGGTGTAGTGGCTCGCGCATTGTGTGCCTTTTAATAAATGCCGAAATCACCTCGAGAGGGCGCTTGCGATCCACTCTCGCCTGTCCCTGTGCCCTGTACACCATAAGTAATACCCGGCTAATAACTTTCATATTAGTGACGCTTATGGATAAGGAAGAAGTATGTAGGCTGATGGGGTTTGCGGCGAAGCTCTAGCTAAGGAGGACCATGGTATCTTTTTCATATTACTAAAAATTTAAATTTGTGTTCCCTACTTTTATGATTTGGTCTTGTTAATGCCATTAGTTTCAATATTATGCCAATAGAAACCCATAAGATATGCTATAAAAAAGTATTTTTTTTTGTATTAATTTTCTTTTATGTTGCTCACATTATTATAATGTGAGCAACATTTTATATGTGTCAACTATCTCGAAATCTTGTATTTGTATGTATAATTTAATATACATCTTGCTTTATGTGTCATGAAAATCTTGTATGTATTTCGTAAATGGCTTTAATTTGGACGATTTGGCAGGCAGAACTATTAAAAATGGATAGTGTCCGGAATAAGGACTGGAATTCGGTCACACGACACACTATAGAGCTAGCCAACCGAGTTGTGTAGGAGGTAGTTGTAGAAGGCCTTTGGACGAGAGTAATACCTACGTCAACAAAGAATTAAAAAATCATTGGCCAGAATATTTTTTTTCTCTACGACATACTTCTAAAACACCAAACATAGGCCTATCCTACATTCTCGTGTTCGTCTCAGGGGCCTAGTTCCAATCTGAGGCTCACTTCCCACATCCTCTGTTATGTAAAACAATTTTCCAAAAGTGCTTGGTGCGTCAAAGGCGGGCGGCGCGCTCGGCAGATCAAAGGCGCCGCTTGTTTGCCCGCCTCGCCGGCAGAGGCGCTCTCCACTAGTTGATGCTGATTAATATGCATATGCGCGCTCTGGGACTAGGCTCTCTGACTATATGCACTTCTGTTAACTTGTACGACGCAAAATGGGATTACTGTTAACATACCTTCGTCTTTCAGGTTTGAAAAAGTTTCCTAGATTCGTTGAGTGAAACTGTCAATCTTTGTTCGCTTTTTTCAAAAAGCGTGGTTTTCTAGATTTCAATCTTTGTTTCCGGTCTCAGCATTTATCAAAACGAATCGTAGGGCGCTTTCAATATAGAACTGCGGCTAATACGACTTTTAACACGTTTAAAATATTCATCATCATCCTTTTGCAATTTACTGGTGGAATTAGGCCTTTCCAATTCAACGCCATTTTGCACTTTATTACAAGAATTTGAGATATTTGTTTTTATATTTGTGGCCATTGAAAAATTGCGACCACTGCCCTGTTGACATCCTGAAAATAGGCAAAAGAAGTCATTATTTAGCAAACTGTTTATTTTACTTGTTAAAATCGATTAGGTATTATTCGAAGGTGTCAAATGCAGGTTACGAAACTACTAAAAATATATAGTAAAGACGGCGTATAGACATCGTCAACCTGCTGCACTGCTGGACATAGCATGGGTCTCCCAAAGACAATTGTCACTTGAGGGAATTTTCCGTAGTCACAACGATATTTGTGACTAACGAACGAGGTTAATGCGTCTTTTACGACATCCACGGAATAAGATGAAGTGGTCCTATTCTAAATCGGAAAACCACACAGATTCAGCCAGATAAGAACGTAATATTTTAGAGTACTACTACGAGTTACGTAAGTTATACAGAATTAGCCATGTTACTCTAGATACGAAGTCCAGTTTAAAATAAGATTTGCTCTTAAAATACCCGAGGTAACTATGTTTGTTCCATTTGGTCACATCAGCATCAGTCGGTTCCCCGAAGATGGTTAGCGAGCAAGCGCGAACGATCCTCGTGCGTGCGCGCAGGTATTTCGGCGACCGCAGCTTGGCTATAGAGAAGACAAAGTTGCTGGAAATGGTCACTTCTAGCAATAGGTACTTTTGACTACGTTTGTGGTGCATTGTGTCGGTATTAACTTGAAATTCGAAACTAAAGGTTCCATGGATGTCCGATTTAGGAAAAGAACATCCGAATTTTTTTATGCAAGATGTGGCAGACGACCAAATGTGATGCGCAACTCAAACCAAGTTCTAGGGTCGCTGCCGGCCTTTTAAATAGGTGTACGCTCGTTTCTTGAAGGCTCCCAAGTCGTAGCTGTTAGAAAAGACTGTCGCAGAGAGTTGGTTTCACAAAACCGATGCGCGAGGCAAGAAGTCCGTCATGAAGCATACAGTCGAGGATCGCCAACCATCGAGATGATGAGGATGGAATTGTAATCGGTTACGTGTGGTGCGGTGAAGAAACTCAGCTGCAGGCAGTACCTAAACCAAACAATTCTTCAGAACATTCCCCGTGAAATCTTTTGTTCATTAGAAACTTTGTACAACCACATCTAGATAGTTTTATATCTTCACTCAGAACAATTTTAGACGGATTAAGCTCAAAATAAATCGCTAAGAGAGTCGTAGAGTGTGTTTGAGCACATATTACCTCGGCGCGAGCGGGCGTGACGCAGGCATTATGTATCAGCCTTCTAAGAACAATCTAGTTTCCATGAACGTGTACCTACCTACGTAAATCCTTTAGCATGTAGAACATTTTCCTTTTTATGTTTCTACTAGCTGTGCTCGCGACTTCGTCCGCGTGGAACAGTTATTTTTTCCCCGTTTTTTTTTTACATTTTTCATTATTTCTTCGCTCCTAATAGTTGCAGCGTGATGTTATATAGATTAAAGCCTTCCTCGATAAATGGTCTATTCAACACAAAAAGAATTTTTCAGTAGTTCATGAGATTAGCGCGTTTCAAACAAACAAACTCTTCAGCTTTATAATACCTATTAGTTAAGATATAGCAGACTCATAGAATCCTAAAAACCGAAAGCGATCTTTCCATCTTTTCAGCTAAAAAAAGTATCTCGTAAAATCTTACGACCATCTTATACATTTTTTACCCAAAAGCATTCGAGGTTTATGAGCAAATATCACCAAGATATCTTACAATGGTAGGTACTATTGACTAAATAGGTACCTCATGCAATGAATAATTTTATTGCTTTGAAAGTTAGGGGAACCAAACAGAAATTATGTATCCACTATTTCTTATGTCGTATACCTAATGTACCTCATTGTGTATGTATGTTTTTGTGAGAGAAATAAACAAATTATTATTATTATTAAGGTTCAGACTTTACATTGGCAAATAATAAAAGATCCTACCTACCTATCTACTTCGATTGATCGTTTCATGATGTCACGAATCGTCAGCACTCGGATCAGATGCAAATGTCTTTAAATTTTTTTTTATAGGTATTATATCAATGAATACTCTGGTATGTACCTGAAGACTAAGCAAAACAAAGATTACGTCTGGATGTACGGTATCGTGTAGCTATCATGACTCCGGCGTGTAGTGAAAAAGATCTCGGACCTCACAATCGCTTACAAAAGTGTTAGAAGGTTTTCCTATTTTTATTACCATTTTTTTCCTACTGCACCGTCAGGATGCGTTTCCTCTGTGCCTTTTGACATTTAATTTGGGATTGGCCTTCGTAGTTCTAGGGCGTCAAGACAATTATATAAGGGGTTAAATAACCCAAGACATACCACACCGGGCTACACAGTAACAAATCTTGTCTCAAACTAAGCCGTCATTCATATTATTAGTATGCATTTTAATGACGTGCATTCATCATCATCATCATCAGCCTGCAAACATCCACTCTTAGACACAGGCCTCTTCCAATGGCCGTAGTCAACACGCTTGGCAGGCGGGTTGGCCTCTGCAGTAGGTTTTATTTGTATCCAAGTAAGCGCTGCTGCCCGTTTCTTGATATTTCCTTAGTCGTCATCTACGACACCCACATCACGACGTACGTACGTCCTAATTATATAATTCAATGTTAACTGACTGACATAGTGATCTATCAACGCACAGTTCAAACCGCTGGATGGATCGGGCTGAAATTTGGCGTGCAGGTAGATGTTATGACGTAGGCATCCGCTAAGAAAAGGTTTTGATTAATCCTACCCCCAAGGGGATAAAATACTTAGGGAATGAAACTCTATTCCACGCGGACGATTTCTTACAGTAAGTAGCTGTGCCCGCGGACGCGCACGCGGGCACAGCTACTGACTGTTAGAAATCTTCTTTTTTCACATGCATTTCTCTCGAAAGCACTTTTCTCCCGGCCAGTACCCGCCAATAACTGGCCAAAGCAAATGTTTACAGAAGCGAGACAACGGCTGGTTTTGAGAATTCCGAATGAAGGTCCGGCGTGTTTGTCTGTTTGTCGTCGCTCGGCGTGTAATCTCGACGATACGCGACCGGCCCGATACCTTACGACACTATTTACCGGCAGAGATACTATGCCATGTGCTATGTGATATGTCTTACCTAAGCTTGGATACCTGCACAGTACTAAAGTAATTTAAGTAAGTTTTGAAAATAGAGTTTCATTAAAACTTTAAAAAGTTTCAAAACTTGGGTTTTATATACGGAGCGTGACTTATGCAGCTTTTTTTGGGTCTCTTAAACGAGGCGTGACCTATCCATGCACGCCGTCATAGTGTGATTGATGTAGGTACGTTGCACAATCACTAATATAAAACAAAGTCGCGAAAACCTGAAAAAGAGCACAGCAATAGTAGCTGGAAATATTTTTTCAATTTTTTTTACCAATTTGCCTTTGAAGCTCGTACGGTGAAGAAAAACATCGTGAAGAACCCACCACACATGTGAAGAAATTCTAAGATTATATGAAGTCGACCAACCCGCGTAGACTGACTCGATGGCTCATTTGGTAGTGCTGCTTTCTGAACCAAGGATCGTGGGTTCGATCCCCGCACAGTACAAACATTTGTGTTCATAAACATACAGTCCATTTGTATTGGTCTGGGTGTTTTCTATGTGTAATTATGTTTGATATTGTAATGTTTTTTATTATTTATTATTTTATTGTAATTATGTTTATGTAGATGTGAAAAATTGCATGCCATTTACTTGGCAAATTGTAGCAGAACTACAAAACCAACTTCCATCCTTGTACGATTGTAATAAATTAATTTGATTTGATTTGTATAATGCAGCTTCTCGCTCCGGTGACGCTGCTGCCCGTCATCTGCCCGTGGTACCTATTTAGCTATGCTTCTAATGGATATGTAGTCCAAAGTTGAAACCTGAAAAAAAAACGAAAGTGAAGAAGTAAATCCTCCTTCACAGAAGGCAATCAAAGCGTCACCAGGTAATTACTGATGAAGAGCCTCGCCGGTAAACACTGGACGCAACTACCCACTTTATGTTTCCTGATTCCTATCTGCTGCCATATTGTCGATCGCGTGTGGCTTAGCAGGAGTTAGGGTAAGGGCGATAGGCGGGTAATGTTGGTTCAGCGCTGGCGGCAGATAAAAGTATTGATGTTTCTCCGTGTGGACGTAGATTTAGAATACTAACCACCTCAACACACCCTGTAAGTGTCGCAGAAGACTAGGGTTCCGTAGCTGAATATCAAAAAACCAATAGGTAAGAGTTATGCTTTGTATTTACGTCTGAAAGAACCTAAAGTGAATCCTATATCTAACCAAACATGAAATCAGTGCCTGGGTATGGGAAACCTGGGTTATCACCACTAAACCCGATGGTGGTCCGCTATAAGCGCTCTATCTTAGGGGGGTCGGGATACTCGGAGGGGCACTCAACCCCCCACGGCGCGGTAACGCTGCCCCGCCATTTACGACAGGCAAGGATATCTCGGTAGTATTTTAAGCCCCATACCGCAGGGTGCAAATAGGCAATCTTTTTTTTAAATCGGGGAATGCATTAAGGGAGGGCATACCCACTAAGCCCCCACACGCATGCATTAAGGGAGGGCATACCCACTAAACCCCCGGACACGGGCAACGCCGAAGCATACCGCCGCATCCCTGCATGCCCTGGCCAGCCGCAGATGACAAGCGGCCAGCACTCCTGGTCCGGGGAGGGCAAATACCCCTACCCCCGGCTTCCGGGGAGCAATAGGGTGCTCCGCAGGCGGACCTCGTGCAACGGTGTGGTTGCACCCACCACACCGTTACGCCCCTATGAGTGGATCGCGCCCCCGCACTCACCACTCGGGGCACGAAGGAAAACAGACAAGTCTAACTCAACTCTAAACCTCACCTTTCACCACCTTTCTTCAACTAAAACGCTGATATCTTATCCCTTGAGCGAACTCCCCTACATTATGTAGCACTGTCTAATGGGCAGCGGATAGCGAAGCAATTATAAAGGTTGTGTAAAGTTTAATAGCGGCTAATGCCTCCTTCGCGTTGTTTCGGCCCCCGAACTGGGTCACTCAGTTATGTAAGGCTTACGACTAATGCGGGGATAACGCTTATAATTAATTGTGCTGCGTATTTGTCTTTTGATTATCTGTTAACCGAGGAGTTGCGGTCGTCGGGTTTATTCGTTTTTAATAATAGGGTTTCGGTATAGATTAGTTAAAGGTATTGTCTGTGTGGTTTTCGGATTCTGAATAGGGTCATCGCGTCTCTTTCCGTGGGTGTCGAAGGAAACGATAAAGGGAAACGGGCAGCCGCGTTTGCCTAGGCACAAATAAAGCTACTGCGGTCACCAAACCGCCTAGCCTGCCCAGAGTGGACCCGGGCAGTGGACGTTTGATGATGATGATGAAAGGTATAAACTTAAATACGTCAAGATAACAATATCACATGGAAAGACAGTCTATAATATATAGATAGTCAATAAGCGCAAGCGAGCACACTTGCGCTTATTAAAATGATGATGATTTGTGTATGTATAGATTGTATACCTAATAATCATATATATTATTATGCAGGTTATACGACAAGACCGGAAACAAATTCATTTCCTAACTTGACCCGACCGGGAATCAAACCCAGAACTAACAAACCTTCCGCTCTTTTAAGTTAAATTCTTTAGCCATTGTGCCACCGAGGCCGTCAATCGTCAATTTGAAAGAAAAGGGTAGTTGATGTGTGGCAGTCTGTACCAGTGTGCTTACTACACCCCACGCGAACTGGCGTGCACTCGGGTCTACCGTGAACAAGTGGTTTGACAGCAATAAAAATTCGCCATGTTTTTGCACCAGCCGCTCCTTGAAGCTGTCAATTAAGCTCCCTCGTAAGACGCACGCATTTTCATGTATAGCGCGACTACTTTGTATTGGTCACTCTTGTGTCAGTGGAATTAAGTTCAACGGAAACTACTCGAGACTTTGTGTACGTTTCCGTCATTATTTGATGTTATTACTCGATTATATTAAGAGGATAACTTTTGAAAGCTCATAGTTAATTAAACAATTCCTTCTTCATTAAATAGATTTTAAATAGGTATAAAATTCTTAAATTTCACACACGTCCACCACTGCTTAATATTAATTTAATAGTTTTAGTATACTCGTAGATAAACCCTTACCATTCATAAAAATATATTTTAATAATATCCTTGGCTTAACACGCCAACTGAAATCAACAACTTGCCATAACCAACCAATTTTGGTTGGTTAAGAAGTTGAACATGTAAAAGAGATTTTCTATGTCCTTGATGCTCTTGTATTATGACTCCCTCTCCGGCCTCAAACTGTATTCGTTATTATTTTTAGCTATCGTTTGATACTTATAATGCTATATTTTGTTCTGTGGCATTGCATAGTCTTATATCCGTACTAAAAGATTTATTCACTAACCAACTGTATTAGTAGAACCAAACCGCTCGCGATCATTTCCAAGTAGTCGCACTATACACGGGGTGTAGAACCGAAACGCAAGTTTTAAGCAAACCCCGCCAGATGGCGTAGTGTTTACCCGCCCTGTTTGACTAGAACTTTGAATTTTGAACTATTAGCCGTACGCTATGTCCCCCGCACGGCACCTGTCGATGTTTGCGAGCCGGGCACGGACAGACATACTGATAGATGTTTTTGTTGTTGCGTTAATCAGATAATGAATTGGCCGGTGCGGGGGTGATATGAATTTATGAGTTAATTAATACCGTTGACCGGAACAGAAGTTTTGGGTGTTAATCGTGTTTCTTGTTATGATTCTTTATGGTTGAGCAGATGGTTTGTGGTATAAAAACGTATGCTTAGTAAGTAGTAGTCAGCACGTCACATTGGTACCTATTTTAATGCTTATACCATTACTAGCTTATAAAATTTTAAATATGAAAATTTACAATTGTCTTAAAAGATTAATGAAAGAGTTTTTACGTTCCTTGTATTGGGAGGTAAAGGTATCAGAATAATGAAGTTACGATATACATATATGTATATCTGCTTCTACAATCACCCAGACACGGAACAAACACAAATGTTCATCACACGATTGTTTGTCCCGGGGGGAATCGAATCCAAGACTCTTAGCCTAGGAGACAGAGGTCACTATCAAATGAATCGTGTTAACGGAAGGATTTTTAAGAGAGGTAGGGCATAGCGAATCTACGCTCGAAACCTCCACCCTATAGAAGCGGTATTCTATTACGGTAGCCAAATGATCTCCGGGTTGTGTTTCTGCCGGTGAGTAGGGTTTCCGGAGCTCGTAGAGGTTTAGGGTTGGGCTGGCATGGCGGTGGCAACTGACAGGTAACTGACCAGTTACTTGCCCGATGCCACAGAGACTTAGGCTTCTCTTTCGCTTTCCATCAGGCGTAGGGAAGCCATTATGTCGAACTACTTATAAATATTGGCGAATATATTACCTATGTCATACCGACGAAATCATTAGGTACCATTAAAAACATTATAACAAATTAAATTATTCCTAAGCACCCCTACACACAGACTCAATAATAAACAACAATAAAAAAGGAAATCCTTATCGCGGCGAAAATAATTACAGTCCGTGTAAACAGACCCGCAATATCTAGCAGGTTAGCCTCAAGTGGCCCCCGGGGTCCCCGCGGCCCCGCGTGACTGGGGTCTGGGGCACCCCAGGGATTTGGGCAGGGGTGGCGACGGTGCATCTCAATCAATTCTATGGAAAATTTCTAGCCGTAATTCCCTATTCTAAGTGCAAATATCAGACAGATTCTCGTAAGAGTTCTTTAATGCACACTGAATAAATTGGTAGGTATGCATTTCTTAAAGAGACAAATGCACATCGAAATAACGAACTTAGAAGTATGCATTTCTTGTACAAACTTTCATCATCATCATCAGCCCGTGTCAGTTCACTGCTGGACATAAATTTGCCTTTCCTAATGTTCGCCACTTAGGTCGATTTTGCTTGAGCAGGACGGCTTCTCGCATCCAGCACTTGCCAGCGTCCTGCGCAATACGTCACTCCACCTGGCCTGTACAAACTTTAGTAAGATATCTCTTTCTATATATTATATTCTCTTTGGTTTATATTGAACTAGTGACCCGCCCTCGCTACGCTTCGGGTATTTCATTATACACAAACATTCCTCTTCAATCACTCTATTTATTAAAAAACCGCATGAAAATCCGTTGCGTAGTTTTAGAGATTTAAGCACACATAGGGATTTAGGGATATAGGGACAAAAAAGCGACTTTGTTTTATACTGAGTAAGTAGTGATATATGGCTTTTAATAAAGAAATATTACATCTTTCATTTAAGTATGTATTTCCCATTTTGAATATCACACGTTCATGTTACGTCTCATCATCATCATCAGCATATCATAGTCCACAACTGGAAATAGGCCACTCCAGTTGTTCGCCACTTTGGGCAAACATCTGGAGGCTTAACCCATAATCGCCACGGTGACCAGGCGGGTTGGTGATCGCAGGGCGTAGCTTCTTATACCGGTGACGCTGCTGCCCGTCATTTGTCTGTGGTATTTCATCAACATCCTCATCATCATTATCAGCCTATTGCAGTCCACTGCTGGACATAGGCCTCTCCAGTCGTTCGACATGTGATATTTAGCTACGCCTTCTATTGTGATGGTTTTACCGCCAGCAGTCGGTTTGCCAGAGCCTCGTTTGTTGTTCGGCAGGATGCACCACGGGCAGGTGAGGATGGCTTAGAGCGAAAAGGTGATAGGTGGCCCCTTACATCCCTGTGGTATTTAGCTGTATCTTTAATAGTGATGATTATACTGCCACTAGTCGGTCGCCAAAGCCTCGTTTGTTATTAGACAGGATGCACCACGTGCAGGTGAGGATGGCTTGGAGAGAAACGATGGTAAGTACTTACATACCATGCTACTTCTAGGTATTTCTAAGTCGACTGTAGACAGCCCTGAGAGCGTGTTTATTGCCGACACGGCGCCCGGAGCCCTACCTTTGTCTTCGCCCTTAAATTGAATATTTTATTAATTTAAACGTAACCAAAAAAGGTCGACTAATTCTAAATTCTCCGTTTTTGATTATGTTGGTTTAGACGTTTGCAATGTGAAATTAAATGTTCGGTAACTTGGCTCGTTGTTAAAGACCCCGCAAACCACAAACTTTCTATCGGCCGACAGTTTGGTCGGGCTTATAATCACTACGAAGACGTATGCAAGTCCGTACACTAGAAAGATTTGGTATCGGCCGTTCTTTATACTAACTATGAGCCCGACCAAACTATAGGCCGATAGAAAGTCTGTGGTCTGCGGGGCTTCTTAAAGTTACTTCATGTGTCTTTCGTAGCGCGTAGTATTCGTAGCATATAGTAATTTCTGCGCATTGCTACGTTGCTTCGCTTGGATCCAAAAGTCTTGGGTTAGCTCCAGGTCGGGACAATTTAGGAATTTGTTTTTATTTTGAGTGGTTGAGTTTTCTGGTAGACGTTCCTATAGTACCTACATCATCACTTGTCAGTCTGCCGGCGATCTAATTTCTCAAAGCTTTCTCTAATAGTAAACATGGATAGTTTTAATCACAAATTGTGTAAAACTATGTCTTTATATTAAATACTAGCTTTCCGCCCGCGACTTCGTCCGCGTAAAGTTTTTTTTTCCAAAATAAAATTGTGCCTATGTTACTCGTGGATAATGTAGCTTTCGAATGGTGAAAGAATTTTTAAAAACGGTCCAGTAGTTTTTGAGCCTATTCATTACAACCAAACAAACAAAGTTTTCCTCTTTATAATATTAGTGTAGATAGTCATCTTAAATACTGAATACTAAACGGAGTCCATTTTAGTACATCAATCAATATTAGGTATTTATTTATTAAAATGTACGATCTCTTTATTTTAAATTGTAACTACAGTTTTTTATCCAATTTTATTTGAGGATATGTTTTCAAGTTTTATTTAGTACGGTTATAACATTTTACTCCTTTTTGTTGTTTTATTAAGCAATGTCAACGTCGTAAATCGCCATACTGTATGGGCACAACAATATTCCCCTTAAACCCTACTTACTGCCAAATGATTAGTAATACGGAATCAGCGCTGAATGTAAGGGGCCCATATGGCGGGCGTTACAGCGGTTTATTAACTGAGCTGTCAGTCAGCGCTGTATTAGCTGCGCGGGCGCAGGGCCGCTCCGGGGCTAGATTATGACGAAGGGGCGATAAATGTTGCTTATTGCAGAATTTGGTGGTCAATTTCAACGAAATGGAGTCAAAATAGAACGTAGTTGTTTGTGTAGTGCTGATTTAAATATCGGGCGGCAAAAATCACTTTTTTTCTTGTTTGACAGCCCTCTTTAATTTAATTTTTTATTTTAATTTTGTTATTCAAAGTAAAAATATAGTTGAGTATTTTGTTACTTTCAAAATCTCTTTGTAACATTTTATGATCTTTAATTGACATTGAATATTTTATCACAACAAAACATTAAAGACAACTTAGATTTATTAATCTACGAAATTTTCTAAGAAATTTAATAATAATAAACCTTTGTACAGACGTCAAATAATTCGGCCGCAGAACAATTATTTTTCAATTGTGTGATAACGTTTCAAGTGCTGCAACAATCAAACGTATATTAAAAGTTTGTTGTTTTAGAATAGTTTGATAAAATTACACCTCATCTCATATCTTGTAGCTTATAGAAATTAAAAATATTCCGATCATATTTTTCGTTACAGCAATATTTTATTTATGACATTCATCATCATTTAGGGTTGAATTATTAATTCAACCCCGAGTTTCAGTTGAGCATACTGACAAGTTCCACAGTGTACCGAGGGCAATAAGCCGAGTCACCGCAGGCGTTTAGCTGACAACCATTGTGCCGTGATTGTACGCACCCCATACTTAGTAGATCTCTCCCTGCGCGGGAGTCGAGCCCAAAATAATTGATTTAGTTTACCGTGAAACGCGCTCTCAATGCGATGATTTCGCGGTCCGAAAACTAACTATAGGTGTTTGTTTTTATGTTATGAGTAATGTTCAGTGATATAGTAATCGCGAGTTTGGTTACCCGTAACTTTCGCTTCGGTTTCCAATTCAATAGGTGATTTGGGGTGAAGTTTTAGAAATATAAAAGCGTTGTAGGAGCCTTATCACTATGATTACTGTTAGCGTGTAACGTCGTACATATATGGGTCACTTTATAGTATTCAATCGCTACTATAAAGCTTAATAAATCAAACAACATCACATTGCTCCGATGCCAAAGTAGCTTAAGCACTTTGTTAAAAATGACAGAACGAAATAAATAAAATAAATTCGCCAGACTAATCACATCATCTACTTGGTCTCAAACTAAGGGTTTCCCTTGAATTGCAGCCTTATACAAGGCCGGGAAGCGTGTCTCAAAACACCCAAACCCGAGACCATTCAAAAGATTTCCCTTTCCTAAATCGACGCAACCGAAAATCGATATGCGCGTTATGTTTTTTTTTAATTAAACGGATTTGGTAAAATTTGTTTGCCGATGCTACTAGGGAAATCGGAAATAAAATAATTTCCAGAGGTTTGTATAACATGCAACAGGATACAGGCTTGTGTCTTGTTCATGTTTAATGCTCTAACCACTGCACCGGGGTCGTAGAATTTTTTTATAAAAAAAAAATCTTGCTACAGTTTACAGCTACAAATTAAAACTATTTTTACGGATCAGCTCTTCAAAGTACAAGTCCCCTTCGGCGGGACGCACACTTGCGCGCCGGCGCCGCACAATGCCCGACTAATCGCACGACAAAGCCCGGTTTACACATAAATACAAATCGTGTTGTTTTCGCTCGCCCATTCACACCCTCCGGGAGGGACTGCGCTACGATTTAAATTGAGGATCGCATTAACACAGATTAAGACGAATGTTTCGTAATTAATTGTTATTTTGCTTTTTAAAAATTATATTGTATTAAAATGATTTAGAACTAAATATATTATTCGCGTTTCAATACGCTTACATTCCTTAGTGAACTCAGCAGCCTATCTACGAGTATTCGACATGTATGTATGTACTCATTGTACGGCCATAACTTTCGAATGATTGCACCAAATTGGCTGATTTTTATGCACTCGTTATTGTCAGGACAAGGTTTGTGTAAAAAGCGGTTCAGCAAGTTCCTTTATAAATAGGCATGATAAACGTATATACCTACTTATTATCTTAAAATTTGATACTCAATAGACAATTAATATTAAAGACAATTCGATCGATAGTAAACTTGATATTGCTTCAGTTCTTGAAGTTCTACTAAACTTTTCGTGATATTCCCACAATCGTCTTCTACGACACCTATGGGATGAGATAGGGTGGTCGTATTCTAAATCCGGCAAACATTATTAACGAAAATTCGACCGATGATAAGCAAGTTACACCTCAGTTTTTGAAACTCGATCGATAAATTATTACGGTCAATTCGATCGGTTACGAATAGGCCCGTGACATTTCACCGGGCGATTATTTCGATCGCGTCGCCCGCTCGTATCATCCCCTACCACCAAAATCAAAATCGATCGTTCGTTGAACGGATCGCGCACTTTTGCACCATAAATACCTCCCATTTATGCCTCCCGTGTTCGAATATACGAACTAAAATAATTGATATATTCGAACACGGGAGTGACAAATGAGAGGGATTTATGGGGCAAAAAAATACGCGATCCGTTCAACGAACGATCGTTTTCGATTTTGGTGGTAGGAGCCCAGTTCTCGCGGGGGATTATTCCGGACGCCTCGACGTCGTCGCCGATTCATTGCGCATTGTCCGCACAAATGAGGGTGTGGCCACGCGCCGATGTCACCGAGAGTGTTTATTTTTAATTTGATTTGGGAGCGTTGCTCTGTTCTCTTTGTAGTGCGTTATATTGGAATTGGTTAGTTTTTTTTTGTGTATTGATAGGACGATAAATTTAGATAATTAAGAATTTAGAACAAGATTTGGTAAAATATTCGTTTTACTACAAAAATAAATTTTTGCTAATTTAATGTTCCATGCATACTTAGCTAGTCTTCTTGTAGCCTAGCTGCTGTGGCCGAAATTCGGTAATTGAACATGTAATTATTGCGTAAATCGGTAGTTTACTGGATTATTAACAACCCTAGTATAATAACTTTTTAGTTATTTTAATATACAGTTTGCTATATTTTGTTAATTTATGTTAGTGGTTGTCACTGTACAGTATAGAGTCACGGTAAGTAACAATAAACCACCATTAAGAAGTAATCACAAAAGTTACAGTATACTTATTATCTAATGTTACCATATTTGTGAGTGTTACTCAACAAAAGCTCATGTGTTTCCTTCCTCTTGCAATCCTAGGTTCTTTAGGCGGCGCGTGGCGGCGCGACGGGATATTGTGCCTGTCGACCTAACCTTTGGACCGCTTACCATCCTGAACGCTCTTTATAAAAAAAAAGTTACAGCAGTGGATGTACGGTAGTTACATTCGCTGTTTGTATCCATATTTTTGTTATACTGTACTCATAGTGGGCTAAAGCTTCAATGATTTCGAAACATCTCCTCTTATGCTATACTACTAACATAGCAAAAACCCCCTCACCGTCTTCCTAAAAGATTCAAGCACAAAGGAATGAATATCAAACATAACTTTCTACGTCTATTTAAATATATACTCGTTTTCCTACTCCTTTTCATTGGCCAACGCTTTCCTCTATATTCCCCTCACTATCTGCCAAGAAAGCGATCCCTCCCTGTACAGTCACGCACGAACGCGCCTCTCGCCTCTGCCTACTAATGAACGATAATCCGCACCCCGCGTAGGTGACTGTACCTCTTAAAGACACGCTAAAAACATCCATAAGTCTTCAATAGCAAAGCACAATTCAGTTTGCGCTGTCTTTTCTATCAGTACATTTGTGTAAGCTCTGCAAAAAGTGTAACTCTTATTTATATAGTAATAAAGTTGTTTTTGCTAGTTTTTTTATGTGTGCGCAATCCTGATCTCTATTTCGCGATCTAGTGATTCCGTTGCGTCAACACAATGACGGCTAATGGCGGGGGATGTGAGAATCACAATGTTTATTTGCGTATTATTTTTATTGTGCAGCTAATTAAATAATTTTATTACGAATTAGTATTTAGTTTGGGGATTTTGTTTGTGAGGATAGAGTAAAGCGTTGCACATGTTTTGTTAGTAAAGCCGCGGCCACACATTGAGATATTTGTACCAACGTAACGTTTTTCGCCCAATGCACCAATGTGTGTATCGGTACTTTGACAGAATGAAGACATTGAGCGCGTTAGTAGTGGGCATTGGACAGTGATTGGACGCAAAGTTGAATCCAATGTGTAGCCGCGGCATAAGGAAGTTGTAAGTTGCTATCTGTGGAGCAGACGAGTCTTGGAGTGGACACCGTTTTTGGGTAGAAGTAGTATAGGGCGGGAGACACCCGTTGGGCTAAGATCATACATAAAAGAACTGCTCGCATTGACTGGATCGTAGAAGCCCGGGATAGAAAAAAAGAGGCGTGCCGTGATACACACTCAAATCATTCTAAGGTTGGATTTTTCAATGGGCAAATAAGGTAAGATTTTTTTTTGTGTTACCGGGGAAAATGCATTTAGGACACATCCTGCCTCGAAGATGGAAGTGAAGCAGGAAACACTCACCTACTTAAAACCCTGGCCCCTTCGTCATGCGTCTTAAAGATGGTGTCGAGGGTTCTATGGATATGACCTCCAATAAGCTAAGATAGCCTATGACAGGTCATATAGTTTTTCACTGAATAAATTATGACTTTTATAATCAGTAGTACAGTAGAGCGTCGATCCGAACGACCGCTTATCCGAACTACTAGGCCCGCCTGAACCGCGCTACAATGATAGCTACAAACGATATTTGATGAGATTATTTCAAATGCACCCAGCACATGATTAACGCTGTTTTTCAGTGGAAATCATCGGTAATCACACAATTATCTACACTTTTTCGCTTGATTCCTAGGTATTCGTCACTAAGTAACTTGTATGTAAATATATTTAGTACTGTTCGATAATCTGAAAATACCGGTTATCCGAACACCCATGTCCCTCAATTAGTTCGGAGAATCGACGCTCTACTGTATTACCGTTTGTAATCTGTTGAACAATAGGGAATAATATGCATGATTTTTTTAATGGATTTAATGAGACTTTTATCTTCCAGATACATAAATATCTAAGAATATTTAAACTATCTTTTCTATTAAGCAAATTATAAACTGTTAAAGTTATTGCTTAGACAGAGAGATCCGACGTGGCGAATGACGTCACGTACCGTGCGCGCCATACAAACTCCATAGAAAAATCTGTTTCGCGTGAGAGAGACTGATATATTTACTTTCAACGACTGTATCTCACCCATTCTTGAGCCAATTTAGATTTTGTTTTCACTGTTCGTATTTATATTTTATCTATTTTATGATAAATTAGTGAATACATGAAACTTTTTTTCATGCATATTAACTATTCCCGCGATAGTAAAATTAGTCCTAAAGCAAATTAATTCTCTAAGACAGACTTTCAGCGCGTGACTTAACTAATTCTCAATCAGTTTGTTTTAACAATAATACGCAAACGTACTAATGAACACATAGCGAAAAGCATAACCGTTAATGAATGTAGCACGAGTCAATGTGGAGTGCATCAGGTGAGATTATAATAGTTTATTTGAGACTGTAACAGTTGACTGGCATTTGTACAGTCAGCTTCAGATATACACTCTGAATGGTAAATTTTGGGAATCCGTTTAAGAGTTGATCGATGGTAAGGTTCATGGTACGGTTAAACTTATACAGTGAAGACCAGATGATCATGTCGTGACCTTTCCATGGCTACAAAGGAGAGAGGGAGAGGAAGGCCTCCAACTACGTGGATGACGAACGTCTGCAAGGACATGAAACAGGGACTTTCGGATGAAGACGCACACCAGCGGGATAAGTGGCGCCTCAGCACCAGGAAAGCCGACCCCCGAGAAGGCGAGGCCAAAGAAGAAGTTTTGAAGAAGAGTTGATCGAATAATCGATATTTATCTTGTTCACACATAAAAAAAGATACAGATCTAACTAACTATCGGTCGAACTGACCCTACAGTTTCTATGAGAATAGGACCATTCCATCTCATGTCGTAGCGTCACCAACTTGCCTGCCAAGCGTGATAACTAAGGCCAATCCCTTAAATGTCAATTGTCATTAGGAGAGACGTAGGTACAGCTGTGGACGTTTGTAGGCCGATGACGTTTAAAAAGTTTACAAAAAACCGTACAAAGTGCTTCAACCAAAGTATGCAAATTCTTTTGAAAGAATGTACTTTAGGTTCGTGAAATAAAGGTTAAATAGACTTTCGTTTGATACATAATGAGCATCTTCGTTGTCGACATATTATGAAAACTCCTTTGTGTATCTCTATGACAACGGATTTTTTTATCAATTTCACGAATAGGATATTTAAACTTTTGGGGGAGATCTTTTTGGCTATTGACCAAGTGTATACCTATTTGAGTAGCTTACGTAATCCCATATTATCCGATGCTGACTGTACCTACATAGAGTCGGCACGCTCTAGGTAACGTCTCGCGCCGGTGTTTGCTCGCTACATCGCGTGCTGTTAAAAGTGCCTGTGTGTTAGGTGCGCACAACTATTTTAGGTTATTTTTGTATATTAAATGCGCCAGGCATTTCCCGCTAACCACCTGGAAGCGCGAAGTTGAAGACTGGTAGTGATGGCGACGTAATGGAGACGCCCTCTGCCCCATTATTTTGTTGTTCATCTATCAAAAATATGAATAAAACAGCTAATTTGGTCAAAGTAGGATAAATCACATAGATAATATTCTGTGAAATTTAAATTTTGCTCAACAGACTTTTTTAAAATAGAAGAAGTTTCGAAATTCGACCGTACCTTAATGTATATTAGTAGTATATTTAATAATGTGGGATCATGTTTCATTAGCATCATTTTCCTATGTATGTTATTCCAGTGATTAGAGCGAACTGTCGTCGTCGCGAATAAATGCATTATCTCTAAAAGCTCGCTTTAATCACTCAACCATCACGGACGATCTTATACCTGCCTGCACTTACCCTCGGACACTTACCGTGATAATAATTAAAACTCTCTTTAACTTATATGGTTTTAATCACTACGTAGTAAGTATAAAACAAAGTCGCTTTTTTAGGGTTCCGTAGCCAAAATGGCAAAAACGGGACCCTTATAGATTCGTCATGTCTGTCTGTCTGTCTGTCTGTCTGTCTGTCTGTCTGTCTGTCTGTCTGTCTGTCTGTCTGTCCGTCCGTATGTCACAGCCAATTTATTCCGAAACTATAAGAGCTACATTATTGAAATTTGGTACGTAGATGTATTCTGTAAACCGCATTAAGATTTTAAAATAAAATCAGAAAAAAATCCAAAATTTTTGGGGTTCCCCATACATAGAACTGAAACTGAAAAAAATTTTTTTCATCGAACCTATACGTGTGGGGTATCTATGGATAGGTATTTGAAAATGATGTTGAGGTTACTAACATCATTTCTTTCTTAACTGAATAGTTTGCGCGAAAGACTCTTTCAAAGTGGTAAAATGAGTGTCCCCCCCCCGTAACTTCTAAAATATGGGCATGATAAAACTGAAAAAAATATATCATGTGTATCACTATGAAAACTACTAACGAAATTTGGTTTGAGTGAAATCTAGCCAGTAGTTTTTATTTAAACGTCATAAATCAAATTACCTAATTTTTTCATTTAATTAACTCCAATATAATAAAACGTAAAGAAAAACATTTATTTAGCTGTATAGTGGTACGGAACCCTACGTGCGAGAGTCCGACTCGCACTTGGCCGGTTTTTTAATAGATAGAGGGATTCAAGAGGAAGGTTTATGTGTATAATATACGAGTATGCATATTTCATGCGCGCGAAGCCGGGGCGGGTAGCTAGTACTTTTTATAAACGCTAAAATGTAACACGGTTTCACGAATTTGGTAAGCCATATGCCATTTTATTAAGTTTAACTTTTAAAAACACCTACACACGCTATTCCCCACAGTGTCTGCCCACACACAACACAGACAATTCCTTATAATTAACGCGCCATATGACTTGTAAATTCCATACCCGCTAAGCCACCTCGGACATTTTTAATTACTATTTGGTCAGGTGGCGGGTGCCCTAAATACCTCGCCAAGAGCCGATTTCGGTAAGTAAATTGTACTTTTATTGGTCGATATCCAAGGAGAGGTTTTGTCCTTCCCGTGTTTGCTTTTCGTAATCTGGAAAGGTCTTGTGTGTTGATACATGTTGTACCGTTTGTGGGCCGACCGGTGAGGTATATTTATAGACTGTTGTGAAAAGCGTCATGAATCTGTTGGTTTAAACAATAGCCAAAATGAGCTAGTATCTTTTTTGGATTTGTTATTACGAAATGATATGAAGGGTTCATTATGTAGGTAAAGAAAGAAAGAAAAATGTTTTATTGGCAACACAAGACACAGGTAATACATGATATAAATACACATTATCATACGACCAGAGAATATAAAAGAAAAGATACAGAGAAAGAACGAAAGTGTGTAGCCAATCAGGCTTCATCCTCAGCTTATGCCGTTATGGCGTCAAGGACACCATAACGACGCTGGTATTGTGGACGACGCTGGTAAGAGGGATCATCATCATCATCAGCCCACATCAGTCCACTGCTGGACATAGGCCTCTCCTAATGCTCGCCACTTCTGGTAAGAGGGATGTTATTTTCTTTAGACGACTGTATATCGTTCTTGTGCATTGATATAATCAACGCACTATAAAAACTATACTGATAAAAAAAGACTGATTATTACAGCTATGATTGGAATTGCCGATCAAGTATTCGTTATTTATATCAACTTGACACTTCACGATTTCGGAGATACAATACATAGCAAAGGGCCCGTACAAAAAGGTCGTAATTTATTTATCTATCGACTTTAAGTAAACTATACAAAATTGCACGGACTGTGCAAATACCCAGTTGTCATTAAACAAATTACAAACAAAGATTTAAGGGAAGGTCCCTAAGGAGCGCTGTTTGCGTTGCATCTCATTAAGGAACAACAGGTTTATGGCGATAAATAAATAATGAAGGTTTATTTATATACAGGGAAATTAGTTTCGAAAATAATAGATTTGTTTTATTTGATGGTAAAGCAAAATTTAATAGCAAATCTTAATCTAGACTAGCGTAATTTTTTATATTTATCGATAAAAGATGGCATTTATTTCTGCAAAGTTTCTGAGTAATACTATTTGCATGTCAAACTTTTTTCCTACCAGCACTTCGACATGAGGCCTGATGAGAAGAAGATCCGCAAGAAACTCAGTTAGTCTTTTTTCAAAAAGAAACATAACATATATCTTAATGTCTTATACCTAGTACAATATTAGACGAGTGCAGGCGAGCAGCATATCATATCCATTAGTTAGCCAATTCGCAGACGTAATTCTCAATTGATTCATTGCAACAAGCTGCTAAAATCATCCAAATACGCGTTCAATTCGTATCGCAATAACCTATCAATAAAATTAACCCCTCGAATGCTCGAAACACGACCGAGATCACAGCGATAAACGTGACCTCTGCCCGTCTACGTCATAAATCTCGCCCAAATCCCGCGCGGCGAATCTGTCCACGCGACGAATTCACATAAACGCCCCTTAATAAAGATTAACTGCGGGGGCGAACTTACCCTTAATAGATTTCAGCTTAGCGCAAAAGGACGTAAGCGCATGAAAGCGCTATGTCACTTACGCTGTTTTCTGTAGCGGATTTAACAGCTATAGTTTTCGCTCCGACGAATAACAGCGTAAGTGTTTATAGAGCCTAGTCGCTTGTGTTATTTTTCAATTGTGGCTGTGCAAATTTTACACTTTTAACTTTCGTTATTAGTAGGTTGATGGAAGCATGTGTTTCTCCTATGGGATAAGATTATTTCAGTTATGGCCTTAAACGCAGTTAACAGTTACAAATTGTGGGGTGTAAATTCATAGACAAATTTGTGTTGTCCTTAATAGTGCAATACTATTAGAGTGATTTGTACCAGTCAGTATGGGTCATTCTTTGTTGCGTGACATTTTAATTTGTAAAGGTGTCACGTAATTACTTCATTGATAATGGGTTAGGGAAATTTCAATCTTATTGCACAGGAAATTAATTCCATAATCAGTTAAGTAGCCGAGTCTTCTTGAGTCAATGGTATTCCGTCTCAAATACAACCGACCAAACCCAAAACCTGACGATCTAGACTCCCTTGTCGGTCGCCTCGCAAAGTTCCCCCATTGTGCCTGTAGTGGGCAGCTGACAGGTGGCAGGTGTGAACATGTATTATGGTCTGGAATCAAATGGTGCATTAAGGGTCGCCTAAACATGCGAAGCCCGTGGCATTGCAGGGATTCGTCGGCTGCAATTACCGATTACCATCACAGTCCCCGGGCCCACGCTGGAAACCGCAAGACCCGGTAACGCAAGGTCCAGCATGGTCAACCCTGTCATCACAATCCTAATCTCACGCAATAGTGAAAAGTATTAACAAACTTACCATTGCACGCACTAAGATTAGATAGATATAGGTACTTACCAGAATATCAACACCCTCTGAGTCTCAGTTTACGTTACCCCCGTTACGTGTTTACACCATTTACGACGTTATACTGCGTACACCGCAACGTTCAGGTATTCCATCTACATGACCTGGATACCCGAGAGCCTGGCGTCGTTAGCCTACATCCAGGCGATTTGCTAACACAACGACATGTGGCCCTGAGCGGCCATTAATTACTTGTCTTACGTTACGTGGTAAGCATATACGTGATGGCCTTCAACAGCTAAATGTGGCCACGAAAGGCAAAATTTCTAGTATACCTTACCCGCATTTTTTTTTTATAGTAGCTCGACATAATGGCTTCCCTACGCCTGATGGAAAGCGAAAGAGAAGCCCAAGTCACTGTGACAACTGGCAAGTAACTTGTTAGTTACCTGTCAGTTGCCACTGCCATGCCGGCCCAACCCTAACCCCCCACGAACTCCGGAGACCCTACTCACCAGCAGAAACACGACCTGGAGGTCATTTGGCTGCGGTATTCTATAGGGTGGAGGTCCTTCCCCGGACGGGCAGCTCAATTCGAGCGAAGATTCGCTATGCCCTACCTCTCTTTAATCTCTCTCCACTTTAGCAGGACAGGCCAAAGCGGAGACCCATATAGTTGGAGCAAGACTCATTTTGGGTCCCTGTGAAATAACCAACTTAGATGTAAGTTAGTTATTTCACACATAATTCTAAAGCTATATCATATACACAAGTACATACTTTTATATCACCGCCTGATTCACTTACCCCGCGGCATCCCTGTGTGTAGAGGGTGTAATTAATTGGAGCGGCGGAAGCTTCCCGCTTCTAATTATCATTATTGCGTTATTAAATTAATGGCGCATCGGGAACTAGGCGGCAATTCATTAGCTTAGATCTGACTAATGAAATGCACACGTGATGAGTGCCATTGATTGATTATACTGACCATTTGTGACTACATATAGTATTGGCTTTACATATAGTTATAGAGTAGTAGGGAACGTCTAATCTAAAAAGACGCGCCCCACCAACGCTTTTACGCGCACAAGCAAATTTCAAATACGGACGTCATACACATAAACAATGCAATGGTCGTTCAGTTGACGGTTAAATTCAAATATAGGAACAGCGCTATTCTCGGATTCGTTGTGCAACTTTTTTAGTTGATCGGGAACTCGTGAGAGGAAAAGTCGTCTTGTTTCATACAATGTGACGGGCGGCGCTGCTCCATAGAGCGAGCGTTGTCGGATTCATCACCCGACTAGCCGGCCGACATGTGCACGTACAAATCATAGTTTACCAAATAATCGGAGCTCCCACATAGATGAAGGGCCGGTGTTAATATTTGGACTTCCACATCTACATAAGTAAAATAATTAAGGCGTGGTAGCTTAGACAATCTCTATTAAACATTATTTAAAGCGCCCATTCTTATCTTTGCCGCGTTATGAAAATGTGGAACTCGTTGCCAATGGACGTGTTTCCTCCTTCCTTTGATATGAAATCTTTCCATCAAGAGTAGGGAAGCCATTATGTCGTGCTACTATCGAAAAAAGTAGGGTTTCCGGCGCTCGTGAGGGGAGGTTGGGCAAAGCGGTGGCAACTAGGTAACTGAGCAGTTACTTGCCCGGTGTCACAGCGACTTGGGCTTCTCTTTCGCTTTCCATTAGGCGTAGGGAAGCCATGGGAAGCCTTTATCTCGAGTTACTATAACAAAAAAAAACATAATAACAACTAAGTATTTATTATTCATCAGTTCATGTGGTCCTATACATTCAAGTATCACATCTCATGATATAAAACTCCCTACCCTTATATTGCAATTCGGCGCTGGCATTTATTGCGAAGGGCTGGGCGGGTCCACCCCGCCCGCCCTATTATTTATGTATCGCCCCGCTAAAAACGGGTTAATTTCTCTTGTAAAACAGTCTCAGATTAAGGTTGCGACTCATTGAGAGCGTTCGCGGCGATATGTCGTGATGTTATTTTTATCTACACTAATCTACACTAATATTATAAAGAGGAAAACTTTGTTTGTTTGGTTGTAATGAATAGGCTCAAAAACTACTGGACCGTTTTTAAAAATTCTTTCACCATTCGAAAGCTACATTATCCACGAGTAACATAGGCACAATTTTATTTTGGAAAAAAAAACTTTACGCGGACGAAGTCGCGGGCGGAAAGCTAGTCTGTAAATAAAATAAATTTAACAATCAACAGCTTATGCATGTCCCCATCTAGCGGCTACATCCTACGCTAAATTAGAGAGATAAGACCTGGGCCTCTACCACCAAAATCGAAAAAGATCGTACGTTGAACGGATCGCGTACTTTTACAACATAAATCCCTCCCATTTGTCCCTCTTCTTCTTCTTGGAGTGCCATCTCCTACCGCAGGTCGGCTATCATTAGGGCTATTCTGACCTTTGACACAGCGGCACGGAACAAGGATCTCGTACTCAGATTGAACCATGCCTGGAGATTCTTGAGCCATGAGGTACGTCTTCTTCCTGGTGGTCGTTTACCCTGGATTTTACCCTGCATTATGAGCTGGAGCAGATTGTACTTCTCATTTCGCATTACATGGCCAAAGTAAAGTAGTTTCCGCCTCTTAATGGTGTACAAAACCTCCACCCTCTTTCCAACCCAATTTGTCCCTCCCGTGTTCGAATATATCAATTAAATTAATAAAAATCGACTTTCACGAATTTTAGTTCGTATATTCGAGCACGGAAGGGACAAATGTGAGGGATTTATAGTGCAAAAGTACGCGATCCGTTCAACGAACGACCGTTTTCGATTTTGGTGGTAGAGCCCCTTTTTGCCTTTGGGAATGCCTTTACGCATACACCAAGGCCTTGAGTACGGGATACCTGGGTTATGTGGGTCTCACTCCTATTTAGCGGAGAATACGCACTAAACCCGACGGTGGTCCACTACGAGCACTTTGCCTGAGGGGGGTCGGGATGCCCGGAGGGATTCGACACAACCCCCCACAGCCATATGCCACGACGCCACTGACCACTATCCCCGAAAAACATGAGCATCGTGAGCGTATCGTTACGACGTTTTAAACAACAAACAACGATGATAAACATCTGTAACGATTCGCTTTAGCATCGCTTCGTGTGCATACTCGATCGTACTGCTCTCGTCCTACGCGCGTGTAACGATGCGGTTACGATACGATACGACGAAGCCCTAACTCTAACCTATTGTCGCTTTTAGAAGCCGTTACGGATCGGCTGCATGGCCGCCAAAATACTTCACTTATATATTTTTTTATATTTTCGATTGTTTTTTGTTTGTTTCCTTGTAAAATTCTGTGTTCTTTTTTACTATGTTTCGCTGCGTGCTTTCGTATGTGATCTGTTTTTATTTGTTTTTTTTTTATTATATCTCTTTAATTTACTTTGAGACGGACTTTCTCCTCTTTTCCCTTTCCATTCTTATCAGAAGCGATTACAAGGCTATAGTTAATTAGCTACCTATGATCTTGCGAGCTATTAATATTTTTAAATTTGCAATGAATGTAGATACAGGCGGCCATATCAATACAGAGTCAAAACTATAAGGTATAAAACTTGAAATTTGGCATAGGGGTTCCTTTTATAACTTAAAGCTCTAAGGGGGTCAAAGGGGGGGCTAGTAATATATAAAATAAGACGTTTTATAAAAGGTAGCCTATAAGAAGTCTGTCAATATTCTGGGATGAACGCGTCGAAATTTGAACAGTGAAGTGCCCACCTTAGCTTTCTTAGTAAATGAAAACGATGGTTTAAGGTTGCCTACGAAAATCGTAGAAAAAAAATAATACATGCGCTTAAAACGCCCTGTGACAATATCTTTATAAACCGTATCTGCCTACAGGTTGAGATGCTAGCTTATAATTGACAATGAAAAAGGTCGGTACACACAACGTCCTTTGATAATTTTTTCGAAGATTTGTTTGATGTTGCTGTAATTAAAATTCGGAGAGGGATATTACCTACACTGTATTTATTTTTTTCTGTATAATTAGGTATATATATACATTTTCAAGAAAGTTCTTATTATTCTCATAATGCTGCTTATATATTTTAAGCATTAATAATAATAGACGTAACCAGCAAATAAGTACATAAATTGAAAAAAAGCTATCTTTCCTCTATGTTTGTCTTTCTGGTAAAAGACTAATGAATATTCAATCATTTACTGCATCTATAATACCTACTTATATTACAAGATGTTTTGGGTAAGAATGTTTTCCCTCTACTTTCATAGTGCGGCACAGACAGACAGCTGAATGTCCGTATGTCTGTCTTTATCTGTGGCGTGTACAGAAAACAGTTACTTTGTTTTATACTATTTAGTGAAGTTTTGTTTTTTTTTGTATGTCGTTAAATAGTACCTACTTAGTAGCGGCAACAGAAATACATCTATGTGAAAGTTTCAACTGTCTAGCTATCGCGATTCTTGAAATACAGACAGACGGACTGACAACGAAGTCTTAGTAATAGGGTACCATTTTTATATTTTACCCTTTGGTTACGGAACCCCATAAACAACCAAACCGCGTTACACATTATACCAGCGTTATCTCACAGAAACCAAGATGGCAGGAGTGTGGCGCGGCGATAGCGCGGCCGTGCCCGCCCCTGCCGCGCCCGGATTACTGCCCAAGGACCCTCGCAAGAACCCGGCAAGTGTCTGCCGGCGAGGAGATAATTGCAATTAGTACCAGCTGTAAAGGAGACAGGTGCCCGTCTTAATTGGGGCGGTTAAACCCGTTGATTTGGTTTAGATGTTTAAATTCATCGTCTGCCAGAACGTAGTAATTTTATTAAGCTAATGTAAAAAGTTATTAAAAGCATTCTTTAGCAAAAAAAACCGACTTCTTTAGGTGACAATGGAACCAACTCGGAAGTACACCCTAATGTAAAATAAATAATAATGCCTAAAGAGCAATATTTAAATTACTTAGTCTAACTTGTAAACGTCTTGGAGCTTTTGTCGCTTTCCATCAGGCGATGGGATATCGCTCTGTTGTGGCACTATATCACATATTATTATGTGCTAATCACTAGTACATCATCATCAGCCTTTATCAGTCCACTGCTGGACATATTCCCAATGAAGTTAAATAGTATCATCAAAATCAAGAACGCCAATGAATAAAACCCCTAAATGTATAACGAGCCAAGAACCGAAACGAAATGAGCAAATGATTTCCCAAATCACCGCAATGACAGCCCCCACAGTATGGCGCTCCCGCCAAAATTAGTATCGGAGGTGGCGCCCTCAAGCGGCGCGTGGCGGCGCGTGCGACAACAGAGCCGCGTGCGTGCGCAACGCCACGCTATATTAAAAGGAATATGTTAATAATAATGAGCAGTTGGGAATTTGCAGACTTGGTTACAGCTACTTAAAAAAAAACCCGCAGAAAAATGTATCGACCATAGGGCGGCCATCATGATTTCAAACAATCGCAGCGTTCGAAATTCAAACGATCGAATATCACTTCGCATAATTTTTTAAAATCTTTATATTTTTTTGGTTGTATATATAAGTCTAATAAATTAATGATTATGTCAGCTCTATCAATAAACCTAAACTTCGAAGTTCTCCTTGATACGAGAAGTATCCAATTTATCAACGACTAGCTGTGCTCGCGACTTCGTCCGCGTGGAATAGTTATTTCTTCCCCGTTTTTTTTTTACATTTTCCATTATTTCTTCGCTCCTAATAGTTGCAACGTGATGTTATATAGCCTAAAGCCTTCCTCGATAAATGGTCTATTCAACACAAAAAGAATTTTTCAATTCGGACCAGTAGTTCCTGAGATTAGCGCGTTCAAACAAACAAACAAACAAACTCTTCAGCTTTATAATATTAGTTAAGATAATTTATAAAATTGAGTAATTTCATACATAGTGACTTAGTGACAGTTCCCCCTATTCAGTACACAATAGAATAGTTAAATTTGATTTTCTCTTTGTCTTTTTCTAACCCAAACTTTCTGACAGTAACAAAGCTTTAGGTATCAAGTACTCCGTTTATAAAAGCACAACATTATATTGTGTTTTTTATGAATATTCTACATTCAAGAGAAAGTTAATATTTTCCAAACATTATGTTTTACTATATTTGGTAAAGTAACAAACGCTAACGGTCACCTATGAAAAGCTTCAGTATCCTCAAGGAACGTACTACAGCCTTCAAAAGGGTGCGTCGCTCGCAGATATAAGGCACATTGTAGTCGATAGTGTCGCCACGCGACATTGTCGCCGCGTGACTTTGACACTCTAGATGTCAGCGACATGACACTCAGCGACATAAGTAGTAAATGTCGTTCGTGTGCCGTTCGCACTTAGAACAGGGATTTTTATAATTGTTCGGTCTATGGAGAACAGTTGCATATTAAGTTGGTACAGAATTATAGAATGGGATGTAAGGGAGCGGCCTATCATCTTTTCGCTCCAAGCCAACCTCGCCAGACCGTGGTGTGAAACCAACCTCGCCTGGCTTGAAATTTATGTTTGTTCCGTGTCTGGGTGTTTATATTTGTATTAAAGTATTTGTGGTACCTACCTTCGTTGTTTTGATACCCATAACACAAGTGCTTAGGTTACTTACTTTGGGATCGGGGCAATGTATGTGATGTTGTCTGATATATACCCAGTAATATAATTTGTACCACATAGATTCAAAGATTGTACCACAACATGTCTGTATCACCTTTACTGTATTTACTCTATGTTTTGTGCAATAAAGAATATCTATCTATATTCTATCTATAAACAATTATTTCTGAAGAAGTTGATTTCAGCTTGCAGATAATTAATAATTAAAATTATCAATAGCAAGTTAGATAGAGGCCCGGCGATAGCTAAAAATTACTTTTAAGAGTGAAGTAAGTGCACTCAGTTTAGTATACGTAGGTTTCGACACGCTAAAACACGCTTTGAATCCGTGATTCCCTTCTGCTTATTCTGAACAAATCCGCAAACAGGGGACGTCGGTAGGTACTCTCTTCTTTACGGACGTTCGGTGGACCTACTCCGAAGTACGGTTACTAAGTTTCGAGAAGCCATTTCGAAAACTCGCAGCCAATACAATTATGTATGTATTAAGGTATTAACCTTAAGTTACATATTAGCCTTTTCGTAACGGACCATACGCCATTCAATCTATACGGTGACGGATGAAGAAGACAAATCATCGCCTCATCCCTTTCCCCATTGTAAGTGTCTAATTAATGATCTCTTGAGATTTCAGCTTCTCAGTCGGCGGTGTTGTAAGGTTAGCAAAACACCCGTTATGTGACTACAATCGCGTTTCGAGATTAAAATATTCAACTAATCGTCATCACCATTCGCCTGCCCTGCTCCCACTCATGTATTACTCATGTTCATTACAGTCTTGGTTATATGTTTATCATCTCTCCTCATTACATGTCCGTGTCAAGACAAACGGATCTCTTTTAACCCCTCTGTCACTGGTGTCACATTCATACTTCCTCTAATGTAGGTCCTCAAAAAAGTATTGGACGTATAATATCCTATAGCGAAATTCTCGAATCTTCGGCACCAAACTTGGGAGTAGGCCCTTTGGACCGTTGTGCGAGTAGAAAACTATCGTCCGGCTGATTGATACGGGCCGCAACAATGCGTGTTTGCTTTCAATTACACCGCACTCCGCGTATATCGATTACGCCGCCACTCGCACCTACAGATTGTGGAAACGGCTCCAATTGTGCTGCTATTGTCGTACGGAAGTCACCACATTATACCGTTATATAAAAAATTTGCGACTTGAGCCTTTCTTTCGCTTTCCGACGACACGGTAAGCCCTATGCTGTGCTACTATGAAAAGAACGGGTTTTTGAATCACTAACTAAGAAGAGCATTCCCTTTTCAGTAGGCCTACTCTGAAATGTGCTTTGAACCTAAATTTCCTTCTTCTTCGGGTCCTTAGCTACAAGTTTATACCAATAAGGATTGTTGTGGATCATACAAGGGAACATGGGCAATACCATACAAAAGATTTAGAGCTAACGAAATTTACCTACTTACCATTTAACTGTAGTTATGAAGTGTTGTAATAATTCCGAAACTTAGATAATAAACTTTGGAATAGACCCTACGATTGGGAAAATTTCTGATTTTTTATGTCTCGAAATTTCCTTTAAACTGTCTAAGGGACAAATAACGTTTAATAGTGAAATTTTGTGAATCAAAAGTTCTAATCAGATTTTCTACATCCATGTCAGTAGGTGACTTTTACACGTACGTACACATTCACCCAAATTTCGAAAACGGGACTACAATCTTGCTACCCTAATGTTAAGGAACAAAATTACTTGTTAAATTCCATGAAGGATTGCAATCACGTTCCGGTCCACTACATGACGGAGGAATGGACCTAAACAACTTCCATAGACATAGATGTCTTTCTCATTACGAGTGATGGGATTTCGGAGTATCTCGTCAACAAAAATTGTAATAGCAGCAACAGAAGAGTGTGTAAATCAAGTATGTATTTGTCGAATAAACATCCTTAAATGAATAAGAAAAGCACAAAACATACACAATATTTATAATTGTTTTTTGAAAAAAAAAAATTGTGTAGTTTGTAAAAAATGTGTAAGGTACACAAAGTAACACATTAACAAAAAATAATAAAAAAAACACAATAACAAAAAATAATAAACTCTACATTGTGCGATGTGACCAAAATGGTGTCCACTCAGCTATAATGTCATGTGTTTATTTGCCATAACGCTGGTTTTCAGTGGAAACCACGAAATAAATAGCTATACCTACCTATTAATAGATAGATTTACATTATACTAAGGTAAAGTTAGAGTCTGTACTGCCTACAGTCAATAATTTTTTATTTTACAGTTGACAGCCATTTTGTTTTGAACCATCACGATTGTTAGGCCCGTATTCACAAACGATACTTATCTAAGAAGACCAGCAACGCTAAGTTAAGGGAGGCATTTATCAGTGCGTTGAACATGGCGAGCCTTTCAATTCATAAACAATACTTAAGCGGCACTTGAATAAGCAAACGCACAGCGTAAAATAGAGCCCCGTGATTGGTTCATTTGTTGTTGCACACTTCACTTCCTTGACTGACATTTGACATTTCATTTTTTATAACCTCAATCGGGCTCAACAAAATAGTGTCGGAAAAGTGAGAATTGGTTTTAGTTTGTGTTTTGTGGTGATTTTGCAGTAATTGTTGCGTCGATTTGTGGTCATAATGAATAAGGATATAATTACGCCAAACTCAACTATCAGGTTAGATGAATTCACTAATTAACATTCATTATGAAAACATTGTGTAGTAAATAGTTTTAAAAATGCGTATACTTATATTACAGTTCCATGAAGCTGCCATGAGTTAAAGAAGAAGGCTTGGAAGGATCTCGCAGTGGCCTACAACTCGCAATCATGTGTCACAATGGCCCGCTTATCAGTTAAAAAGATGCTGGGAGAATATTAAAACCCTGAGGAAAAAAGAGCTTTCCCAAGAATCCCTCAGCATGAAACGTACTGGTTGAGGACCCCCAGAAGGCTTCACGGTGGATAATGTTGTATACATACAATTTGTCCATTCATAAATGTAATTGTAATTGACTCCAATTGGTACTAGATAAAGAGTATGCCCAAAGTTTTATTATTTACATTTTACACTTTAAATTTACTAAAATAAAAACAAATAGGAGATAATGTTTCTAATTAATATATAAAATATATACTTATGTTTTATTTTGTAGATGATATGAAAGAAATCAATGAGAATGAGGTCCATTTACAACTAATATTTAAGAAACATTTCAAACCATTATGGGTATATTCTCCAGATGTTTCCCCTAAGTCGCGACCAACTGGACAGGTCTATGTCCAGCAGTGGACTGCTATAGGCTGAAGATGATGATTTCAAATCATACACTAGTAAGTAATATTTAAAATCTTACATTTAATTTAACTTGTCTATATGTATTGAAATATTATTGTACATGTATGTATAATGGTGTTATGTATAATTTATTTAAGTGAATATTTATTGTATTATATATGTTTATAGAATTATGATATTAGGTACTTGGTATATTTATGTATTTGTCTAGATGAGATCGCTATAAGGATAAGACCACCTAAAGTGTACTTTGGTTTGTCCGTAATGTATTTTCATGTAATGTCTGTGTTTTAGTGCAATAAAGAGTTTCTATCTATCTATCTATCTTGTTCATACTGTGGCTGTGTGTACCTTCTACAAAATACATTATTGAGAGATTTTTAAGATTATAAATATTTGCTTTCAGGTAGTTTTGAGTGAGACGGAGACCAGAATAAAATGCAACACAATAAATATGAAACATGACCAGGAGGTGCACCAGTTGAGAATGCAAAGAGAGAAGGTTTTGATTGCAAGACAATATAATTTATTAGAATATGAAGATATGATACATAATTTACAATTTGAAAAAGTGTTCTTGAAATTGAATTGTTAAAGATAGGTACAAACTGGAAAATAAAAACATTTACCTAATAATATTTTTTGTTTTATTGAATACTAGCTGTGCCCGCGGCTTCGCCCGCGTTGCCCCTCATTTAGGGAAGTAGGGGGTTAGAAAGGGGCAAAAAGTAGCCTATGTTACTCTCCATTCCTTCAACTATCTCCACTTAAAAAAATCACGTCAATTCGTCGCTCCGCTCCGTTTTGCCGTGAAAGAAAGACAAACATACCGACAGACAGACACACTTTCCCATTTATAATATTAGTATGGATATTTGAAACTAACTGAAAATATATTTCATGTACAGAATTACATTTAATTAATTAATTCTCTACAGATTTATTGTAAGTTTACATAAGCTCAAACCTACTTGCAATAATACCTAATCAAAAGGATCTTTAAAATCCCGTATCACTTTTCTTATGTTTATTCTGCTTGCTCATTGATATAATTATCAAACTCTTCTTTATAATATTATCCATCGTTAGAACAAAAACAACCTCAATTTAGCAAAACCAAAAGTTTGACGTACCTAATCTGTGCAGAAACTGACCCTATGCGTTGCGTAAAATAGGTCGCTAGCTATTTTACCAATGCGTTCATTTTAAGAGACGCATAGGGCCGACCGCCCCTCAAGTGTCGTTTATGAATAGGTTTTAGGGTACCTGTGCGTCCGCGCGCACTGTGAGACCTCACAGTATCGTTTGTGAATACGGGTGTTAGTTACGCAGGAAAAACCTTTTCTGCGTAATTAAGTAGTCTTATTATAATAAGTAATGTTCATTAACAGATTTTAGCCGTAAGTATGTAGATAAAGGCTAACCATTAAATGTGAGGCTTATATCATAAAGGGGGAGTGTATTAATAATAATTAAATAAAGGGATATAGCATATTTTATTTTTTCGTCAAACGCGTACAAAATCGAACGCGACTTGCAGGTCGTTCTTTTCGTCCTATTCATGTAACAAATACGAATTTCTAGGACGTTAAATGAATTATGAATGCCACACGATTAATTTAATACCCTTCCCAAAAGTAAACGTACAAGTAATAAAACCTACAACAAACCCGAACAGAAGCCAGACTTTCAAAATGGCTAATTGGGAACACTTTGTCCGCATATTAACGCGAATTATCCCACAAACGTCTCCCGAAGTACGAAACAAACGCTGGAACAAAGGCCGGGAACAAGGCGGCGCAAAGAACGACAAAACGGGTAGCGGGTTCGACTCCCGGCCCGTAACCCCATCGTATCGCGAGCGGGCTTATTTGAAACACAAATATTTGCCGCCAATGAAACTTTTCCGCAGTCTACGGTGCCTTTATTAATATTTTATTATTTTGTCTTGTAGCTCCGTTTCGGAAATTCCGAACTTCCCTTGTTAGCAACTCTTCGCTTTAAAGCGATTATATTTTAAATTATTTTAATTAAAACACTGTGCAAACGGCGCCTTTGAAATTATTTCCTAGAATATTACAGATTCAGCTAATATTAATGTTAGCGAGGAATTCAAGACTTCAGAGCCACGAGGAGGGCGCGGGAGCGTTGCTAAACGTTGTGAAAGACCATGTAAGTATCTTATTATTGTCTAATAAGCTGATATCAAGTCGATAAAGAACATTTTAGATTATTTTTGTTCTGTAGGAGCGGCAACGCGCGTATAGGGTCGACAACCCGCGTGTTTAGGGCAACGCGTGTGTGATACAACTGATATTGAAGGCGTTTAATAGCTGCAGTAAGTAGTAGGCTTATTTGGCACATATATTAAAAAAAAAGTTAGCTGCTATAATCTTTTTCTAATAGGTACCTGGTCTACTTCGGTCGTTCATGACTCCTCATCTAACTAGATTTTCGCGACCCGAAATCGTCCAAAGAGCCTCCTGCTGCTAAATCTGTCCTGCGCAACATTACCATCATCATCAGCCTATTGCAGGCCACTGCTGGACATAGGCCACTCTAGTTGTTCACCACTTAGGGCAAACATCTGGAGGATATACCTATAATCGCCATCCTGGGCACGCGGATTGGCGATCGCAGGGCGTAGCTTCTCGCTCCGGTGACGCTGCTGTCCGTCATCGGCCTGTGGTATTTAGCTACGCCTTCAATAATTGTGATAGTTATACCGCTACCAGTCGGTTGCCAGCGCCTCGTTTGTTATTCGCTAAGCGTGATGACTACGGCAAATCCCCCCAAAATGACATTGGGGGAGGCCTTTGACCAACAGTGGACGGGTGCAGACTGATGATGATAATACTGTTTAAGGGGATTTCTGAACAAAAAACGTCCACAAATCCCCTTAGCCCGAACGAAGGGGATTTCTAGACAAAACGTCCAAAAATCCCCTACGCAGGGGATCATCTAAGGGGATTTCTGGAATAAGCCATTTTCAGTAGGTATCTAACAAAGCAATATGGGATTATGCAATAATGATAACATTTCAAGTCCGACCGTTAAAGCGTTCACGACTTCAAAGAACTATTGCAAACACCCAAATAACTTGGTGTCCATTGAGTGGGTAAATATTGCGGAATGTTTAAAAATGCGTCCAAGAAAAACAGTGACTCATTGGGTCAATGTTGTCTTTACGAATTTCACAATCTGGGGTGATATTGTGGAACTGCTAGATAAAAAAATAATTCGTGATTTTAGCAATGACAAATTAAAATATAGGTCGCTCCCTTACATCCTAGGAAGTGATTTGTCGTCTTTTCACTCTAAGCCACCCTTACCTAGTCACTTACGACAACTAACTGGAGGCGATATAATTATCATGAAGACGTAGCTAAATACCACAGGCCGATGACGGGCAGCAGCGTCCCCGGAGCTCTCACTCAGGTGAGGGCTCCGGTGACGCTGCTGGCCGTTGGCCTAGCGTGGCGATTATGGGTAAAGATGTTCGACCATAGTGGCGAACAATGGGGATGTTTCCAGGGTCAAAATAATTACATTATATTTAGTCCGTATTTTAGATTATAAAAATATATTAGACACGTATTTTTCCTTTTTTCATTTAAACAAAAAATAACAAAGATACGAGGCATCAAAATTTTGGAGTGGGGGTCTTTGACGTTACTTAGTGGCGAAAAAACTCCCACTCTGTGACGTCACGCGTAATTTTAACGGGCTATATCTTTGTCATTTTTGGTCTAATTTACAAATGAAAAAATAATTGTCTTTTATTTTTGAACAATCTAAAAGACGGACTAATTACATTTTTTACGGAAACAAGCCCATTGGGTACCCTATGTCCAGCACTGAGCTGTGATAGGCTGATATAGTTTAATAGAGCTGCCGCCACCAAAATTACCCATAAACCTTTAAAAATGGGTGGAAAGATATTTTGTATTATTGCTAACTTTCAAAGTAGGTATTGGCGCCATTTTATTTATGAGTATTTATTTTAAAAAGTTACTTGTAATGTTTACAAAACATTTTCTTATTGGTGATGCCATTTTAAAAAATTGTATGCATGTAATCTTGTGCATGGTCTAAGAGTTCTCATGACCGATTTAGGTATCTGATGGTACCCTCCTTTGTATTCTTATAAGTTCTTATGATCTTTTGTAATTTTAATGGTACTCTCATATTAATAGAAATATCTCTACAACCTCCACTAATAACCCCCAAGTCAGTAGCCTTTTCCCGAGGCTTTCTTTAAGTGTAACCGAGCCGGTTTGCGTCGATTAAAAACGTTGTTTACCGCCGACGACGGTGTTGCCAGCGAATTTGCAAATATTTACCACTCTCTTATCGAGAAAAAGGGAACGCAAAAAAATTGTCAGCACAATACTTCCAGTAACGGTATATTAGATGTTCCACGTCCTATTATGTAGGAAGCTGCAGAATATTATAAACATATAGGGTACTTTCTTTATACATATTTAATTTATGGATTTTCAGACCATACATAGCCAGGAAATTCATAACAAATAGGAACATTCATTTTCTAAACAATAGCTACATCTGCTTACTTTTAGTTAATAAAAACAATGCGCCCAGACTACTCTCAAAAGAAGGCTTTCCTTATTAATTATGTACAGTCAAAAGCAATATAATAATATGTATGTCACCGTAAAATTGTAAATATCGGTAGATCCATCTAGTAGTAGTAGTTACAACTGCTAACAATTTTTTTTTATTTTTCGGTAGATTATGATATTGCTTCCGACTGTACCTACCCTTGTAAAAAGTACCAAAGGATCACTAGACGCGACTAACAGATCACATAAATTCAAGAAAATATCTATTAGGTCTAATATTAGGTACTAGGAATCTATGTTTGCCGTGTATTTTTTTTAACTGGAATCTTCCATCGCTATACCACGCTCGCTTCTCTACATCTAATACAGGCATTTCAAATCATATCTAACGATTTCAGTGCTAACGTTGTAGACAATTTAAATATTCAAAGTTTAAACCTATTACAAGTTCGTTACTCAAACTACTGCCGGCAGGCACCGAGGGCGAAGGCTTAAAGTTTTTGTGAATTTTCCACAAGTTGCCAGATTAACGGAACCGTTACGAGGCCCACAACTTCGCCGTTCGTTAATTAATTAAATTGTTCTTCGACAAATTCAGCGGCAGTTTTAGAGTTTGTACGAACAAGCAATCCAAGCAAAATTGACGTTTTACGTAACACAGACAATAGATCTTGCATGCGCTACTATTTTTTTTAAAACAATGAGAATAATATGTACAAGCCAATTGATGAAAACGATGTAAGAGGGCATCGCCTATCATCTTTTCGCTCCAAGTCACCCTCACTTGCCCGTGGTGCATCCTGCCAAATAACAAACAAGGCTTTGGGAATAGGTAAAATTAAAACCAAATGTCCTTTTTTGCAAGTAAATATTTGAGCTTGAGTTTACATAACAATAAATATTGCTTTGTTAATATTTACGTATTTTTGTTAAATCAAAATAGATACCTTTACTGTCACCAACAAACCTACATTCCCGCATGAAATCTACAAAACAATGTTTAATCCGGTCTATGAAAAAAAAAAGATTAGTGATTGCACAATTTCCCGGCCGTATGGGTACATACGAAACGAAACTTTGTAGGTATTGTTACAAGGTACAATTTCTTTTACAACAAAATAACGGTTAGTTTCGCGCCAATTCTAAGGGCCCTTCACGTTACCGACAATGACATGGCGAAGACATCGAGAGATTCAGCCTGCGTTCATCCTGCGTGCGGCTTTGTGCTATATTTTTATAGGATTTTGTTCCTGACACCCATTCTTCAATAAGAGGACATTATTGTGTCTATTTTTGCAATAATCACAAATAAACCACTAGATGTGGTGTAGAAAAAATGAAATGTGTGTCTATGACAAATATGGCGCGAATTAATGAATTAAAGTTGCGATATAAAGTACCTATTGTTACTAGAAATATATTTGTTATGGAATTGAATACTTATAAGCAATGACATCATTTTACACAATTACAAATAGATTTTATAAATAAAATAATAGGACTAAAATAATTACTCAGTAATAGTAGCGATTACCTGGGTACAAATAAAACCTACTTACTGCAAATCCTATATCCAGCTAATCCAGCAATGGACGTTTGCAGACTGATGAGTTGGTTGCAGAAGAGATAAAAAGATATCCATTTAAGAGTATCTGACCTCAATTAAACTAACTTTTCTCTTTGTATTGTAGATATTGACCATGCTTGGATGCGAATCAAAGCACCCAAATATGGGCCTATTCAAAAGAATTTATATTTATAAAACCTAATTTCGTACTGGCTGTTTAGGTCTCACCAGAATTCCTTTTGATGAAATAAAAAAAAATGTTTTATTTTTTAATTTGTTTCCGCGTGTGTATCCGAATTAAAAATCCCAAACATAAAGGCCGGTCTCCACAGTGTTATTTTTAAACGCGTAATCCCGGATACCAGTGACGGGCTTTATTTTCGCGTGTAGGTACGTTATCACGTGATAATTCACGTGCGTGTGCTCAGTGGGCTCATAAATTTGCAGCCTCGTGATTTATTCGAGGATTACGCACGTTATGCTATCACTATGGCCGGTTGTGTTCCTACCTACACCGCAGAGGTAAGTACATGTACCTAATGTAGGTGTCTGCTTATAATTTAGCTAAGTCGTAATTTTGAAACAGGATAATAATATGAGTAGGATATTTCAAATATCTTAGTTAGGTATTCATTTATTTAGTTATGCAACATGCAATCTTTTTTTTTTCATAGATATATTTTTGGTTGGAATAAACTCAATTTTTGGGATGAAATCTTGTTATGCCAAAAGAAGAGAAAAAAGCTTTTATTCGTATGTTTTACTCCTATGCAAAGGCGGGGAAAATGATGTATTTAGGTACTCTTCTATCCGAATTTCAGAGTGCATAAAACAGATAATAACTACCTACGTATTTTATTAACCACGATTACATTAAATGTACCTCCAGCCATTCAATTTACAAAAACAAAAAGTCACACCACGTATTCCAAATTCGAATACCGAATCCTTTTGTGTCCACACGTGGCGGGTTGTCATATTTAAAATCGAAAAAAAAAGCTATTCTTTTTAATATTCTCGATTCTCGCTACCGGCCAGACATGTGTTATTATTATTCCGTCGCTTCATTCACCTTTCTTTAGTGGACAAAGAGCGGTCCACGGAACTATGGCCCGGGCATAATACGGGACATTATACGCAACATAAAGGAACAGAGAAATGTTGGAAGAAAAATGTTACGCGTTTATTCAATGCGTATTTCTGATGTAAAACAAACTGACATCGAATGTAAATACTATTGTTGAGTGTTGTCATCCAAAAAATAACTTTCATAATAGACATTTAATGGGTTCTTTGATGAATGGAGAGTCGGTTGGACAAACATTTGTAGCCCTGGGCTCGCGTGCAGGCTTCAGGCTTAACGATAGATTAGCCATAGATAATTTGTTATCTGTCTGTGGTAATCACAATTTCTTTGCGCGACACAAATATTTGCGATAGACTAGTTAATATTTTTCGAAATCTCATTATGGAATCAAAATCAACAACTTTATGTAGGTATCTATAGATACTCCACACAAATTAATAAGCACAGTTTGACAGTTTGGGCTAACGTTTAGGTGTCCACAGATCAATAATCAGATTAGTCTATACAATTAATGAACAATGGTGACCTAAGATCGTTAACCTTTTCTTTTATAATTATCCCAGATTATTCATTAGTCTCTAATTGATTTGTGTAGTTTTCCCTTCTACTGTGTTACCAGTTATCCAACTACAAATTACCAATTATCCTATTATTGTACAAAGTCTATGCCGACGCAACAGTTTCTTAAATTGACCCGACCGGGAGTCGAACCCAGAACATTGAATTACCGCGCTATTTGGCGAGTACGCTTAACTATTGCGCTACTGATATTTCATAATTGTTGCCAATGGTTAAATTTTGGTACCGTTTATTATAACCATTTATTAATTTCCTTTAAATTACAGGTAGTAAATAAATGTCATTCATTGTATACAAAAGCTATTTGCATGGTAATCGGTTGTATATTTACAAATAAATCGTACAGTACGATTCGTACTGCGGTCACCAATCCGCAGCAATAGCGTTGAGTAGAATGTGTGGGGTTTAAAATTCAAAATAGATAGATGAAATTCTATATTACACAAAAAAGAAACATTCACAGAAAAAGGTATTACAGAAAGCTTGCGGTACAATACCTATAGGCGGTCTTATAGCTATAGTTCATTCGCGTTAAGAAAATAGTAATAGAAATTATAATTTCTAGCGTTTTAATTGGCTAGTGGCCTGTCAGTGACCTGTCAGTCACTATTTTCTTAACGCGAATGAACTATAGTAAGCGATCTCTGTCTGGAAGAGATCGGGAAAGGAAGTGTAATTTTCTGAGGAAATGGGCAACGTCGAGGAAAGTATTACTTAGTTTTCATTTCACTCAATACTTAATAAACATTTTTAAACAGTGATCAATTGGAAATTCTATATGAGTGCAATTATCACGTGTATGTAAATGTATGAGTATGTATATTTTCTTTGTCATGTTTGCGTGAACTCGGAACTAAAGGCACCTAGATCTAATTACGTATTTTATAGCTGTCCGCGTTCAACAAGCAGTCTCTGTCCGTTTATCCACGGTGGCTCAAACGTGTCACGGTCCTTCGAGCCGGATGGCCGAGCGTCAGCGATTTTGGGGACTGTTATCGCGCTTAAGTCAATGTGTTAAGGTTCACTTTTCAAGTTTAGTTTTGTGAATCACGCAGAGGTGGCAAAGAATATAAAGTAAGTGTACTCATTCAAATACAGAAAGTTCGTTACTGCGAACATTGGGACATGAAATGTATGTGTGAAAAACTGGTCAAAAACACTCTCCTGACCAAGTTGTAGCCACAGTGGTCAAGAGATTAGTTGAGAAATTGAATGTTTTTGGCTTCTTGAATGTATTTTCTGTTTGAATGTATTTTCTTGATTTGTCCAAACCCATAAAAATAAAATCAAAAATACTCGTTAAACCTCTCTTGTCTTCGGAGGTTGAAATGTATGAATGTATGCTTGTATTCTTCTGCGTATTCTTTACCACATGTCAAATTACGTAATACGACCACTCGTGAGCCGAAACCGATCCATTGTCTACCGTTTATGCTAATACAAAAACGTTCTTAATATTATTTATTAAATACACAATTTTAACGGAAAATACTCTGAGTCAGTTTAAGATTTGGTACAAGGTGATTTGACGGGGATTTCTATTGTTGAAATTGTGTATAGAAATAGTTGGTAGAGGTCTAGTGACCCGGACCTTTATTTAGTATAATAGGTATTCGGAAATTATAACTTCACTAGAGAACCACCCTCGGTACCTATTATACCTACCAACATGTAAAGCTTCCTATTAATCACTATCTATTAAAAAACCGCATCAAAATTCGTTGCGTAGATACTTAGTTTATGTTAAGGTGCAGCGCAGACGGCACACTTTTTGTGCGATAGAGTCTGCGTCTGAGCCATTTAAAAAGAGCGTCTAGGTCTGCCGACAGAATATTCGAAGATGTTTTTGAAATATCTGCGACAGATTTTTGCGCGTCGTGTGCGCGTACTGCATAAGTTGTTGTCCATTGTCTAATGCATTTATTTGAGTATTTCTATTTAATCCCGATTCTTAACTTTTCGGTTCCCTATACAACTGCTCGAGAACAAATGATTATTATGTCCTCATCTACATTTTTTCACCACATTGTTAGACACTGTTAGCCATAGAGTAAAGATACTTATTATTATATTCGAATTTTAAACTGTTCTGCTCTGCTCTCCTGCCTATACGTAAGGGACGTATTGATTACGATGGCACATTCAAAGATATCGGAATATGCAGTACATATGAGTACAATGCAGAACGCATTCTCTCTTAGATGCAGATAAGTAGATATAGATTTGTTAAAATGAATCTTGAGGCCTAGTTTTAATCAACCGGAAAACGTTTTCCAAATTTTATTGTTACTTTAAAAGTTGCACTAGAAAGTAATAAAATGTTGTATAATAATTTATTGCGAAGAGTATTATTGTAAACAGTCGATTGCAGCATACGAATATGCAAACAATACGAAATAGGGCCATTAACAATTTCATACATTTCATTACAAGTACATCGACATAAAACATCTTTCTTCCCTCAATGGGCCTAACAGGCGTAACTCAAACACAAGTGCACCGAGCTATGCATGCCTTCACACGACAACTACACCAAAAACATTCAAAAGTACCTGTTAGCCCATACGGAAGCTTCCTGTACCGACAAAGTGTTGCGCAGATTCGCCACGCCCAAATCAAAATATATTAACGTAGTATAAAATCGACAATAACTGGCAACATCGAAAAAAAGTATTCGCACAATCAATCAAGCGATAAGCCAATAAACCTCAACGATGCTCTTTTGAATTCGGAATTCGATTTTTGAAATTCGCGTTCGCTATTGTTGGCTACGGCCGGCGGCGCGCGGATCTGCCTTGTCGAATTGTACAATAAAGGGCGACCGGAAACGAGTGTCGGTGTCTCCATAAGAATAGATCGGACGGTGATGCGTTCAGGAACTTTACTATTTGAGGTCGATGTGGAAACGTCACGGGCGTACCGACGACAAAACAAGTAAGAGTTGAGAATATTTGATGCGGACGTTGAACACGTTCGGCTTGTGACAGTTTTTGTCTGTGCTGAACCGTAGGTATTTTAGGTGTTACTCATCATAAAGACATTTTAATAACGGAAATAGCTATCTTTTGAACAATATTTGTTCTGTGATTTGATTAGCTCTAATTAGAGTTTTCAACCAATTTATTTACAAAATGATTTAGCTAATTAATTCTGCGTGATGATTAACTTAAGTTTAGACCGACTCTTGTAAAAATAACAGACCAATAAAGATTAAAATGGGGGGGATAAAATTTTCACATACCTGTCAGACATTAAAGTAACACAACTTTTATCTGCCGTCTTAGCTACACCGAGTTTATTGGTCTGTTAACTTAATTCCGACGATGAAAAATCGGCCCTTAATGAAATACGGTAACATCTTCTGTGATCTTACTATTTCTGCCTAATTTTTATTCCAACCATACGCCGCGAATACGATGTAACAAAAAAATGTTTAACAATACAACGCCCCCTATTATAAAGGAAGGCATTATAACATCGCGCCTTTGCTATGTGAAAAAAAGTTCGGGGTTGCAAGAGCAATAAAATTAAACATTCTATAAAAGGTGGAAGTAATAATGAAATATGTATTACATGGGTATAATGTTGTTAGCCCCCGTTTAGGGAAGAATGGACCCTTTGATAGTTCGTTTGACTTGTACCTTTTGTGTGGAATTGTCCGTGAAATCGGAAGAGATGATAGATTTATTGGGTTGTAGGGATGTTTCCAAACGGATACTAATCACTGGGGTCGGTATCATTTTTGATACAATTAACGTGTCCTTGATAAATGTGTTTGTCATTTGTACTATTAAATTAATTGCCTTTTTAGATACGATATCGCGTAAGTATATTTTTTATGAGTAGTTAAAGGATTCTGTCAATGTAAATTCTTTAATCATATGTAAATGAATGCTATGATATTATTATAATTATCCTAGAACACCCAACCCCGTCTAATGTATATAGGTTCAAGTCATGTTCACGGTGATTATTTCGGGAATCGAGCGTCTTCTTTCACCATCGCTTTTGATATTAAAAACAGCTTAGGTACTTTCTCCACAAAATCTAAATTTACTTCACAATCGTATTTTGCGAGCATTAACCATCCAAAAATGAACTCAAAAGCCAACAACTTAAGCTCTTTATTTGCCAAAGGGTCATTTATGATAAGGCGCGGTCACTTTCGTCAAGCAAAGCCGGTTCGCACTAATTAGTGTTAATCAAATAAACTCCTCTTTGGCCGAAACTCGCTTTACTGATGGCTCGTTGCGGGTCCGATTCGACTCGAGATGAGTTTCACTTCATTAGCTTATGAGTTTATCCGATTTAATTAAAGTTACTATAATACTTGAGAAGCAGTAGGCCACAACTGACCTGGATGGGACTCGTGTGTAGGGCAGACATATGAAGATGATATGAGGGATTACACCCGGATTTTTCTTTAATAGTAGCTCAACATAAAGGCTTCCCTACGACTGATGGAAAGCGAAAGAGAAGCCAGTCGCTTTAATGTGGGAAGTAGATACAAGTCCACGACTATAAACCGGGAAGCGATCATGAAAAACAAAACAAATAAAAAAATAATGTCTGCAGTGGCGCAATAGTTGAGTTGAAAAGCGCGAACGATCCGAAGATTCCGGGTTCGATTACCACTGCGTCAAATTCCAGTCATTTACTGATACTCAAAGTACAAGGGAAAAATAGTTTGAGTTGGCTGGTGTGCTGGCATGTATGGTACGTCTATTCATGTCCGACTTGAAAAAAAAATCTATTGTGTGATTTTGCGTTCCTGTGTCGCTGCGCCCAGCTGATCTCTTGGTGTTTACGGAAGACCAGGGTCGAGTTTTCTTACCAACTTGCCTCGGCTCATCCTGAGTACATACCGTTCAGTGCCACAATGTAATTTTTTTCTCGCATCTTTTGTTCTTCGTGTAATTTGTGTGTTACTATAATAAACGTTATTCTATTCTATTGCAAAACTTTCCATAACTGTTCCAAAAGCCACTGGCATTATTTGTATTATTTCTCCGCCTAGTTACTGCCTACATGTCAACCGGTCCTGTCATTGTCAAACCGCTGAAGTATCTAGCTCCCAGGCCACAAACAGGAAACCATCAGTCTGAGTGACTGACACTAATTTATGAACAATCACAAATCTTACAAAGAATTTAATGTCTGCACAAATACTGAGACGCTGTTATCTCTGATAACCGGCGAGATGCTTCGTGGAAAATTACAATTAGGTGTCTATGGTCTGCGAGTTTCGTTCTTCTGAACGCGGCCATCTTGAGCTCGCTAGACCGGTCTAATAAAAAATGAGAAAATTTAAAACTCTCGACCCAATCATCGCCTATCAAAAAAACTCGCCTATCGCTTCACCCGTTCGGAAGTTACGATGCCACAGACACATGCATTCAGGCAGACGAACACGCCAAACTTACATAACATAACATCCCTTTTTGCGTTCGGAGGTTAAAAAATCTACAGTTAACAGTGTTATCTATATCTTTACTTATAATAGGCGAAGGGAAGCCATTATGTCTAGCTACTTTAAAAAAATCTGTATACTTAGAAGTCAATTCTGCACATTAAATATTGTATTCAAAATAACTATCAGGGGGTGATTGATGAAGTCCGTTATTTTTAAAACACGATATACACGCGTGCGACGCCGCCGGCACATTTAGTGCTTAATAAATTATTCTATTCATCATCCTCTCGCAGTGCACTAACATAGCATTATTTAACGCACAAGAGATTACAAATGTAGGTATTGATGCGGTTCAACCATTGCAATTGGGCGAATCGATCACCACTTTGCTCGATCCTACCCGAACCGAATTTACCTTGGCTAAACTAAAAATATGATATATTATAGATGTGTTTATTTATATATTATATACTATAATTATTGTTTATATATAGCCATAATATTTATTGAAACAGTTTGCACGACTTTGCCCCTCTCTTCAGAAATCTACACTTCCTTTACCTGAAGGTTGTCTGGAAGAGATCGCTTACTAGTGATAAGACCGCCTAGATTGTACCACAAGATGTCTGTATCACCTTTTCTGTACTAATTGTGTATTTTGTGCAATAAAGAATATCTATCTATCTATCTATCTTGGCCTTCTCGCATCCCGATCTTTCGCTAGTCGACACTCCACCTGGACTCATGGCGTCCTACACTACGTTTACGCCGACAAGCAGTATCCAATCACAAAATCATTTACCTAAACGGTTGTCGATTCTTTGGCTGATAAATATGGCCAGAGCATGTTTTGTACTTTATAACAAAATTGGCGCTAGCGAACACATGATCAGAGTTGTAAGCGTTTTAAAATTAAAGCCCATTTTTAAGAACTAAGTTGATGACAATATAAAGTGTTTTTTCCTCTTTTAGGAAACCTAATCTATGTGTCACGATAAGTCTCTATAATAAGACTTAGGTAAGTGCGTCATGTGTATTCTTGGAAGAGAAACGACATTAAAATATTAAGTGCAATTTGCGCAAATTATAAAAAGTATTCCACCTGTTTAATATAGCTTACCGCTTACTTACCTCTTAATGCTGAACCAAAGTACAAAAAAATCCGAAACCAAAAATGTACTTTTTCTCCACTAAAAAGAACCAGCGTGGCCAGTCTGTAGATCTTAACTAATATTATAAAGCTGAAGAGTTTGTTTGTTTGTTTGAACGCGCTAATCTCAGGAACTACTGGTCCGAATTAAAAAATTATTTTTGTGTTGAATAGACCATTTATCGAGGAAGGCTTTAGGCTATATAACATCACGCTGCAACTATTAGGAGCGAAGAAATAATAGAAAATGTTAAAAAAAACGGGGGAAAAATAACTATTCCACGCGGACGAAGTCGCGAGCACAGCTAGTAATCGATAAAACTTTAGATTTAACAATTTTACGGAAAATACCACGTCCTTCCATGTGCTACTATCCTGGTACACAACTTTTGCTTCGTCCACATTCATTAATCTCTTCATAGTCGTCGGTTTAGAGTAGGTAGGTACTAAGTATTTTACCTTTTTTAGGACACTTTCTATTTGGTCATGGAATTTCCTGCAAGGTCTTCCAACAGATCCATTCACGCTTATTATTTATGTTTAACAGTGTAACAGTAAACATGTCTGATGAATACAGTAAAAAAATCCGCCAAATACAGCATTATTCACAGAAACAACATTTGACAAAAGATAAAGAAAAATTCAAACAATCAAAGCATTTATTCGAATCAAACATTAAATATTTACCTCAATAACTCTACGTGTGTACAACACGATAATTTCTAATGCTCGGCAAATTAATTTAGCTGTACCTGAATTGAGCAGACAAATAACATCAATAGAGTGACAATATAAGATGTGTACAATGTACATAGCATGCGGTGGTTATAATAACATAATACAATATACACATTTTGTTATTTTGGACAATGTTACAAATATGAATGAATAAATAGGTACATGGTATAACACGCGGTCATCGATCCGATTCAAAAGTTGACAATTTTCAAAGTTCGATCTCTACGGCATGACGGTCGAAAAATCATTTTTTGAATACATATCTGAATACATAGTCTGGGTGTTTATAATTTGTATTTAAGTATTTATTTGTGGTACCTTCGTTATTCTGATAACCATAACACAAGTGCTTAAAAAAGCTACTTACTTTGGGATTAGAGCAATGTACCTATTTGATTAGAGCAATGTACCTATGTGACATATAAAACATGGCGTTTTCTGCCAAATCTTCTAAATGGTTGTGAGTATGAGACATCTTTATGAGCATTGCATCATCTACAGAAAATGGCTGCACATAACAATTTTTAATGTTCTTAGGGTTCCGTACCTTAAAAGAAAGCTTAATAGGATCGATTTTTTGTCCATCCGTCTATCATACCCTTACCTACTGAATACCCTTTTCCTCAGGAACGCTTTGAGGTATCAAACGTACAAAGGAATATCAGGAAAGAGGCAGCAGCGTTTCCTCTGTACAAATAAAACCTACCGCGGTCACCAACCCACCTGCCAAGCGTGATGACTAGGACATAATATCTCTCAATGACAGTTGTCATTTTTAATGTTTGTAAGCTGATGGTGATGATTCTTAAACGCCCCATGACCTTAAAGAAACCCACACCACATTGCCATCAAATTAGGAACTGGAGCGTCTCAAAAGTGCCTTTGAAAAAGTCATAATATGATATTTTTTATGTGTGCTAATCACATTCTGGCACATTCCTTAAAAGACTCTGTGACGTTATTAGCATGTCATGTTTCACTCCTAATGGTAAGCCATAAGTAATAATGTATTTTCGGCCTCTTCAGTGGCTCATTGTTTGAATGGTTTTACCTAAAGCAATGAAACATTAAGGGGTTTGGATTCCAACATCCAACATCTGGAGGATTTACCCATAATCACCACGCTGGACAGGCGGGTTGAGGATCTCAGGGCGTAGCTTCTCGCTCCGGTGACGCTGCTGCCCGTCATCTGCATCGGTCTGTGGCATTTAGCGACACCTTAAATTGTGATGGTTATACCGCCAACAGTCGATTGCCAGCGCTTCGTTTGTTATTCGGCAGGATGCACCACGGGCAGGTGAGGTTGGCTTGGAGCAAAATGATGATAGGCCGCTACCTTACATCCCAGAACTATGCTGTAGGTACTACTTTAAAAAGAACGAGGTTGTCAAACCAAAAGATTAGACGATTATCTAATCTCATAACCGTCGCGTCGATTGATTGCCCAGTAACCCCGAAAGGACAACAACAAACATTAAATCAACACGTTCAAACCCCCGGATGTCGCAAACACATTAATATTAATATAGCGAAACCCTGCGCTAAAATATCCCTCATTATTACACTTAACGGGTAATTTGTCTAAGTACCCGCGTATCTACGGAATTATCACATGTCCGTAGCACAAGTAAGAAATTTTCCACGACGCCCGTCCGTGAGGCCGTGACGCCACGACTTGAGACACAAGATGGCTGCTAATAGGGTTGTCATAACGTACAAATATGTAAATGCATATTTAGATACTTGCATCATTCTCAATCACGGTCAATTTGAATGGGGACTAGCCGAATAGGTAGATTTGTTGTGCTCATTTGTGATACTGAAAATAAAACTTAATAATTAAGATGCTACTACTACGCGTATAAAATAAATAAATATCATCACCATCAGCCCGTGTCAGTCCACTGCTGGACATAGGCCTCTCGTAATGTTCGCCACTTAGGTCGATTTTAGGCTTCTCGCATCCAGCACTTGCCAGTCGTCCAAATCGTCACTCCACCTGGCCTGAGGGCCAGATGGCAAATAAATATTATAAAAGGAAAAACTGACTGACTGACATATCAACGCAGAGCCTAATCTATAAGGCTTAGGTTTTTACTATAATGCTTAAAGAGGTAACCATAGAATTTCTTGCTTCTTCCCGATAGAATCTAAATTCCGAATCTAGCGGGAGAGTCGCTTTTAACTGTATTTGATGATTTATAAGTGCTACTCTTCAATTCTAATCTAATCTAGATCTATAAAATCTAAATCTACAACTTAATTACTAAAGCTTCAACTTAAATAAGCGTAAAAAAATTATAACGATATTTTAAAACTTACGAAAGTAAAAGCTTTTTGTTTTTCATTCCGCCCCGCGACCCTCACGCTTTCGATACTGCGTCAAAATTTAACAGGGTATAAAAAGAGTCTGTTACTGATTTAGAACAAACTAAAAATAAGTTTGTACATGAATAAGTACGTTTTGAATTTGACTTAATTGTGGTCAGCCCTGCTCCCCGCTAAAGATTTCAGCAAACATAATTATTGAAAGTCGCACGTCCGTTGCTGTTTGATCTTACTTATTGGCCAACAGAACGATTACGGTTATACACAGGCAGCGCTCGGCCACCATCGGGCATGCAAATAGTTATGCGATTGCAATATCAGACTATGTTCCCACCTCTGGACTGAATGGGACATATAAATATTTATTCAGGACAAACGTTTGGGGTGAATTATGTTGTCAAGGTATGCGTCATCAAAGTAACCTGTAAATGTGAGTTTTAGACGTGTGATATTTACATTTATTTAATATTTTCGCGTTTATAATATTAGTGGGATTTGTCTCTGCCAAGTCAATCAATGGGATGTAAGGGAGCGGCCTATCATCTTTTCGCTCCAAGCCAACCTCACCTGCCCGTGGTGCATCCTGCCGAATAACAAACGAGGCGCTGGCAACCCACTGGTGGCGATATAACCATCACAATTGAAGGCGTTGCTAAATACTAAAGACCGGTGACGGGCAGCAGCGTCACCGGAGCAAGAAGCTACGCCCTGCGATCGCCAACCCGCCTGCCCAGCGTGGCGATTATGGGTATATCCTCCAGATGTTTGCTCTAAGTGGCGAACAACTGGAGAGGCCTATGTCCAGCAGTGGACTGTAATAGGCTGATGATGATGATGATGAAGTCAATCAAGTAAACCACGGTCTGATCATCGTTTTACGCTAGCTACGCCCCGCCTGCCCAGCGTGGCAATTATGGGTAAAGCCTCCAGGTGTTTTCCCAAAGCGGCGAACAACTGGAGAGGCACTGGTAATTATGTCCAGCAGTGGGCTGCAGTAGGCTGATGATTATGACTCGCATAATTAAGCATAACACTGTTGATATTTTAGCCCCCAACGCACAAAGCGGAACTGAATCACTTATCGCATCAATAAATGTATGTATCGCAATATGATCTAGGTAAGTTAGGTCATTATAATAGACCCTGAACTCTTGCAGGAGTTACGGTATTAATTAATTAATCTTTATTTATTAATTAATTAATTTAATTAATTATCTATTAATCTTTATTATACTTACCATACGACACATTTCTTATGATCTTCACAGTTGCGCCAATCCGAAATGTACGGGACCCCGCTGACCGCAATTAAAGAGAGGACGCTCATAAAATCTTTACTCATAATAAATCTGTGGAGAGGTCAATTCTGTACCTACTTACATGAAATATATTTTCAAAATAACAGGGGGTGATTAGTGATCGATACTAATGCCAAAAATGCAATCAGTAAAATTTTTGTCTGTCAGTCTGTCTGTATGGTCGTTATAGAAACAAAAACTACTGACATATTCCTAGCCACATGATCCTCCCAGTTGCTCCAATCCGAGATCAACGGGATCCCGCTGACCGTACTGCAATCAAAGAGAGGACGCTCATAATCTTTATTATATTATACGACACATTCCTATCCACATGATCCTCCCAGTTGCTCCAATACTAGATCAACGGGATCCCGCTGACCGTACTGCAATCAAAGAGAGGACGCTCATAATCTTTATTATATTATACGACACATTCCTAGCCACATGATCCTCACAGTTCCTCCAATCCGAGATCAACGGGATCCCGCTGACCGTACTGCAATTAAAGAGCTCATAATCTTTATTACATTATACGACACATTCCTAGCCACATGATCCTCCCAGTTGCTCCAATCCGAGATCAACGGGATCCCGCTGACCGTACTGCAATTAAAGAGAGGACGCTCATAATCTTTATTACATTATACGACACATTCCTAGCCACATGATCCTCCCAGTTGCTCCAATCCGAGATCAACGGGATCCCGCTGACCGTACTGCAATTAAAGAGAGGACGCTCATAATCTTTATTACATTATACGACACATTCCTAGCCACATGATCCTCCCAGTTGCTCCAATCCGAGATCAACGGGATCCCGCTGACCGTACTGCAATTTAAGAGAGGACGCTCATAATCTTTATTATATTATAAGACACATGCCTATCCACATGATCCTCCCAGTTTCTCCAATCCGGGATGAACGGGACTCCCCTTGACCCAAACCGGCTGCAGCTCAATATTGACAGCGCAAACGGCCCCAGCCTTGGCCGCGACCTTCAGCCAGGTTCAGCTGATAACTAGAGTTAATATTGGCACCGTACACGCCACTGTTTGATGAACGCTCCACTCTATCAATATATAAACATAATATTTATATTTGAGCCGCTTTCGGTTCACTAACAGAGCACTTGTGTAATTTGTCTCTGAAACTGATAATCTGTAAGTCTATGTGTTTTGTTGTGACGCGTGTTTGCGGTGTACACTGCTTGTTTGCTGTTTTATCAAGTGGGTCCTGCGGGGCAGCAGTAGTAATGGAAACAAAAACAAATTGACTTACGGATTTTTGGAGTTTGGGTTAGAGATGAATGTGTGGACTTGTTAATCTGAGGTTTTTGTAACATCACTTTTGTACGTAGGTACACTTACAAAATCCTCAGATTTTTCATATTCATACACTCTCTCATAGGCTCTAAGAGTACGTACATGCATGTAGGGAAGTGTTTCTTTGTTTCTATGCAGTAGGTGGCGTAACTTAAGCGATATGCTTAGCAGAAAGGATAAAACTTTAGCATTATATAGATATGAATGACCGTGACAGAGATTATGTACTGTTTTCAGCTTTCATGGTCATTCATATCTATATAATGCTAAAGTTTATCCTTTCTGCTAAGCATATTGCTTAAGTTTTCAATTACCGGTATTTCAGATAAAATAGAAAATCCATAGAAAATATACAGTGCGGCGCCCGATATTGAAATTATGAGATCCCACATCACATAGTCGCGCAATCTACATATTAATTTTCCTATTTAATTAATTATCTTACCTGTTAACATATACTACCCCTTTTCCTCTGTATCCTATGTGAGAGTATAGGTACACTTATCCAACTAAAGTTCGAGAGTCAGCACAATGATCATTAAGTTTCGCAGAAGAATCAGAAATGAACTGTAAATCACGTAGGATTTGCCACTTACTTCCAATCTTTTTTAAACGAGTATTTACCAAAAAGCAGCTTTTAAAATTCACACTAGGTGGTAATTAAGTGCCCGTATCTCATCTCACGTGTCGTAATGAGATAAAGAGACCGCTGCACAAATTATCGGCTCCAGTGTAACGTGACCCTCCGATGCCCTTATTCGGATGGAGGCTCGTTTAGTAGCTTGATTGCAGTCGAGTGCACTTGAAAGTGAGACGAACAGATAACTCAAGACATGCCATACTGAGCCACACATAGCAATTTCGCCCTAAACTAAGCCGAAGCTCGTACTATGGGTACTAGACAACTGATAACCATATTTAGATACTTTTTTTTGTAAATAAATACATAATATTATACATTTTAAACACCCAGCCCTAAACACGCAGCAACAGACATGTTTATGAACACAAATGTTTGTACTGTGGGGGAATCGAACCCACGACCCTTGGCTCAGAAGGCAGAGGTCACTACCAAATGTGCCATCGAGCCAGATACACTTATTGCACACCAAACCAAGCTACTGTACACCTTACCCTTTTGATTTATCTGTGAAAAATTTACTTAAGCAAAGTATAGACTGGTTGTATAAGTTAAGAGGTCTTATCGCTATGCGATCTCTTCAACAACCTGTGCGTAAATAGTGAAACATAGAATAAAATTTAAAAAGAAAGTCCAGAAGTGGTCTAGACAAAGACACACACAAAGTGTCATCGCCATCGTCGTTATAGTCGCCTCTTACGACAGGCAGTGATACCACGATAATAATGTCTCGTTCGATACCCCAGCCCCAGGACCCAAACGGGCACAAACTCGGACCTTCAGATTCCTTTCCCTATAGACACAATGTACCACTGAGATCACAAAGTAAGTATTAAGTATTACATCTCTATGGCAAGGATACGGTAAAGATTTACGTTTTATTATCATCAAAATTTATGTTCAGTCTATATCTCACCTCACCCTCTCTATTTAATTTATTCTCTACCCTACAAGGTTGCCTGGACGAGATCGCTTGGAGCGATAAGGCCGCCTAATTGTACAACTAATGTCTATTATACTAGTTTTAAGTCAAATTTATGGTGTGCAATAAATGATATTATTGTATTATATATTTTAAAAAAAGGGTTACTGTTGAGTTTGTTGCGGCACTTCTTCTCAGCAGACTACAGGTCGAAGTGCTGATAGGAAAAAAGTTTGACGTGCAAAAGTATTACCTACTAGTGAATCTATTTGCAGAAATAAACTATTTTTTTTAGATAGATTATTTAATCTCTGATAGATGTATAGATATACATCTATAAATCTATCTATCTACGTTCCGTCGTACGAATCTCGCCGTTCAAACGCGGCACCGTCTCCTAAAACGCGCCTTATGTTTGAGTTTCCAATTGGTGACCGCGTCTGCGCGTTTTGAGCTAACGCGTATTTGTTTAGCGATGTGCTAGTAAGTGATCGCCCGCGCAATACGTTCGTTAGCCTTTGGGACCGACAACCAATTTAAGGACTTCTAGAATTTCAATATCTACCTCATAATGTCATCATATCATCATCATCATCGGCCACCTGCGGCAGTCTACTGCAGGACGTAGGCCTCTATACGCGCCATTCTGCTCGATCGGCAGCAACACTCATCCAGTTGATGCCGGCCGCCCTGCGCAGGTCGTCGCTCCACCTAGCTGTCATCAGTTCTGCGGCAGACTTGTCCAGCCCATTAACACTTCAGCTTACTTATTCGTATGTCATCATATAGGAAAGAAAATAAAATTTCAACCATATAGCCAAGGCCACAGGCCACAGGGGCGATTACCAACCCGCCTGCCCAGGGTAGCGATTACACAACTCTACATAAAAAAAAATTTTCTTTGTCCTAAAATTCCTTTTGTTATTTTTCCATTCACTATGCTTTAAAATAAAGAAAAAATACCCATATTTTTGAAAAAGTTTGCTTTTGTGGTTATTATGATAACAAAACCTTTTTCTTGAGTTATAATATTAATATAAAGTATTCAATAGTCTCATAACTGTTAGAATCGTTTTTAAAAAAATACCGGGAAAAAAATTAACCTGGCGTAATTGTCACACAACATCTACTGATGTGATAAACAACTCAATACAACAATTAACTGATTTTAGAAGACTCAAAGAGGTAGACAAACCGTGGGCCCCACATGTTGCTTGCCGTAATTGCAAAAGATGTTTAGAAGGTAGTTAAACAAATGTTTAGCAAATAAATATTTATTTATTTTATATTAATATATTTTATATTGTTATCTTTATTTAATTTAGGCTGGTATCGAGGTGAAAAACGGAATATGAAATTCGCAGTACCAAGAATTTGGCAAGAGCCAAAAGACCACGTCGGTGACTGTTATTTTTGCGTACTACATTTGGAGTTTAGTCAGACAAAGTTCTTATAAACATGAAAGAAAATGTTATAGGGTTCACTTTTAAACCTTTTCCTACTATTTTGTAGTTTGATACCATATAAAAAGTTGACAAAATATATTATACCTGCATAAGTTAATTTGTTTCAATTTTCTATAAACAAAAATTTAAAATATGTATTTTTTTGAATATGGATAAACTGTTCGCCTTGATACAAAAGCAAACTTTTTCATGATTTATATACATTTTTGTTTAATTTATCGATAAATCTATCGATATTTCATACCCTCTTCTCAAAGTCAAAATTCATGTTGACTGATGTTATAGGTATAAACTCCCGATGTTTGCCCTAAGTGGCGAATAACTGCAGAGGCATATGTCCAGCAGTAGACTGCGGTAGGCTGATGATGATGATTATGATATAAAGGTACCTAAAGCCTCCAGGTATTTGTCCCAAGTGGCGAATAGCTGGAGAGGCCTATATCCAGCAGTAGAATGCGATAGGCTGATGATGATGATTATGATATAAAGGTACCTAAAGCCTCCAGGTGTTTGTTCAAAGTGGCGAATAACTGGAGAGGCCTATGTCCAGCAGTAGACTGCGATAGGCTGATGATGATGATGATGACAGGAAAGATTGGCATGATCTCGTGTCTATGTCCGTGTAGTATCCGGACTTAGAATAGGACCACCCCATCTCATCCTGTGGGTGTCGAAGAAGACGACTAGAAGGAAACGGGCAGCAACGTTTACCTGAGTGCAAATAAAACCTATGGCGACAACCGACGCGCCCGCCAAGCGTTGTGACTAAGGCAACCCGCCCAGATGTCAAATGATGATGATGATAATGATGATGATGCCCATAAAGATTCACTATAATCTTTTTTTTTTATAGTGGCTCGACGTAATGGCTTCCCTACGCCTGATGGAAAGCGAGAGGCCCAAGTCGCTGTGACAACTGGCAAGTAACTGGTCAGTTACCTGTCAGTTGCCACTGCCATGCCGGCCCAACCCTAACCCCCCATGAGCTCCGGAGACCCTACTCACCAGTAGAAACACGACCCGAAGGTCATTTGGCTGCGGTATTCTATAGGGTGGAGGTCCTTCCCCGGACGGGCAGCTCAATTCGAGCGAAGATTCGCTATGCCCTACCTCTCTTAAATCTAAAAATATAATCTTAAAATGTAAGCGGTCGATCACAACTATGAGCACATTTTTTAGATTTCAACTTTCAACGGCAATGTTGCCGATTGGATATACGTTAGGAAGCCTCAATCGAGTTTCTCAGAATAAATCTGACCTCGACATAGTCCAATCGGATTGTGAGAGTGAAAGAACAGAGAGGGCACCCTTTGCGTACTCTTTTGTGCCTGTCTGAAATCTTTTTCATGCCTATCTAATCTTCATGGAGCTTAGCTGAGCATAGCTTTTGACTTTGACTAATTAAAATATGATTCTATAAAAAAAATAATTATTGAAAATAAGAACAAGCCAAAGTTCTCCGTTCTAGTAAATTTATTTTACATGTCAATTTTATTGGTCAACTACTTAGTTTACCGAATGGGATCCAGCCTGAAGTAGATAAATATTGATAACTGATCACTAAACTACTTATTAAAAGAGCTAATAGTTCATATAAGTCCCGATCCTGCTAACCAAACCGACAGCGCAAACGGCAAACACACAAATAATTACCATTTCCAGTCCATTCGTCAACCTTCGCAAGATCCTATAAGGCCAGCCTCACTGGGCCAGCTAAATGTGTGCTCTCCACACAAACACACATAATATGTGCGCAGGGCACACAGCAGGGCTTACACGGAAAATATTTGGTAACACCGCCAATGTAATCCAGCCGTTTGCCTTGATAAATTAAATACACAGAATTATGTCGATCGTTGTGTTAAATGGTTTTAGAGCGTGGCTTAAACTGTTTTTCGTAGATAAAGGCGGTTCGCGTGGTAACTTTGCGTTGCGTTTGATTACCGATCTAAGAATAGATGCGATGTGGGAATCGACGAAAGGTTTTGTTGTAGGAAATGTGTGAAACGTTTCTTTCTCTTCTTCGATACTAATATAGTGGTATCGCAGTCCACTGCTGAACATAGGCCTCTCCGGGTGTTCGCCACTTTGGGCAAACACCTGGAGGTTATATCTAGAATCGCCACGCTGGGCAAACGGGTTGGCGATCGCAGGGCGTAGCTCCTCGCTCTTGTGACGCTGCTGCCCATCATCGGCCTGTGGTATTTAGCTGCGCCTTCAATCGTGATGGTTTTACCTCCATCAGTTTATTGCCAGAGCCTCGTTCGTTATTCAGCAGGATGCACCACGGGCAGGTGAGGGTGGCCATGTTTGTAATGGTTCAACGCTATCTTTCGAATCATGTGATTTATTTCAACGGTGATGGAGAAACAATACATATCAACGCCCTGTTTCTTCCCATGGGTGTACATAGTGAGATCACTGCAAGCGACAGGGCGTGAGAAAGGGCGGCTGAAATCTTCCACTAGGATGTTGATTTACCGGCCTGGCTGGCGAAACCCGTGAAACTTACTTCGGTCACGTTTCCGGATCAGTCAGTGTTATATTATGTTGTGAAGCCCTAGTATAGATAATAAAATGTTCCTTCTCAATGGTAGACTATTTCAGGTAGTACCTAACTCGTAGAACAACACCTAGGTTCGATCGACGCCTAGTTTAAGAAATTAAGGTTTATATGGTACTGGTAGAATAATAGTTTATTCTATTCTACCAGTACCACAAACTAATAATAGGTACATGTTAATATAGACAAACCATTCTCTAAGTAAATAATTCTTAGTAGGTATATAAATATGCTACGAGTATATTTCATAGAGTCTAATAGAGATTAGACTCTATTTATCTAGTTAATTTCCAGTAAACCTGTTGCCGGTACCTTATGAAAAATTCTACGAACCGATCTTCGACTAAATAATAAAATCACCAATACAATAATCGAACATAATACTCCCAGTGTCCTCATTATTATTCTGAAAGTACGTTATGAAGGAGACCTTAGTAAAACAGGTCTCAAAACAAACTCTTGCGCATGGCGCGCGACGCTCAGCAAACATGGCGGCGATAAGCGGCCATCTTGGATCGAGGTTACGGCTGTAAAAGTGTAAATTTAAATTACAATTTTATAGTTAGCTGTAGTTGGGTGGTTAGTCATTGGGCAGATGTTTGCGGGGCGGGAGATAACGACTCATAATTACTTTGGTAATTTATAATAACGCTCGGTTGTGTATAGTACCTACTAACGGTAGTTACCAAATATGGGCAAGATCTAAGTTTTGGTACTAACGTGTCCTGAGTTTAAAGGTACACTTCATTTAGAGAATTTACAATCAATCACTTAATTTAAAATCTGGATTATTAGATACGTATTAACATTTTAAAAGTTTATTTTTATAATTTGGTAGAGCATTACGCCTCACAAAGAAAAGAATTAAGTAGTTTAATGATATCAAAGAAACTTTTCTAAACTGAATTGTGTTTGAATATTCTAGGAGAGTTATCATCATATCCCTATATTAAACGAGAGGAAGATATTCCTGTATGCACAATGTATTGCCGGTGGTAGGGATTTAAGGGAGCGGCTTATCATCATTTCGCTCCAAGCCAACCTCACCTGCCCGTGATCTGCCTGCATCCTGCCGATAACAAACGAGGCGCTGGCAACCGACTGGTGGCGGTATAACCATCACAATTGAAGGCGTAGCTATTTAGCTGTGGTATTTACCACAGACCGATGACGGGCAGCAGCGTCACCGGAGCGTGATGCTACGCCCTGCGATCGCCAACCGGCCTGCCCAGCGTGGCTATTATGGGTAAATCCTCCAGGTGTTTAGGTTAAGTGGCAAACAAATAAAGAGGCCTATGTTCAGCAGTGGACTGCAATAGGCTGGTGATGATGATGATGATGATGATGCGGGTTTACCCGCCTGGCTGGCGACCACAGTACACGGGAGTGTCGGGATCAATCGGTGTATAGCCAGAATATCTTACAGGCCATCATGACGGTTGCAACTGACTAATGATTAATTTGATTACTTGTCCATTGCCTCTGTGACTTGGGCATTTCTTTCGCTTCACCAAGCCACTAAGCTGTGCTACTACAAAAAACCTTGATCAATGACAGTCAGTCTTTGATCTAGATCAAGATTAGCCCACTCTTTACTATAAGTCTTCCTACACTTCTCTTTTTTTTTTTTTATAGTGGCTCGACATAATGGCTTCCCTACACCTGATGGAAAGCGAAAGAGAAGCCCAAGTCGCTGTGACAACGGGCAAGTAACTGGTCAGTTACCTGTCAGTTGCCACCGCCATGCCAGCCCAACTCTAACCCCCCACGAGCTCCGGAAACCCTACTCACCGGCAGAAACACGACCCAGAGGTCATTTGACTGCGGTATTCTATAGGGTGGAGGTCCTTCCCCGGACGGGCGGCTCAATTCGAGCGAAGATTCGCTATGCCCTAACTCTCTTAAAAATCCTCTCTGAATCCATTAACACGACTACCATATTACCGTAACGTAAAAACTTAGAGTAAGAGAGGTAGGGCATAGCGAATCGTCGCTCGAATTGCCGCCCGTCCGGGGAAGGACCTCCACCCTATAGAATACCGTAGCCAAATGACCTCCGGGTCGTGTTTCTGCTGGTGAGTAGGGTCTCCGGAGCTCTTGGGGTAGGGTTGGGCCGGCACGGCAGTGGCAACTGACAGGGTAACCAGTTACATGCCAGTTGTCACAGCGATTTGGGCTTCTCTTTCGCTTTCCATCAGGCGTAGGGAAGCCATTATGTCGAGCTATTATAAAAAAAAAACTTTAATAAACTACAATACCCGGTGAAATGAAGCAAAGCCTTGGCAAGTAGAAAAAACACAAGTGCGAAAACAAACATGGGTATCGCAAAGAGATCGTTTCGCAACAGTATCTGCGAGTGCGCACTTTACACAAGATAATGTGGTATACGGCGAATGGCAAGCTAATCCCCGGGCAGAGAACAAATTTGCTCGGCCAACAGTGGCATATAGTCGGGTGGAGCTAAGACCTAAGTTCCTAAGCTAGCATGTAGACAGATTTTTGAAATCTTTATAACGATTCGGCTTGATTTCCCTTTTTTTATTTGAAGCTAGCTGGCGCGATGCGACTTCGTTCACGGTGTACGTACTTACATCCTGGCTGTAACCTTATAGCTACCCTATACCCAGCCTTTTTTTCTTCGTAAGAACTCTCGTACTTCAAGGAATATTCTAAAAAGATAATAGGCCTTTTGCCGTAAACATGTAATTAGTCCGTCTTTTAGATTGTTCAAAAATAAATGACACGTATTTTTTCATTTGTAAATTAGACTAAAAATTTCAAAGATATAGTCCGTTAAAATTACGCGTGACGTCAAAGAGTGGGAGTTTTTTCGCCAATGAGTGACGATAAAGACCCCGACTCCTACATTTTGATGCCTTGTATCTTTGTTATTTTTTGTTTAAATGAAAAAAGGAAAAATACGGGTTCAATGTATTTTTATACTTAACGTTTACTTCTATTTTCACAAGATCTTTCTCAGGATCAGCTAAGCAAAATTTCCTGCATAATTCTGAATACATGCCCAAGAGAGAGATGGAACCCATAATGGTGACGTAATTACAGGAACAACTTACAAAATACCACTGAATAGTTATTTCATTTTTTTTTATTGTAGCTTGGCATAATGGCTTCCCTGTGTCAGTCTCTGTGTACACGGGCAAGTAACTGGTCAGTTACCTGTCAGTTGCCACCGCCATGCCGGCCAAACCCCAACCCCCCACAAGCTCCGGAAACCCTACTCACCGGCAGGAACACGTCCCGGAGGTCATTTGGCTGCGCGTCCTTCACCGGACGGGCAGCACAATTCGAGCAAAGATTCGCTATGCCTTACCTCTCTTCGAAAAACTTCGAAAATTATACCTTTATAATGTCCTGAAGACAATTAAACTGGAATGCGGCAAATGAGTCATCATTTAATATCTCTGCGCTTGTTTGATCGTAGAAGTGTAATTAAATGCTGTAAAGAAGCATTAGTCACAGTGAATCGGGTTGAGCGCCCCCTGTATCAGTTGGTAAACTCGAGATGGTGAAATGTTTGTGTTATACCTAGTTATTAGATAGATATTCTTTATTGTACAAAACACAAACACTACAAGAAAAACACACTACACTAACATAATACAATTTAAGTCTCTCTTATAGCGATCACAGCCAGACAACATTCAGGTAGAGGAAATTAATTTTACTGAAGAGATAGGTAAAGTCGTGCAAAACTGTTGAACTTTACTAACAAATAAATATGTATAAGAGATAAAAGTACCATCAGGTGACCTTCAGGCACCTCTGCCCCCTCTGAGATAGTTAGTTTTTTTTTATTAGTAAATGGGTAGCGCTCTTTCGTGGTAGCGCTTGACCTCAACCAGCCTGATGTTAAGCGATGTTAAAGCCTAAGATGAACCGCGCTTACCCAACAAAAACCGATTCACTCTAGCCTCGAAAATCTGAAGATTATACTCCTCGGGGAACACGGACTCCGGTAAAGAGTTCCACAGTTTAGCCGTTCGCACTATGAATGAAGAGGCAATATGTACGAGTTTTTGGAACCTGCACCATAAATAGTCATCAGAATTATCTTACAGACTAGCATGACAACGGCAACTAACAAATACATTTTACTTACAAATTATTTTAATTATCGTAGCGACTTGGACCTCCTTTGCTTTCCATCGCTTGATGGTATATACCAGAATATCAGCGCTGTTATGGTGTCCTGGACGCCATAACGGCACAAAGCTGAGGTTGGAGCCTGGTTGGCTGCACAGGCAGTAACTGCACGCACATTACGTTCTAGTTATTGTTTTATTTATATGTTTTTTTTTCTCATTCTCCTTCTATTGATGTCTTTTGTGTATATTTATTACCTGAGTATTGTTTTTGTTTGTGCTGCCAATAAACGTATTACATTCATTCATTCATTCGATGGGTAGCCAAAATTAAAGAAATATATGGAGATGGAGAATGGACGGGGTAAGAATCCATGACTATTGCAGAAGTTAGAAACTTGCTCCGTCGTAGAGACACTCAACAGACGGTGATTCTTTGTCGTGTTACCTTGTATAATGCATTACGTTTAGTTGATAAAACCTTTGTCTACAAAAAAAAATTGTAGTAATCCACATTAACATATTTAACGACCCGTATTAAATTCCGAAATTCGTTATACCTCGTACTCTAGACTTCACTATTTTACAAATCCTTTAATTAATATTACGCGAAACATTTGTGCAAACATTGAAAGACGACTGTAAATTAATCCTATTGTAACTGAAAGGGTGACATGATTTATTATTTCACGTTTTCCTACTATGGAATTAACGTGAGTGGATGGAAAATATATCGATTGTGTGATTATTGGAGAAATAAATTACAAGATGACAATTACGAATCATATACGAGTATAGGGTACTCAGCTAAGTAGATATTTTTTTTTCTATTTAAATAGTAGCACAGCATTATGGCCTGCCCGTCTCCTGACGGAAAACGAAAGAAGAGCCCAAGTCGCTACGGCTACAGATGAGTTACCAGATCAATCACTTGTCAGTTGGCACCGCCATGCTTACCTAAAATATAATAATTTGGAGCCTACAATTTGAACAAGAGCTAATCTTAATGATGATTAGGAGAGCGGAGTGCGAACCCAGAACCTCCAGTCTCGAACGATTTAGAGATAGACGAAATCTTATGATCTTCCTAGCTCTTTTACACGAAGGCCCAATGTGCCTGGATCGTCAACTATGAGTCAGTTTCACCATTTGCTGTCAAAGCTCTGATAAGGCTTTTCAATTCTTATCCGCCAGATAAACCAAAAACATCAGTTACTTTAACTGCAAGCGCTTACATCGACTCTACATCTTCATATAAGCTATGTACGATCAAGCAGAACTATATAAAACGCATATAACATAACCAAAGCAAATAGATAACCGAATATTAACCCAAATTCTTGCCATCTACTTGAAAAGTTACTTGCAGGATCGCAACCGACGACCAGACAAGCCAGAGTCAACATCGGAGGAATTAGTCCAAATTATGTGCGCCTAGCGTCCCCCCCCCCTCCCCCCCTTACCAGGCCGAATCAATATTTGTTGTCCGCACTCTTCTTCCTTTAATACAACACGCACAATACATACACACAAGCTAAACACAACTCTACGAGCAATAGAACAAAGCCGAAATCGCCTTGAGGAAGCTCGCGTCGGTTACAGCATTGCGTTAATGGAGGTCCAACCTCATCCCCATTGCATCCGTCTCTTTCAACGCAATGTCGTCTCGCTCTAACACAGTTTTCCGCTGATACGTACACGTTTGCCCAGCGAATGAGGAGTTATTTCTGTTTATTTATTAATATCTCCGCTGCACCAACCCTCTGTATCTAAATGGCAAATGTTATAATATGTAATGGGAGTAGCATGATGATCCTGATGCTGAGTGTGACGTCATCCAGTTCACAATAAATCATTAAATAGAAAATGAATTACACCTTGGGGATGTAAGGGAGCGGCCTATCATCTTTTCGCTTCAAGCCAACCTCATCTGCCCGTGGTGCATC